>JAYGXS010000001.1:95876575-95894643 GCA_036362985.1 Ligula intestinalis
CTCGCTCGAACGCCATGCGAGACCCATCGGTGGGTGGGGTGTGTGCGTGTGTTTGCATGTATGATCATGAAGGTGTACAATTGGTAAACAATCAGCCCACTGTGTTTGCATTCGGTATCCGACTTCTTGGACAGTTCGCAGACGGTTAGATGTAGCTCTTTTTGGCCATTCTTTCCTCGCGTCAGCCTGTATTCCACCTCACCCGTCCGTCCATTCTAACGCTAGGTACCAGAGAGCCTGAAACAACATACAGTAGTTGCTGGCTATTAAGCCCACTTCGGGCCCAGACCGAATTGGGCTTAATAAGCGGTGGGCGCATTAAGCGGAGAGTCCTAGTTCTTGATTAGCAAACGCAGGAGAGGCACTGTACATAACATACACACTGTATTATGTGTAGAGCTTGGTTATGTACAAGAAAAGAATGCTGCTTGTCTGTATTTTACGCAATAACAAAAACGAAACAAAATTATTTGCGACACGTAACCAGTGGCGCACGCAGAGAGGTGAGAATTTCACTTTATCCTGCTGGCAAACTGGGCTTTGTAGCCTGCGACTGGGCTTATTAGCCGTCCCAAGTTGACTTGGGCTTAATACGCGGCTGGGCTTATTAGCCACGGGCTTAATAACCGGCGACTACTGTATTTGGTTCTACAGAGCAAAATGTACACACTTGTTCTCTCTCTCTCTCTCTACCTCTTCGCTTCGTGTGCGCCATACTTCTGCCGTGCAGTGCCTACATATATCGACTCCTTGGCGCACACTAGGTCTTCTGGTCGTATGAGTTCCTTCTTCCGCATAGTTCATCTTATAAGTGTTCGAAGTATAGGTGTTGTCTGGCAAGTCTAGAAATTCATAGTTCACCCGAATAGGAACCCCCTACCCCTATCCTGAGGTCTGGTATTTATCTTCCGGCTAATAGACTGAGTCATATCTCGATTCATGCCAGGTTTTGGTTCTGTTTAGCGCTAATGTTAGAGATGGTGTTACGATATCATCGAAGTTACCTGTCCTACCCCTATGTCCTACCGTAAAACCTTATTGAAGGAAATAAACGCAGTCACGGATTATCTCTTCATACGCCCTTGAAATCCGAAGATCTTGGTGACATCGTGAACAGTAATCACCCATATTGATAAACAACCTTATGATCATGCAGCCCCAAACCTCTACTTTTCATGTCAAACTAAAATGAAGCAATAAGAGGAGGACATAGTAAACAAAAGTGGTTCTATTATGTATGCATTTCAGCCCGAATATGAGGATCGGCTCGGCTGACCAATTATTTCTACGCCGTATGCAGCAAAAATCATTGCAACAAGGCCTGCTAAAACCATTAAAAACATAAGGAATCCCTACTGTAGAGCAAGGTTCGAAAAAAGTTGCCAATTTTATAGGTGCACTCGGAGGAAAAACTGAAAATTAACTGCGTCGAACTAAGTGTCAAAGCACTACTATTTAATTAGCATTGCAACGGGATGTTGATATTAAATCAACAATTTTTTAGAACGATGAAAAGAAAAATTGCACGTTACAATAATAGTATCCTGCTTGAAGTGTAGTATTCGAAACTATTGAAGAGTTTATATTGAAAAAAGTAAGATACTAATCCATAACTTGAGACTTTGCATTGTCTGTCCGTGTAAACATAAATACCTAGAAATTTTTATATGATCTGCTTTGAAGAACTAGACTGTTTTTATTACCATTTCTTATAACTATAAGCAACGTTATACATATGTGCACACCGATCATATGCCCCTGACCGGAGTGATGCGGGTTCAAATCTCGAGTGTGGCGGCAATTTCCGCGGCTACACTGGAGTTGGGTATCTGCATCTGATGAGACCGAATGAGGTCGAAATACGTATCATGCAAGTCCCAATGTTTCTGCCGGTAATGCCTAAAATATATATATATATATATATATATATATATATCAGTAAGGGGGGTGTGACAGCATTTGGGGTAACTTGATACAGAACTGTTTTGGGCTTATTAGCCTTCATCAGCCCTTACTGCTTTGATGACTTGGCCGGAATCGGCCTGGCAGGTGGTCACCCGTTGGGGAGCTCTGACCACCACATGAACTTTGTTTAGTTTGGAAGCCTATTCGATCGGTGTTCGCACATTTCTGAGTGAATATATATGTATATATAGTGTATGGAAATTGCGGTATTCGAAGGTAAGGACGACATGTATGGACGACTAAACAGGCCACGGGCACAGAAACTTCCCACAGTACATGTAGCTTTACGTCAAATTCCGGATTAAGGATTTAGGATTAAGATGAAGGTTTGGGTTAAATTAATGGTTAGGTTTGAGGTTGGAGTGAGGCTAGGGATCATGCTAAGAATTAAGGTTTGCATTTCTGTTAATTATAAGGTTTTGGTTTAGAGTAAGGTTTGAGTAAGATTACGGTTACCAAGAAGAAGAAGACGACTTGATCGCTGGGACAATACTTTTATTCGCCTAACATTTCGGGATCCGTCGCGGATTCTTCACCAGAAGCATAGTCAGAGAGCAGTTGCAGATGCGGGCTATAGTCTAGTTTTACATTAGGGTTAATATACGGACTTATTTACCCTTCTAAAAACTTACCCCGAGACAACCCATTTTAAGTGGGCCAGCCTTTCCCATTCCCGTGTCCTGTTAAGGCAGCCACAATAGTCATCCTCACCTCACCTACCAGTTGTGTAGCCCCAGCAAGCATAAGAATAGAAGGAGGCAAATAGAAAGACAGCAAAAATAACGGAAAAATAAGACCCCCATTATAGTACTCTCCTAACAGGAAGCAACATAGCAACTAACTGGTTAGAGTTGAAGGCCGTCTGAGACTGGCATTGGCCAAGCTAGCGCGACTTAAGTATTGGTAAGTAAGTATTGGCTGTCTGTGGATCATGTCTCAGAACAAATGCCAGGGTCACTGTTCCGTCCTGCAACTAAGTCAAGCCGGTGAGAAGGCCCCTCTATGGTGATTTTAAAAGGTCTTGCTCACGGCCGACAGAGCTGGAACCACCGGACGCGGTAGGAGAGCTTCCCCGAATGACCACCTGAACCTATTGAGAAATCTCAGGTGCCTGGACTGACTAGCGGGGAAAGCATGTTAGCAGTGGCCATCCCTGATTTCTTTTTGTCCAGGCTTCGCACTTTTAAGTGAACTATTGCCTGCAAAGTAAATTCTGATTGAACAGTTCGCGGTACTTCATATTACTGCTGCTTCATTCCAAGGGAGTCCCACTTTAATTGACCTAACTGGTCCGAGGTACAAATTCCTGCTTGGTTTATACGTGTTCGGAAGCTTTGTCCACATGGCCCACAAAATACTTATTATTGCAGTGAGTGTCGCAGGGGACCTGCACTTTCATCATTAACCCCCCCCCCCTTTATTTTCTTCCTCCTTTTTTTCCTGTGTTAGAAGTCGCCCTAAATTCGGGGCCAGAGCGTTTAGCTGTGATTATCAAGGGAGTATTAAAAAATCCCTCTGAGCTTACCGTAAGGGCGTCTCCCGGAGCTCTCTCTCTAATGGGTTTTAGGTAATAATAATAATATCATCAGCATCCGAGGAGGGGGAGGAGATGAAGCTGTTGACTGTCAGTCTGTAGGTCCCCTTTATTTTACTTAGTCGCTGCCTACTTAAATGAAATTTCGAAGCAGCCTTCTGCTAAGTCTCCGTGGTTTCACTGCCTTTATAGCAACACTTTTTTGGGGGTTAAAAAGCAAGCTTTTTAGCTATGCATCCGGTCACCTGCAGCCTAGGGGACAGTAATAAATGTCCATAATAACGTGACGTCCATTTACTTTTATCTACCGTTTGCCACTGACCAATGAAACTTACTTATCGTAGGACGACCCAACAATAATTGCCTCCAGTTATCCAACTTCAAAAGCGGGATAGCTCTAGTTAAAGAAAAGTACGTTTCTTGCACACCGTTTCTCCCTAGCCCAAAGTCAATGTCTCTTGTGAGACAAGGGTAGGACAGCAATAGTAATGCCATCATTTTTGGGTGCATTGGCCAACGCTAGTGTCAACCTTTATCTTGGAAAATACCGCAGACTTACTCAAAAGGTCCAATAAATGTAAATGCCTAGCCATCGTGTTTCTTCTGATAAAAAAGCAAGATTGTAAATGCGTGCAAAGCATACTATAATTTATGTGTCATATCGCAAACTAGAAGTGACCTTTTAGGAGGTTATGCCGAACAAATGAGGCAGGCGTTTTTAAAAAGGTTGTTGACATAGAATGAACGAACTATTCTATCACATGCCGTATTTGGTTCTGTTTGCCTAGATATGCTTCACCGAAGGTACGACGGGTTGAATGGTAGTAAAAAGAAATTAAAACTGACAATGTTAAAATTAACAAACAGATAATTCCTATCCGATTTCGAAGATTTTGTGCTGGATCTGGAGCACGTTTTTTACATTACTAACAGCATTAATAAAAGGAAAAGGATAATGTTAATACAGTTTATTCAAATACTGAGTTAACAAAGGGCCTTATTTGCTACCAAATAAGTATAATAAAAGATTATGCATGTGTATGCGTTTCCGAGAAAATATAAGCTAACATATAGGGGCCTCGAAAGTCAATGGGGGAAAGCACTGTAATTAAGAAGTCAATTTTTACAGTGAACAATTTTTACAGGTGACCATGTAGGGGTTTGGTCAAAAACCAGCAGTTTAACGTGACAAAGCTTTTGGGATTATGTTGCGTGCTAAGCAAACTGACTTTCATAATTAAGTAGTAATTCCTAATGAAAAAACAACCTTCGGAAGTTTGGTTGATATTTCATGAGATAGCACAAGTTCTGATTTTCTTTAAATTCTTCTTATTTTTATGGCATATCAACTTTTGGAAGAAGCCTTTTTTAGTTGCATCCACGCAGCGTTTTACGCTTGAAGGGAGACCTTTGCACTAGTGCCACTCATTATTATTATTGGGTCTCCTACTGTTGTTTGATTTGAAGCGCCCAGTTATAAGGAAAGAGACGTTTATGCGCCTTCGTAACTCTGGGTTTATCTTGGGTGCCGTTAGCGGAGGTGGCTCAGTTTTTCGCTTAAACGACCCAAACGGATCTAAATTAAAGGTCACAGACGGAACGCCAATCTGCTGCGTCCAATGTACAGTAGATTCACTAAGTCATGAAATGGCACCCAGAATTCTGAAATGAGGTTTCGATTGGAACATATTAATCGCGGATGGTTGTAACAGAGACAATTGTACAGCCTAATCTCACCATATTTTAGACACTTCAGGATGCCTGCTTTTTAACGAGCTTCTTTCTGAGCGCTAGGACAAAGCATTTACCATAAAAGTGACCAATTCAATAGTGTACTTATTTGTCATTAATTTTGAATTTCTTTATAGATTCAAATATATTTTTTGGGAAACATGCGCGAAAAAAATATTTTTTGTACTCTTTTGGTAGCAAATTACCCCTTCTTTAAATTTTATACTTTAAGAAAAAATTTTCTGATTATGAGCTTTGATGTAATATTCAGGTGTTCATTCAGAAAACACCATATCCATCATTTGTTAATGCTGCCTTTATTGTATAAAGCAAGCTCCAAATCTATCACAACATTTTATGGGAACTATGTAAGATCTTACTCGAACTGTAGGCCAAAACGTACTTTTCCTTAAACAGGATGTACACAGTGCGCAGTTTGTAAACCTTGAATTCCAGTCTAGCGGTCAGTAGGTTTTAAAATTATTCGGCTATCTAAAAAATTTTTTAAAACCGAAAGATACCCTTTCTGTAAGTATAAAATTTGAAGAAGGCATCATTTGCTACCAAAACAGTACAAGAAATATTTTTTCGCGCATGTTTTCCAAAAAATATATTTTAATCTATCCAGAAATTCAAAATTAATGACAAATAGGTATACTACTTAAGTAGCCACTTTTTATGGTAAATGCTCTGTACTGGCGGTCAAAAAGAAGTGTCCAAAATATGTTGAAATTAGGCTGTATGATCATCCCTATTACAACCCTCCGCAATTAATATGTTCCAATCGAAAACTCATTTCAGAATTCCGGGTGCCATTTCATGAGATAATGAATCTACTGTATATGTGCTAATTCTTGTCTTTGGGTTTACCTTATTGCAATGGTATGCCTATGTTTGACAGCTGGGCCATTTGGCTTGAATCACCATCTGCCACCTGCCGAAAAGTTGGTATTTGCTTGAGCAAACAGTTTGCAGCATCCCAGAGTTATCACATCTGTCACCATAATAGGCGAGCGAGTCCCCTCTTTTTGTTCATCTCTTTTAAACAAAAATTTCAAAATTCTTTCTTTCTTTCTTCCTTTCCCACCAACTACAACCATACAGCACGCAGCATCTTGCTGCGTATATGTTGTAAATAACGCAGAATCTCTCCCAACTCCTGTCCAATGAAAATCTACACAGGAATCAGAGGTGCACTGTGCTGGTCCTGCCTGTTCATTCTCCTACTCCTTAACTGTCCCAGTTCTGGCCAGGAGAACCTTCGGCCAGGCAAGACCGGCTATGGCACTGAAACTCTTCCCCATCTCGTGTACTACCTCCCCGAGGAGTCCCCTCGTGGTACTATTATCGCGAAACTGCGCGATGACATAGAGACCATGTTAGGGGGACACCAACCGGTCTCCCCACAGAGTCTTCAGATCACCAACTGGCAGGACCGCGGTCCTCGGCACTTTGGAATAGAACCAAACAGCGGCTATCTAATTGTAAATGCCCAGCCGAACCGCGAAGCTCTCTGTCCGGACAACAGCCTGCCGATGGGATTCTCCCTCCCCAGTCTCATACAGCCCAGCCTCCTGGATGGCAAATTCAGCAGCAGCAGTACCGATACCGGCAAGGGAGGCGGACACCAGAGAATGACTAGCCCCGCTGCACCGGACAGACCCTGCAGTCTACTACTACGAGTTGTATTTGCCCCTCAACAGCAACCAGCCAATGCGAGCGCGGAGAGGCAGGAGTCCTCACCGGGCGCCCTGGAGCCTATCCTCCTCTCCGTAACCGTTGTGGTAACAGATGTTAATGATCACGCGCCCGCATTCCCCCAGAGCCGCATCAGCTTTGAGCTGGGTGAGGCTAGCGCTGTGCCCGAGATGACTACAATCACCCTGCCGATGGCGACTGATCCGGATGCTGGTGAGAACGGCACGATCTCCTATTGGCTGGAGGAGCGGCCAGGCGGTGCTGGGCCGCTGCCATTGCACCGCGTCGCTGCCGGATACAGCCTACTTGCACCAACGCATGCACCAAACCACTGGAATGCCACCTTTCCCTTTCGACTGGAGGGTCCCTATGAGGGCGGTCAGCCGCTGCAGCTGCGACTCATCAGCGCATTGGACTATGAGCAGGTGAAAGCGTACGATTTTGTTCTGCACGCGGAGGACCATGGGCGCCCCAAAGTGCTCTCTAGTCAGCTGGCCATTCATATTGACGTGCTGGATGAGAATGACAATCCGCCTATTTTCGAGAGGATACATAACTTTGTCATAATCAATGAGTCTCTCCCTCGCGGCAGCGTTCTCCTTGATCTTCGTGCAACCGATGCAGATAGCAGTCGAAATGGGCAGGTAGGTCATTAATATTATTTAATGTCATCATGTTCATCGTACCATTACAATTGTTATTGAGACAAACAGGGCAGAAGGGAAGTAACTATGCTTATGCCAGTTGATGACGATTACTTATATTGCACCCTAAACGGGACGTAATAAAAGAGCTACAACATGTTATACAAGTGTTTTTGCGCTAAATTAGATTAAAGGTCAGGTTTAAATTTAGGATTATGGCTGCTATTATTATTGACTGGGGAACTAGGATTTAGAGCAGGGTTAGTGTTAGGATTAAAAATTTCCGCTTAGGCTTGAGCTAGGGTTAGTGCTAGTGTCCGGAAACGGGGGTATTTACCCTCTACGGAATTTTGTGCAGCAGGGGGCTTTCCTACTCCCATGTCAAATCTGTGAGCCTGTATAACTTCATCCTACCCTCAAGTTCGCTACAGAAAAAAGGCATTTTTAGTTTATCTACTACTTTTTAGAAAAACAAGTGCGGTCGTTTAAAGGTCAAAACTGCAGGTACCGTTTTTGGGTAAACCCCAATTCTTAGCTGAAACATGCAGACAACGTAGTTTTTGTGTTCCAGTTGACGGTATTTAATGCGACAAGTCAAACGTGGCTTAAAATTCCTGCGACACCTAGGTATGTTTATAAATTCACCGTGGGAACTATCCAAAACGCGCTTCCTTCAGAGAACTGGAAGGCTTCAGCCAAGAAGCGAGCCCAGCTTGATGCAGGCTTCATAATTTTGAATAATCTTGACAATTTTTGACTAAAGCCGCTGGAGAAAAAATCAGCTCAGTAGGTAGTACACTAAATAGCGGATAATGTGCGACAGTTCGTTGCGCTGGCAATATTAGGGAAATTCATAATTCGATTTTTGTTGGCAATGGGAACACGCATCTGAATACTGTTCGTTTCTTGACAAGTTGCTAGTTTTAGTTAAAAAAACAAAGAATGTGATGCTAGGTGGGTTATCATACTTTAAAGAAGCCTATTTGAGCTACTTCACTGTCCTCTATCACAGACAAATTTACAACTAGGCTTGATTTGAAAGCCGGGCAGAGAAGTATGTCGATTAGTTCGCACAGCTGTCAGGCATCCTTCTGACAGTTCAGGGGTACTAGTCTTGAATGACGGCGCATCCCCTGCGTCCCGTGGTTAACCTCAACAGTTTTGTTATTTTGATTTTTTGGTTTTGCCAATAAGACCGTCATTCTATTTTAATCACCAGAGTAAACCAACCATCAACCATTTGGGCACTCCTCTGTGTGCCTCTGCCTCTAGACCTTTTAGCTTTAAAATGCGAACTAACGGAATAAAATCATCGAGAATGGAGGAACATACGTTCTTTCACACAATTAGCTCCATTCAAATGGTCGCGACACATCCAGAATGCGAATACGTGAAAAGACCTTAACATATGGGGTTTATGGGACGTTGGCTAAGTTTGATCTTTATCTTTGTACGCACAAGTTCTGTAGGCAACCTTGCCAAATCTCCGAATGGTCAAATGTTGGTCAGATAAACCGCCTGTCACTTCAAACGGCGCGTAAATCCCACTCGACATGCCCATATCGTAATATCCTCCATCGTCAACCCCTAAAAGCCCGACTGAGAGGCTACTGCGCGTACTAGACGCACATTTCTTCTTAAAAGTACAAAATCATTACACACTTAATGATCGAAAACGTAGGCGAGAGAGGATTTGATTCCCACGAAAGATCTCTGAGGAGCCACGCGATTACGCTTATCTGATTACAAATCAGATCTTTCTGCATCCCCTGACTTACTGCATGACGTATAGTTCTTTAATCACCGAAATAATTTGTCCACGTTTGTCACCAAAAAGTTGAAACAATGAGCCAAAATAATATTCTGAAAGTTACGCACATACATTACGTATGCCATCGCAGGAAATCTCGACCAAACTTATGAAGTAGGGTTCCGTCTCGAAAATATGGTGACAATCTACTATAAGTGCCACCACGAAAAAAAACCTCAGAATTCTGCATTCGGGGACCAAAGGTAATAGGAGTTATACAGATGTAAAATTATGGGGACGCAGGAAAGAAAATAAAAAAAATGCATAGCAAACAAAAACAGGAAATAGTCGATCAAATTACTATAAAAAGCAAATATATAGCAATGAAAAAGCGCAAAATGATTGCAAAGTAAGCAGCAAGCAATTTTCGACAAATGACACATAAGCGAATAAAACGCCGCTGAGTAAATCAGAGAAGGTAAGTAGCCAACGCAAAATACAACCCCCAGTCGCATATTGTAGAATTCTGAGGATTTTGGTGTCCATGGTTTTACTTATAACAGCTTTTTACCGAAAATATGACGTAAGTTAGCCTGCAATACTAATCATCCTGCATTAAAATCATAAGATATTTCAATCAGGCTGGGTTGCCGAATTTTACACGAGATTCTTTCCAACCGTGTGCAAAAACCGCAGTTTGAAAAGATAACCACTTACGTAGTAAGACATTTTCTCGTGGGTTTTCTATGTTTTATTAATGAAGGTGTTTCTAATAGAGAAGTTACATAATTATTTTTATTGTACCCATTTGGTAGCAAACTACGTCTTCTTCCGAATTCTTATTCGAAGAAGGAATATCTTTCGGTTTTCGCAAAACCCTTTAAGTACCGAATAATGTTGGACCCGACTTGCCGTTACACTTGCACCCTGAGTTTTTAAACTGCCTGCTGTATCCATTTAGTGTAAGGAAAATCACAACATTTTTCGCGTTATTAGGAGGTAGTCTACTGACGTTTAAAAACTATTGTAATGGCTGCGGAACATGTTTTAGACTCTAAAATCAGTATAAATAAATCAATAGATGAGACGCTTTATGAAGGTAAACTTGATGGTCTTGAGAAAGCTCATACTTGGATGCTTTTTAAGACCAACCTTCAAAATTGAAGAAGCGGCAATGTGTTGCCAAATGCAGCAAACAACGAATATTTAAGTGGAAGTATTCTAAGGCATATATTCGCATAATAAGGGCATGCAAGGTCAATGGGAAAAGTATTTTCTAATTATGTGACCATTTTTACAGAGTGTATGTTTTTGGCGGCGATGAGAAATAAGTTCTTTCAAAAGACAGCACCTTGAGGTGACTAAAACAGCTTTGTATTATACTGCATAGTAATTAATGTTACAAGCCTACTGAAGATTTTCGGTTTAAAATTCATGAGATATGTGCATACCTTTCCCTCTTCCAGAGAGTGTGGTGTATTCATCTTCGTCGTAGCATTTTTGTACTTATCCTTTTCTTTCTATAAATAACCTTAGTTGTACATAAATCTTTCTTGAGAGGAAGCTTTGTACGACAAGTTGGCTGTGACTCAACTGGAGGACATTCCAGTTGACTGGTGGAGGAGGAAATGATGATGATATGTCAGGGCGATTAACTGCTGCCAAGCCCAGTCTGTTAAATTTTGCTATTCTTATCTGCCAAATCCGTGTCAGCAACAGATTTCGAGGACTGCTCGTTGTTATGCAAACATCTGTGAAGGATCTAGATTAGATCCAACGGACGAAACGTAGCATTTAAATTAAAACTTGATAGGTGATCGACATTCGCACACAGCAGGCAGAGTCTGAGACCATGGCTCTATAATATACCCTTTTGGTTCAATAGAGAAAAGAGATAGGTTCGCTTTCATCCCTTAAGGTTAATTTCTGATCTCATGACGACGCTGCGTAAGTCGGACATAGTTGCTCCAGTTAGGATTACTTCCCGGTTTTCAATAGATTATATTCCATATCTACACGATATCAAGCTGCGATGCATGCTGTTTCATAGCCCTACCCCTCCTTCTGCTCACGTATTGACAAGTAGGCAAGCTTTACTCCATGTGGCGGTAGCTCACAGTCACAAAAGCGTGGAACAATGCGAGAACACGCAAACGGCTGCCCTTGAGCAATGCTATCAGCGATAGGAGAGCGAGTGCTCTCAGATACAGGATCTCTCTATGACGTCCGGAGGAAAATAAACGACCGGGAATTTTTGCGTCAGCGCATCCGCACGACTCATGCCGCTCTTAGCTGACTGTTTGGACGTAATTAAGCATGCAAGGAGAGGTAGATTTGTCAATACTGGGAGGCTAGCGGCAAAATACCCAACTAACACAGAAGACCACATTGACAACTACGGTCTTTATGCAACACGAAACTACGGACCGTGTCCACCTGTCAGTGAACTTGTCACTACTGTCCTATAAATGTGCTGTGCACTTAATCGAGTGAAGTTTGTGGTATAGGCTGAAGGTGTGCCTCTGCGCATTTTGCCAACAAGCTAGACGGTCTTAGTGAATTGGAACTCTTCTCACAGTCGCTTCACCTGCCCCGTTTTCTGCAACGATTGCATCCTGCTAGACGATGTGCAGCGAAACACAGAGGACAAGAAGTTCCACCTAGCCGAAATACTGCTAATCATGGATGTGTTTAGCAGTGAAGTGGGCTCACGCTGTTTGCGGTGACTGCTATGAGGCTTAGACAGATTATTCCTACTTTCCAAAATATGGTTATGAAGAGAGAGAGAGAGAGAGAAAGAGGTGCATGGTTTTATTTAAGAAGTAACATTCCAAAATTTTTAGCGACTAAATTCCTCCATTCACGTGGCTACAATACAGGTTAATAGATGAGGGAGTAAGTTGATCTGCAGGTACTATGGGAATAGTTTGCGTCTCCGCTGCTGAATTTGAGTCTCTTAGTGCAAAATATATAATGCTGGAGATGAAAATACGGGCCGTTGGCATGCCAAGGTACGCCAAGTGATATGTCGGAAGCCACGGAATATGAAGCGGAGGGACTTCGCAGCAGTTTATTCCAGGGGAAGGGGATGGAAAATGTTGTGAAGTGGGAGTGTAATAGTATATCCACCAAAAACAGAAAAAAACACCCATCACAGAAAAGAGCATTGCGTGGATACGGTTTACAGTTAGAATCTGTTTTTTAAGCAACTAAGATAAAATAATCGGCGAACAAAGATGCATGAAGACGTATATAAGAATGAAGATTAAGGATTGATGCGCTGGCGGTACCTTCAGATAGAATTCTAATAAGCACACAGACCCTCGCCCGTGACTCTGCGTCAGGCTGTACGTGCTGCCATTTCAAATCTACTAGGTACTCCAGCAAGCCTCCATCGTTTGATTCGTGAAACCTTGTTGACAGATCTAGCTATGCTTAATGCTAAAACAGTATACGTGCAGCCAGAGTTACCATCCTGGGGAAAAGAAAGAAGAGGACGAGGGGGTGATCCCAGGGTTGAGCGCGTCGATTGCACACCAAAGCTTACGTGCGTTTTAATAAGGCTACGGTTCCGCTATCTTTGCGGGACTTCCTCACATGGGTAGGAATTTCCCAATAGTTAACAACTCGAATAGTATCCCATAAAACCTAGACTTTAGTAGTAGGGCCTTAGAGTAGACAGCTAGGCCTCATTCTTATGGTCAGTCGCCTTTAACAGACGTAGCCTACCATCAAAATATAGCAATAAATGTGAATTTCTTGCGGTCTGAAACTAAATGTCAAGACATCCTCGCAACTGGAACAGTGTCTTGTTTACTAATAGAATAACTAGGACATTTGCCTATAAAAATTTTATTGATAAATTGATCAATTAAAAAAGGTTTATTTCAGGCATGGACATCTGGGCCGGATAGCAGTCAAATGCGAAGTACATACAGTGTTATTTGTTTCTCAACGTCGAGATTTGCATGCCAATGCGAGTGGAAAGGCAGGAAACAGAGAAAAATTAAAAGCAAAAAGCAAATTAAAAGCAAAAAAACCTTGCAAGACGTTAATGGGCTTGTCACGCGCTAGTAACTGGGAAATAATACATACATGAGCCTTCTGTATACTTGTCCGCAGTTAGTCTTGTCTGCTAACTGTATCACTCAGCATTCCTTTCCACCCCACCCAAAAGAAAACTACTAAGCTTTGGGTGCGGCTTCATCGTATCTGTCTAACGTAAAGCAAACTGTCCTCATCTAACTAGGGAAGATCGTTCGGGTTATATATGCGTTAAAAGCCTTAGAATGTCGGTCAGAGTACTAATCCATTATCAGCAGTCTGAAACGGAAGACAGTAGCGTCAATCATCTTCCTGCAAATGGATTTTAAATAATTACTTTATTTAGACATGTGAATCTGAGAAAGAGGGCATGACGGTCCTGATTTTAAAATCTCCCTGACGCAAAACCGGCACTATATATATACATATTGAGTAAATAAATTGGTATGCATCCCGACGCGATATAATGAAAGCGAAAACACATCCGAAAAAAAGTTTTACTTATAAATGTTTGAGCTGGTGAAACCAACCAGTCGTCAAACTATTTTTTTCCTTTCATATATTTGCTCAACAAACTGCTGTGCCATAAGCCTTCAAAGAGATGAAAATATAAACGACGGAAAACGAAATTGCTTGTTGTCTGCGGTCTTTCAAGTCACGCCGACCACGACTTTCAGTCAGTTTGTTCGTTAAAAAGGAAAATTTCCTTTCGCCAACTGTTAGGTCTAACTCATGAAATGTGCAGTAAAACATTGAGGGGGTAGTTTAGCGCACATGTGACGTTATTATTTTTTTTCAATTGATTTGGGACGCAAAAGGCTGGTTAATAAAAAAAGTTCAGTTCAAATCGTTCTATTAAGGTTAACTATGGGTGGAATTTGACAAAATCCACCACCTTTTGTCAGCCAAGGAATTTTCTACGCCATTAAGCGCTGCGGATAAAATCCTCTTTATTATCTCCATTGCATCATAAACGAACATAAATATAAGCCAGAAAAATGCTGACTATATATTTTCACAGAATACGAAAATGTTCGTTTTTCTTTCATTAAAATCAGGTAGATACAAATATGAAAAGGCACATTGTTTTCGGTAAGAGGAGGGTGGATTGAGTTTTAAAACGATATGTTTTGCATGTTTTGCTACATTTTTTGCCGTACAATGAAGCGATAAACCTGTGTAGCTGCAGTTCGTTCCACCTCACCGATAATTGGGACCATAAACAAGCCTATATGCATGAACACCCACGACATGCCGTCACCCTTCTCTGTCACGCCATACATAAAAGGTGTCCAAGCTCTTTCTATCAACGGTTGACTATAAACGACTACGGCAACTTGAAATGGAGTGGGCAGAAGACTACGAGTTTTTACCCAAAATCTTAGCTTATTATTCTACCACTACGTGGTGCAGTTAAAATTTCGAAACAGAATCTGAGGGTACATATACCAAAAACTGCTCCAGCATGTGCTAACAATGAACTCTTGAATTTTAGGCAGGAAGTTTATCCCTTATTTTTGAAAAGTCAAGAAAACCCATCAAATTTCCCCATTTTACCTGAAATTAACAATCAGAAAGATGTAAAGTGCGCAGGCAATCGATGTCAAAATATTTAACTGAAGCAATTGTTAAAGAGGAAGCTTGCTGGGAAAACTGTTAAACTGATCTTAGGCATATTACTTTTTTCGTTGTTGCTGTGGACCATCATTTTTCTCAGAAAATACTTGATTTATTTGAGCGAGTCCACAAAAAGGACTCAAACAGGCAGCTTCATCAGAAAGTTTGTCAAAAAACGTACTATTTCGGTAAATGTTTTTATTTAATATCTTATTTTGAATTTCATGATAAACATATAGAAAATAATTTGTATTTATGGAGAATCGACTGAATACACTGAAAATTGCAAAATGTTCATCAATATTTCAAGAACGTTCTGAAACTCATCGTAATCGAACAGCAAGATAATTGCAAAGAAATGTAACGAAAAGAAATATCTCTTACTGTACATCAAATGGTAAGTTTATGATTGCATCTGAGAATTCCATTTAAATTTAATAGCCACTGATCATGGTCAACATGTGGGTTTATGAACTATTTTATTCCTGTATTCGCGTATTCTAGCAGACATCTGGTTGCCTTAGTCTAACGTATATAAAAAATGCACAAGCGGAAGAAACAACAGGCATTTCTCATGAAACCCTGTTGGAATACCTACTCGAAATTGGGGCTATTTGATAACAGCTGTACACCACAGTATGCTTCATAAAAATAAACAAAATGACTATTTTCAGAAATAATTTTAATTGTGCTACTTTATTCACTGGGATTTTTGCAATAACACGTTCTCTATGCTATATATAAATAAAATTTACCTAAAACGCCAAATTTTCACGTTCCCGGAATCTTTCGCTTTCCCCAAAAAACTTGGCATTTGTAAACAACGTAATATCAAACCGCAATATAAACTGCAACATGGCCTACTTTTAAAGCGTGGGCTGCTTTTGCGTTATAGGAAGTTTCTTATAAAATGCATGAAATTTCATGACATTGGGAACCCACTGTAGGTGCATGATGCAAAGCGGAATAACCCACTGTTTGCATGCTTTTCCTATATGATGAGCACGGTAGTTTAATCACAGATAATGCAACTATATTATCGGCCTTTATTATTCAACAATGCTTTTCTGCAATAATAAACTTCCGTAAACGTCAAAGTATTTTTTCAAATTATGGGATCTTCTGTCACCGAAGGCATTCTTCCCAGCTAGGCAGCTTGACTCATTTTTGCTCCCTCCACTTCCCCTTCAAAAATGTTTCATCTAAAGCAACAATTAGCAAAGACTTGTAGGCTAAATGCTATCGCATCTTCAGGGCAATGCCGAATTCTTCGATCCGACGAAGTCTTCAAAATCGGGCCTTGTTGCTCTTGTTCTCACATGGCGATGGAAAAAAAGAAGCCAGTCTTTTAGACTGCTTTTTTCCGCGTAGTTGGATGGGTTCCCAGCATATAATTATTCACGACCTGCAAAAACGTAATGACAAGTTTGCACTTATGGTTCAGTTTACCCGAGGCAGAGAGAGAGAGCATGGATCTGCGACTGTTCGGTGATAAATGCTTTGTGATCGACCGGTTTTCCACCGAGTATTTCTTTTGCCGCAACCGGAAAATGTTGCCTCATTAAATGACTGATGATTGCAGACAAACTACGCTCCTAAGAGCAAGGCCGTCTAACTTGTTTTCCTGGAAGAAATTTTAACAGAGCAAAGGCAAAGAGATCCGCAGGATTTATTGACGTCATAGAATTTCTTGACCTCTCATTCAATTGCGTGTAGTCTTTGCCTTTTAATAAGATAAAATAAACTGACCAATTATGTATCGACCTAGGAGGCCGAAACTTGATAGGTAAATAAAACATGGTCTGTTAGTCTACTATGTGGTGGTGCATGATAGGGATCAGGGGGCGAGGGGGAGGAAGGGATTTGTCGAAACATGACAGTTACATTGAAAAGCTGTCAAGCACGATTAAAGGGAGCAAAGGACGGGGTAGAAGTGGGTCATGTGGGGAGGAGGAGGAGCGTGAGAGGAAATGAGATTGCTTTCGTTGTTGATTTTCACTAGGGCAATGCGAGGTTGATCGCATTACGAAAAGACTAAGGGTGCGAGTATCAGATTACTCAAATCTGGGGTAAGATTTGCCTGGCCGACGGCTTTTAATAAAACAAAACTGGCCATCGCGGTCTCGCTTCTCCTGACTGGTGTCCATTTGTCAGTAAAAATGACTGCTACGCTGCTACCTATTGGGGCTTTAGATTGAACCACGTTTTCAAGTTAGTACTTTTGTTGAATTTGAATGTAATTTCCAATAATTAATTCAACGATTGAACGAATGAATTGCCAGTTTGTGTTCTGTTACACTAAACCAAAAGAGTTTGCGCTTGCGAGCCGCTTGATGTCAAAATGCAACTGCGGATGCTTTGCAGGTCATTATTTTTTAGTTCTTCAATTTCTCGCGGGCCTCAGAAAAAGCATACAGAAGTAGAAGGTTAAATTGTCGATTTAGCATCCGTGAGGGATAATGCGTAGATTCTTAATAGGTGGCCTAAGAGGTGTGTCGGATATTTCTGACTGAATTTGATTTGTCTTGTTCATGTTCACTAAAAATATTTTTGCAAGACCTATGTATATATAAGCAGATAGCATTGTCGGCAAAGACAAGGGAGACTGGGTCATACCCAGACTAAAGTGGTGTCCCATCAGGGTCTCGAACTCGCGACCTTTTCGATGAGAACTAAACGCTCTAACCATTGAGTCACAAGCTCATTTTCTCACCGGTTTAGGTCAGGGAATATTGGCACTTATTGATGAACGTTTATCTGACCAGTAACGGAACTCATCTGGCCCGCTCTGCCTTAGGTCTCAACAGAGGCCCTGACAGCCGTGGCAGCTGGAAGTAGGCGGTTTGTTTTGCCAGGCTCCCTTGACTTTGCCAGCAATACTATCTGCATAATTCCAACCGTTAAGGCTCTTATGGTTGTCAGAGCCTCTGTCGAGACCCAAAGCAAAGTGGGCCAAATGAGTTTCGTTATTGGTCAGGTGATCGGTCATCAATGAGTGACACGAAAAATGCGTGTTCCCGGACACTATTGAGACAAAATTGTACCTCAAGGGGAAGGTATGAACGCGGCATGACATCGGCCGGGC
>JAYGXS010000001.1:95895567-95950108 GCA_036362985.1 Ligula intestinalis
CAAAACCACCCGTCTCAACACCCACTTAACTCTGACGACGGAAGTAAGCAGGTTTTTGAAACGTCAGTTCAAATATAATTTTGTCCATGAACCCGCCCCCTCTTCTTCTTTCTTACCTTTGGGAGATCATGAAAGCGATGACATATCTGGACCCTGATTCTTTCAGCGTTTAAATATATATTTATAAAGCCTAATAAGTATAGTGCCCAGTTTCATGTGCATGAAAACACTTCATTATAAACTACCTACCTTTAAAACCATACACGTATATCAAGCACTTGGGGAGAGGAGCAGGAGGAGCAGACTGAGAATAAGGAAAGCGACGTCAACTAAACACTGGCCGCTTTTAAATCCCATTGCGAGCCTCGAGTTAAAATCCTACCACCTTACTTGCTAGCCCCTTCCGCACCGTCGACAAGCACAATAAACTCTGCGCATACTTTCGTGGCGAGCTATTTTCATTTTTCATAAAACAGGGCCCGCCAGGTATGCAGCCCTAGTGCACCGCTTCCCCCAATGGTGTCTCATAAAGCGTCGCCCATTCAGGTACCTTCAAGAAAGTCAGACACATTTCACTTTTAGAAGCTACACTTCATGCAAAATGGCAGTACAGATTCGCGTTTGTAGCGCTTTTCGGCGGCCGAACACATAGGTGTGGACATAGCAACGACACGCCAGTTTAGTCGGCAAGGTCGCGGGAGCGCAAACCCCATTTGGGGGGAGGGACGGAGGAGGGGACGTAAACAGATGTTGCCCTAGCAGAGGACATTTCACCTAATTATAATCCTGGAATGACTTTACCAGAGGGGACTACACACCGGACAGAACCGAATCCCTCCCTGTCCGTGCGGGGCCGGAAACGTAAGCGGAGGAAGGCAGACGTGGATCGGATTCGCAATCCAATTCCGTATTGCCGCACCGACTTTCTTGGCCGAGAATGTGTGAGAGGGAGAAGGGGCGAGGGAAACCTAAATGTGATGTGGATATAAAAGGGGGGAGCTTGATTGGACGAACAGCCGTACACATCTTCAAAATTAAGGGAAAGCACGTTGATGACAAGAGATATGCCCGGTTAAAGTGAGGTATACACCACATCAATTAGCTTTCAGTCCCTACGCATTTTGCGCTAAGTCACTCTGACATCGTGTCAAATTCCTCGCATTTTTTACCTTGGGGATTTTTGGAGCCTCCTAATTACGCATCAATGTTAGCCTCGGATATAAACATTTTGCAGTCGGCCCGGACGTTGACTGCGGTCAGTGAACAATGCTGACAGTGTTAAGTAGTTGATCCAGTGTAATTCAAACTATGACAATTACTTGAGTCTTTTGGGTGAAGACAGAAATATATCATCCAAATGAGAGTAGACAACGATACTAGCTAAATTCTAAGAATCAGTTTGCTTCCGCTTGGAATATGGACTGTAAGATTAGCTTGCCAGTTTGTATAGATGGATTTGGTAGATAAACATGGAGCAAACGGCGGGTTTTGCATTTGGCCGTCTATTAAGTAAAATGTCCCAATTTAATGACTATCTAATTCCCTTGATCTCGTTGTGAAAAACCCCATGGCTTCTGCAGGATTCGAACCCATGACAGCAAGAAGAATTCTTTAGCAGCGACAATGCACTGACCTCGTAGTCATTTGGGGATTCTGGCTTGATTGTTTAAAAAATTCTGCTTGGGCAGTTAGCTTCGTGTATCAGTATGGGTGGATTCCATACTTCCCGTGGGCTCGGTGGATAAATTCACCCAATTGTGATTAAATTAACGGTTCCTGGTGCATCTCACGGCTCAGTTGGAAGAGCGCTAGCTGTATTCAAGCCTCTCCTTGTGGACGTGAGTTCGAGTTCCACTGAGGGCGCAAATTTTTCACAATTGGGTTAGCTGAATTATTCAAAATCTGCCACCTCTTCTTATCATCGCAGTTTTATGTTTGACTGATTTGTGTTTGCGCTACGTGTACCATTCAGTCTTTTCATGAATCTGTGTCGTCCTTCTCTATTATGGCTGACCTGTAAACCATACAACAACATTTACCTCAGTAACCTTCTACTTTCAAACCTCATGTCAATTAAGAAGTTCACTGAAAAGATCAAGCATGTGGATAGCCAGAAAATCGAATACGTCTGTACAAGTCTCATAATAAATATCCTGCTAGAAACACACTTATGTAAGCGTTAAAACGGGTTATCATTTCTTTCGAAAATATGAATCCTGCCTTCTACTAGCGTACTTAAGTGTGTTTCGTCTTAAATGCCTAAAAGTGTATCCACTTTTGCATCTTGATGCCCTCTCAGGTTTCTTTTGAAATTCCGATGGCAATGACAGAAGAGGAAAATATGGTGAAGCAGTACTTTGAGGTTCGCACGGTCGCTCCGGGCTACGCCAAGCTCTATCTGCGACAGCCACTGGACCTGGATCAGGACGTGGGTGAAGTTCGGTCGCTGGGCAAACTCACGAGCGGACTAGGCGCACTGGATGGAGAGGACTTGTCGGTTCGACGCAGTCGCGACTACCACATCCGCATCCAGGCGACTGACAATGGCAGCCCCAGACGTCAGTCTGCCGATGCCTACGTCACCGTGCGTGTCCTGGATGTGAACGATATGGTACCCCGAATATCCATCAGCTACATCAACACTGCCACGCTGACGAATCCACAACAAACTGGGGGCCTAGCACCACTACCGCCGGGCTCCTCAGGCGCCGGCGCCAGTTCTGCCCTCTACTCCAGTGTCCAACGCGGACACGGGGTAATACCGGAGAACACGGAACGCCGTTTTCTGGCCTTGGTCACAGTGCAGGACCTGGATTCAGGGCCCTGGGGCCAGGTGTGCTGCAGGACTGACAACGATGCCTTCCAGCTGGTGCCCATTGGTCAGGCAGGAGGAGGAGCAGCGGCAGCCAGTGGCTTACACGAGGCTCCGCCGACTGGCTATTTTGGCGTAGAAGCCGCAGGTGACTCCAGCGGCGTAAGCGGGAGCGGTGGCAGCGTCGGCGTCGGGGCTGTTTCAGCCAATCAGGAGATTACCTTCAAACTCATGGCCATGAAGGCCTTCGACAGAGAGGATGTAGAGCAGGTGAGTTTCGAATCCAGTAGTCATTGTTTGTTGTTTAAGGAGTATTTAAGGGATCGTAGCCTTCTTCCTTCCATCCCCCCCCACTCTATATTGACCACGGAAGTCGAATAAAGGAGAGCTCAAGGTAGACACCATCAGTTCAGATCTGAAGCTGACCTTTTTGACCCACAGGAATATTCTTGTTTACTAGAATGTATTATCGACTAATTTCCAAAATGTTGACTCTACCTTCTTACACTGGTCAGGCTAATCAGGTCCGCGTATATTATCATGCTCGTTGTGTATTTATCGTCGTCAGATTTAGGTCAAGCGGGTTTAAAACGGAAAGAGGAGTAAGGACAGTTGAAGTCTTACTCGTAGTGTTTGGGTGTCCATATAAGACAAAGGTAGGAGTGATTATTGGACTCTGGCATGGGTTTTCTGTAGGAGGACATGACCTGAGCCTAGTAAACGAAGAGCACTTTCGGTCGGCCAGCAAGTTCCGCTCCAACTTTTCTTCTGTTCTGTCAACGCCCCTTTCTTCTCAGTTTCTCATTTACCCTCTCTCCTCCTCACCATCATCATCTCATTATTCTTCTTCCGTCTCTCCCTCTCTCTCTTTCTGCGTATTTTGCTGTTTCTTTCACGCTTATTCCTTATTGTCCTGGTATTCACTCCCTCCACCCCTTGCCTACCAGTGAGTTTACTCACTATGCCAGCTTTCCTTTCGCTCGCTAATTCAGCCCACCCTCCCCCCCCATTCATAGGGACTCCTCGCCACTAGCCTTCCATCTCCTATTCTCCCTTCGATTATTTTCTTCTTTATCTTTTCTTCATTAAGTACCGCGACACTTGCTCCTAATATTACTACTACTCTCCCTACTCCTAACACTACACTTCCCCCCCCCCTCCTCAGTCCGCTTTTCATCCCCCCTGCTAGTTCACTTCCACAACTGTGACTGTCTCTGTGTGCAGAGTCTATCTGAGGTTCGTTAACTTTTTTCGGCCTGCAGTTCAGTTTGTGATCATTCCCCCTCTTTGTCTTGGTGGCAGACCACGTGGCAGACCTTTGGACAGATACCTAGAGGGAGTGTGATAGAACTTGCGCCAGAACACGCGTCGTCATCGAAGACGTGTGCACCCGCCTCTGGCTGACAGAGTGGTCCCTCGCGAAGGTACTAATAGACTGGCAGATAAAGTCGGACCACGCCAGTCCAGAACGCTTTTTATTCTCTCCCACTCTCGCTCTCGGCAGTCAGGGTCCTTAATTGCGCCGCCGCCACGCTAATTCGTATTGCATATATCTGGATATGTTCACCTGACAGATGGAGAGCTATGTCTCTGTCTACTCCCAGCAAACCACTGCAGAAACTGTTAGGTAGAATGGGAGTGAGAACTACGCGGGCGTGAGTTAGTCACGCTGCTACTGTCTACCCAGCGAGCCAACTGTTTTGGCGAGAGAGAAAAAAAAGAGACAGTTTGCTTAAGACATTCATAAGTGCAGTCTGGAGTACTTTGCACTTGGTTGTCCACAGTTGCTTTTGCCAGAAAAGTTGTTAGACACCAGTGGACTCTGTGATCAAATGCAACTGTTTTCCTATTCTTTTTATGAATTAAATTAATTAAAAAACGAGAAATGTTCTTAAATATGTAGTTAATTTAGCCTATAGCAGGCCCTACGCGGAATAGATTTTGTGCTCTTGAGAAGGAGACTGTGGACTACCTAGTCCCTAGGTTTATAGACGCGGGAGTAACAATTTGGGATTGCAGATGTTTGAAGGGAGCAAATCCAAATCAACGTAAGCTCAGATGTTGGCTAGGATGCAAAAGATAAGGTGAAAGGAGGGAGCGAAAGCAAAAACGCCCCAGTTGCTTTGCTAACCCACGTGGAGCAAAACCGATCATCGCTAGCAACACTGGGCCATGCGAGAGAAACTCTGAGCTGTTTGGCCGGGTTTCAGGGCTGGATATGGATATTCAGTTATGCGTTGCCCTTCATCAGGCCGAAGTTCTACCAGATTATCTGCAAAGACTATGGAAACCGGAATGGCCATTTCTGTCTTAGTAACTGTCATTAGCCAGCCATATCCAACCGCAGGTCGAGACGGCCCGGGTTCGAATGTAAGGTTTTGACTGATCGTCAGGAAGCCAACTACTTCACCATTGAGTCACAGACCCACTATCCCACCAGTTGCGGACAGTAATACTTCGTGTCGTAGAAAGATCGTTAATCGATCAGGTCACGGAATGAGGCTGTCGCAAAACACATCATCTCATTCTTGGCGCGGGAAGACTCATTGAGCCCGTGGTTCATTCTCTTACATAATCAGCACTCTTGAATGCAAACTTTGGACCTTTTCAATATTATGACCATTAGTAACTTTCACTGATCCTGTCTTGCATCAAATAAAACGGGAAATTATGACTCAAACTATTCAGCTTTCCTTTTTTGCCCCTTAAGATAACCTTCCGCGTCCTCTGCGCAGACAATTTCGTGAAGAGTGGTCAAATGCAGACCTTTGTAGAGAACCTGCAACCGCCGGAGTCGGTGACCAAGCAGCAAGCAGAAGGCACCGCCTTCGGAAATTCCTTCCTGTCCCGCCACCCCGGGGCGCCCTACACCGTCGTAACTGACCGAGCTAAAAGACTGACAGGCACTGCTACTGTCAGCGTTCGGATTTTGGACGAGAATGACTGTGTGCCCGAATTCACCCAATCTCTTTACTCCTTCTCCGTGGACGAGAACGTGCCGGAGTTTAGCGAACACTCCTCTGTCAGAAAACTCAGCGAACCAGTCGCAGGTCACCCCATCGGTACAATAAGGGCAGTGGATCGCGATCTAAATTCACGTCACACCTATCAACTGCAAAGCAATCCTCTTGACGCATTTGCCCTTGATGCCCAGACGGGTGTACTCTCCTTAGTCCGACCTTTTGATCGGGAGGCTCTCTTCTCCTCAACCTACGAGGGCATAGAAATAAGAAAACCGAAAGAAACATCTGGCGGCGCTGGTAACGAGTCTGTCGTGGTAGTTCACCTCTCTGCCAGTGTGAGTGATGGTCTGCATGCCGCAAACTCTCAAATTCAGGTGGTCATCCTCGATGTCAATGACTGTCCCCCAGTCTTTGAGCGTTCCAACTACGAGTTCTACGTGCAAGAGAACGAGCGGCCTTCACCCAACCAACCCGTTGGTCGTGTACTAGCCCGAGATGCCGATGCCGGTTTCAATGGACGCATCCTTTACCGACTGGATGCGGTAGGACAGATGGGTGAAAAGACGTCCGCAAACGGGAGTAAACAGGCTCGTGACTACAACCCAATCCGGTTCTTCAAGATTGATCGTGATTCAGGCTTGCTGCATACTTTGCGACCGCTAGATCGTGAACAGTATTCACACCACATTTTCTACGTCCTGGCTATCGACACTTCCAACAAGGCGTACTACCAAATGCACCCACTGACAGGCGACTCGATGTGGTCCCGGGGCCAGTATCACAGCCAACAGCAGCAGAAACAGCCCAATCAGTTTACTGCCACAGCTACCGTGACGGTGATTGTTACCGACGTGAACGATAATGCCCCCACCATCTCCTTCCCCACGCCACACTCTACCCTCGCCGTGGAGGCAGGAGCCCCGGCAGGTCAACACATTTTCACCGTGGCAGCCTCAGACCCCGATCTGGGCGAGAACAGTACCATCCGATTCACGCTGAGACAGTCCACCCTCACAGTCTCCGACTCGGACGCCACCTCCGCGAGAGCAGCAGGAGCAAAAACAGCCGCGGAAGTGGCGGATGCGATGGCCTCGAGTACAAAACCGGGTGGTGGTAACGGCGGTGGTGATGGTTCATCTGTCTTCTCAATAGATGAACACGCAGGCATTGTTTTTCTCACCGACAAGTTGCCCAATAAAGCTGCAAAGCACCTGCTCATCATTGGTGCGCATGACTTGGGCAGCGTCCAAAAGAACACTTCGGTGGCTGCCATTATTAATGTTGTACAGGTGAGCAACATTACTCAATTTTTTTCCATTTTCCCCACCTAAGGGCCTGAACTAAGGGAGGAGGGGGTGAGATAGACTGAGTCATCAGCCGGTTCAAGTTAACTGTTGCCCTCTTTTGAATAAGTGATGGTCTCAACAAAACATCTGCCGGTGTAAACTTTAGCGATAGGCCGTAAACAAGATGTTAATGATGAACAAGTGAGGTCAGCACAGTTAAACAAAGTTTTCGACACTGTATCCCATAATTCTTTATCGGAATGGGTAAGGATTATCCATATTGCCCACTAAACAGGGCAGGAGAAAATAGAAACACTCAGCCCAAGGTGGCCCAGCGTATAGTTCCATGAAGGGTCAATAGGTGTGTACCATAAAATTGGCAGTGGCCCTAACATAAACTCAAACCGCAAGCTTAAACTTCCTTCAAAACCTACCCTACACTCTAATCCCAACCTCCCTGAACGCTAACCTCAACCCTAACCTTACCCTCAAGCCGAAGCGTATTTTCCGTGGAATTTATGACTTAAATCCAACCATCAACTTAATTGTTAGGGGTTTGGGCAAATTGAAAAAACTCGAAGCATTCTGCGGGATTTGAACCCGCATAGTAGAGAAAGCCTTTACCGGAAGCCAACACTATACCTATTTGAGCTACAACGCCCCAACTCGCGCCATGAATTTGATCACACTTAAACTGATTTTACCCGCCTAACTTACTGCTCGTATGGAATCTACCATTACGAAATAGCAAGCTTACTGCCCAGGCAGTATTTCTTAAGCAATTATCTAGAATCCACCAGAATGACTACTAGCCGCACTTAAGCGTTCGGCGTGTTTGGCAGAAAGTAAACTTAGCCTCAAGCCTAATCGTATTTTCCGTGGAATTTGGCACTTAACTCCAACCATCAATTTAATCGTAAAGTGAATTACTGCGGAATTTGGCGCAAAGCTATATGTATAGCGGGTGGTTCCTGTCTCCGTGTCCCGCTTAAGCAGCCATTGAAGTAAGCATTAGTGCACGTTCTTCCCAAGTAGGCAAGTAAATAACGCTGACTAGATTAATTAACTTGTTTCTCTGACAGAAAACACAGTTTTCCTAAAATAAATTGGATTTAATGAAGGTGAAGGTTACAGTGAAAAAGAGAAAAATTCCGACTCTGTGTCCACTTTAGTCATACTGGGTGGCATAAGAATGGTGCTCAGCGATCTGCTCCAATGCCAGAAGACGATGCGTCCGTTCCTTTGCAACTTGCAGCCCCAGTCTAGGGGGGCCTTGTCTAGTCTTCCCACGGTGATAAGCAATCAGAACTTAAAGGAGCTCCCATGGTTTCACCTATATCCGGCTTTCTAACCGAAGCTGTTATGAAGAAGTTAGAATCCATAGTCCTACCCACGGTGAAACCAAAATTCTGGCTGCGCTATGTAGATGGCACATTTGTCATCTTCAAAAAAAATGATTTAGACCTTATCCATAAGAAGCTTAATTCCACATTCCCAGGAATTGAATTCACATTCCAAACGGAGGTCGATGGACAACTTCCATTTCTAGATGTCCTTGTACATCGAACTACTAATGGATCGCTCCGCACATCTGTTTACCGTAAAGAAACATATTTGGACGTTATCCTAGAGCAGCCACTCCATCTCTCACAAAAGAAGCTCTGTCTAAAGCCTCCTTAACCGAGCCAAAACAAATTGTTCTGATGAAAAAGCTTACCAGGAAGAAATGAAATACATTTTTCAATTATTCTCCAAAAAAGGATACCCACGAAATTTTGTACTACAATGCATAAAACAATAAGAATCCACAAGAAATGAAAGATACATTTCAAATGGTACGACCAGCGAGGTACCGGAAACACTAACCTGGCGTTCCCTGCCATGCATAAAGAATGTATCTGAGCTTGTCGAACGAGAACTCAAAAAACACCAGATACAACTGGCACACCTTCCCGCAACCACCTTACGTTCACAGCTTGTACACCCTCAGGACAGGGTTGGCTATCTTAAAAGAAAAGGGGTTGTCTACAAGATCCCATGTTCCAGTTGTGATGCACTTTATTGTGGCCAAACTGGGAAATGCGTCTCAACCCGCATAAAACAACATCAATCTGCGTTCAGAAACCGTTACCCTATATCCCAGGTGGCCATGCACACACTGGAAACCGGCCACAAGTTCGCATGGGAGAACACACGGATTGTTGGCAGTTGCCCAACTAGAAAAGGCCGTGAACTCCTAGAAGCAATGCATTCAGACAAGGCATGCATCAACAGGTATATTGATTTGGACGCTAGCTACGGTTACCTCCAAGCTAAATTAAATACACAGCACCAAATCACAGATGACAACCAAAATATGGAAAGCGCATGACATCTTCGAGCACGGACCAATGCTCCTACCAATCGGCGCACACATACGAGGAATATTGATTTTCTCAACGGTTAAACATGTTAGTTGTTCGTCGCACAATTTTTCTACGTCTGACGACGACCGGTGGGTCCGTGTCAAAAATTTACGCAATAAAATTGAAAAATTCCTAAAGAAATTCTTATTCTCATAATTTTAACTTTTTTCCATCATATGCCAGTCCTACTCAAACCCCAGGCCGAGCTAACCAATGGTGTATAACAAGGTCAAAATAACCATTCAAAACACCTACAGCACTTAGTTGGTCCTCAACACATCACTTTACAAAATCAGGCATTATCAAAACTGAATTTTCCTGTTGCACGCCCTAACTAGATTATTATATTTTCAGTAAGGTCATTTTTAACTCTTTCTTTTTATTAGTTCTCCACGGAGTTTAAGGGAAGGCAATCAACCGTTCTTTCTGCTGAGCATATAGCCGGTTAGAGCGTTGGCCGCCGGTAAAGACCTCCTCTGATACGCGGGTTCAAATCCCGCCGAACACCTTGAGTTTTTCACAATTGGGTCAACCCAAATATACCTAAGTGCCTTTAAAGCCAAAAAATAAAATTCACTGTTTCTCCACCATAAAGCATTTGGAAGGACACACAAAACTCCGTTCAAGTTGAAGTAAATTTCCAGAGTCTCCTTAGTATCCAAGCTGCTCGAAAATTACGCAGGTTGGAGAATGTTTACAGTTAACGGACAAACTTGTACAGACAGCTAAATATTATGGTTTTGAATTAATTATGATAGTTCACAATCCATCCACTCACATTTATGCTTCATCTAGAATTTAATTTTTCCTACACGGTTATGTGAGGCACATATTTGTTTAACGATTGGCTGAAGGAATTTAACCTTTGTCTCTACTGTCTTAACCATGTAACAGGAAATAGTTCAGCGCCCGTCGCGAAAGCGTCCGGCATTGCTGTAACCTCAAGCTAACGTCTTCCTTATCGTGGCTTTTTTGAGGCGAGGTCATGTATGTAGGCCCGCCAAGGACAGCGCGGTTGACTCAAAAATAGCGCTAGTTGGTGAAAATGGTTGGGACGGTCATAAAAGCAGTGGCAGATGGTCCGTGATAAGTTGAAACCCTGTCTAAGTGAGGCCTTATCTAGTTCCGTATGTGCGTGTGGTGCGCGTCACACAAACGTTTTCTGCAACGGCAGTTCCCCCACCCAGCGGTCGTCCGTCCGTCCGACAGACTCAGACGAACGACTGGCATTTCTGGTTAGGGAAGGAGACGGTGTGTGAGCGGGGGCAGATACTGAGGCACTGTTTAGCATGACAATTCCGCACATTTCTCGACCTATCGCAAAAGCAGTAAGGCTTGGCCGGCTAAACCCTAACTACTGCGATCTTCCAGGACCATTTCCTTAAAAGAAGATTGAAGTCGTAGAAGCCCAGGTAGGAGGAGCTTGTATTCTGTACAGAATCATTAGGAGAAGAGATAACAGAAGATTTGACTCGTCCTGGGGTCGGAGTTTGACCATAAGGAGCGAGAGAGTGAGCGCCGCAGCCTCGCGTCCGCCGCGCACCGGGGCGAAATGCCGAGGGAATAGGCTTAGTGTGAAGCTTGTTTCTGCCAGCGCTGACAACAAATCTGGCGCACATCAGCAATCAGCGGTATGCAAAATCGATTAACTGATTAGCTGATTTGACGAGGCGAGTCCAGTGTGAACCAGTAATCAACGATGCGCCAAAAATCGATACGCTGGCCATGTTGATAGAGCAGGCAGATGAGTGGTCATGGCAGCGCTGGCAGGGTAGGCTCCTACAGATCTACAATGAGCTAAACAGTGTGACGTGGAATAACTAGATCCGCCTTTAGACTATGCATTTTGATATTGTTACGAACCGCGCCTGAAACGTGTAGTTAGCACGAACTCTGAGCTAGCCTAGCTGTTGCCCCGATCGCCCGCACGATAAAAGAGAAGAAGGCAATTGGCCAGGGGGAGAAATCTATTCACAAAGTACAAGTCAAGCAAGTCACTCTTACAAAAGACTGTGGGGAATTTATTCAGTCCACTCCATGAGCAGGCGTCAGTGACAGGGGACCAAGCAACTATCACGAAAAATCGATAGCCACGGCGCGCTCTCATGACATCGGCGTGGAGTTTCACTCGGGGCTTTCTGTAAAATTGGTAATCGTGGGAATCGGCGCATTGGCAACAGAAATAAATCTAAATTTTACACTTTTCGATGAACACTCACCTGAACACAAACGGAACTCATTTGTTCCGCTTCGCCGTGAGCCTCGAAAGAGGCCCTGACAGCCGCAGTAGCTGAATGTAAGCCGATAGTATTGCCGAAAAAGGCAAGGGAAACTGGAATGACCATTTCTGGCCCATTAGCCGTCGTCAGCCAGTCATACCTGGAGCCAAGTGGTGTCCCACCCGAGCCTCTACCTCGCGACCTTTTTGGCCCTAAGCTTTGAGCCACGAGCTCGTTGTCTAGCCAGTTAAGTTAGGGATATATTGACACTCATTGATGAATGGCCTGACAACGAGCTCGTGGCTTACTGATTAGGGCGTTTGACTCTGATCAAAAAGGTCGCGAGCTCTAGGTCCGGGTGGGACAACTCTTGAGTCTGGGTATGACTGGCTGACGACAGCTAATGAGCCAGGAATGGCCATTCCGGTCTCCCTTGTCTTTGCCGGCAATGCTATCTGCCTACATCTAAATTTCCCCCAAATAAACTGAGGCGTATTCAACTGAACTGACGACTGCAATGAAGTATAGAAGGAAATGGATACTGCATGCAAATTCAAGTACGCCTGACAAGAAGTGGATGAGATCATTGGAACGAGAAATGCATTAACCTGACATTTCGGATTCATTCATCAACCCATAATCAGAAGCAGCATCAGAGATGATTCACGTAACCTTCCTCAACGCGCCACTTCCGAGTTAACATCTATCCTGTTTGCGAAAGTATTCGACGGATCGCACTTTATTCACTGGTTGCCTCCATCATGGAGATGACCAATCAAGCATCAGCTAGCGTAATTGACTAGCACTTCCGAGGGAAATTTTTGGCTCACCTTGTGATGGAGCACATTGTTCACTCGATGTGGGAGTTCAATAAGTCAGTTTATTTTGTCTGTAGTTGACAATTACATGGAAGAACAAGGAAAATTCTACCATTGAGAATCTCTAAAATTTCGAATTACCCACATAGGATCTTATCATGAGAAATAACGAAGTTCGAAAACCAGTAAAGGCTTGCTTCCATATAAGACAGGAACGTTGGTCTCTTTTTTCACGCCAAGTGATCTAGTGAGTAGGAGATGTAGGCCAAGGCGCTATTTTTGCAAACAGTATTTATTTCTTTAGCTCTAGTCCTCAGACGAAATCTCTCTTCTCAGTAGGTAAGGTATACTATCGAACAAATCACAAGTTACGTGGATTTTATTGTACCTATTTAGTTTCTGTCGTTAATAAGCTAAAATGTAACCTTCGGGAAACAAAGGTTGGTCAAAAAACAAAGCAGATCGACTCTAAGCAACTAACCATCCTAATCTTTAATCAGCCATCGTTCGCCACTTGGAAGATTCGTTCGGCAAATGAGCAAACATGCGTCTGCATGTCAAACAAAATGACCTTCAGTCGAGGAAGGGCTTGAATATTTGCCAAAAGAAGCTTGCAACGCCAAATTTTCTCCTTTGAGGGGATTCCCAATCTTGAAGTAGGCAGATAGTATTGCCAGCAAAGACAAGAGAGACTGGAATGGCCACTTCGGGCTAATTAGCCGTCGTCCGCCAGTCATACCCAGACACAAGTGGTGTCCCTACCGATTTTCGAACTAACGACCTTTTTGATCAGAGTCGCAAGTTTGAGGCTCGGGTGGGGCACCACTTGGCTCTGGGTATGACTGGCTGATGACGGCTAATGAGCCAGAAATGGCCATTCCAGTCTCTCTTGTTTTTGTTGGCAATACTATCTACCTACATCCAGCTGTTGCGGCAGTCAGGGCCTGTGTCGAGAGCCAAGGTAGTGGTGGACAGGTGAGTTCCATTACTGGTCAGGTGAACGTCCACCAGCGAGTGATTCCCAATCTGTCAACTGAGTCTCGCCAATCTGACGAATCTTTTTCTAGCGAGGCTTTCAGTGATCGACTACAGTTAGTAAAAAATATTTTTAAAAAACTTTACTGCTTTTTGTCCCATTTAAGAAAACCACGTTCGATCCAAGCCTCCTGCTGGATGATGGTTCCCAATCCCTGAAAAACGAGCAGCCGGAGCTTACAGGTCCTCTTTCCGAACGCCTGGGAGCGACACAATCGAATAAATACAGCCTAAATCAACAACTGGGCCAACAACAACTGCATCAACAGCAACAGCAACAGCAGCGACAGCAACACCTCAGTCAAGACCGGGAACTTAGTCAGGGTGACCAGGGCATTGCGCCGGTGTATATGTTCACCGATCGGGTCATCATCTTTGTCCTCTCGGCCATCTTCGTGGTGTTGCTTATTGTCACTATGGTACTCATTTTCCTCATACGGCGTCGACGCTTCATGGAGATGCACGCTAGCCGGGCAAACAAGGACCACGGAAAGCGTGAGTTTGTCTAATACTTAGTGACAGAGAATCTCTTTTTGCTTCATTATTGACTTAAACTTGCAAATAATTACTGCGTTTTGTACGTATCAAAAGGAGCCTTAGGCAAGAGGATGAAGGGTAAAGCAGGCAGAACTGAGAAGGCATCGAACAGCATGATATCTTTATCAAGATAAATGGATGGGGATGAGAACTCATCATAGTAAACACATGACAGTTTGACTGTCATTTACATCGCTTATGCCCACTGAATGCACCACAGTTTGGTGGACGTGAGGAAGATTTCTTGCGCGTGAATTAATTTATAATCAGACTAGACCTGTGCTGCGTCTGCTCCACCTCCTCACGCACATTTCAGTACAGAATCCAGAAGGCCAAACGCGGGATTAAGCACATTTGTAAACAAAATTAAGCGGCCCGTCTATATGTGGCACACATGCCTCGTCTACGCAGACTTGACGGGACCACAAAGAAGGGGAAGGTTGTAATTCAACTGTCTAAGTGCACCAAGGAGACCACACACAGAAGAGGGCCACTGTGGTATGAATATCCGTCCTTTGGAGAAGGACTTCTTCTTGTTTAGCAAGCTCCCAAGCCAAAGTGGTTAGCACACTGTGGTAACTTGGAAGCGCGTTAGCCAGTTATAGAGCGAAATATACGCTGAGTGCCGAGAGGGAGGGCATCGACCTGACTCCCCTTTCCTCTTCTATTATCAGAGTCTGGAGATTAGGGGCAAGTGACTACTACGGCATAAAACCGAGCCTAGGCGTGTCACTGTTGTGAAGCCTTGCCTGCTGTGATGTGTATTTTCTTGCCTGCAGCCAATCAAGTGAAGCGGAGGTATCAATTGACTTCAATCTTAGACACTTATCAAGCAGCACATCAATCGATAGCGTTAAGGAGGTCGATAGCGCGCGGGTGGATGATTTGACACACATGAATGCAAGTCATGGTAGACGAAGGCAGAATGCGGCGGTGCAGTTGCGCTGGGCGACAGACTCCTACAGTAACCCCCAGCAGAACCTAACGCGGCGTGTATCGACGCCAAAGTCGCGGCTGATGCCTAAAATGTGAGTGACAAAACGGTCAGGAAAATGAACATGGCGTCCATAACGAGTGATGTAAACGAGGGGCACAGTTAGACAGAGCTGAGTGGTTGCTATGGTTGTGGACGGTGCCGTAGTAGCTGAGTGTTGGGAAATGGTAGAAAGGGGAACGAAACGGGACGATGGGATTGGGGTATGAAAGGGAATGGAAAGGTTACGTGTTCAGATCACGTTATGGTCTCCAATTATCGTTTACTAGTTGCTGTCTCGACAACAGAAGGATCCCCAAATCACATCCTGCATCACGCCTACCCCATCCCAGCACACACCATGTGAGATATTTTAATGGGTATGCAGCGCAAAAAAACGTGTACCTAGCCCTCAGCTAGGTTAGTCAAGCGCTTCACCCTCATGGCCCATTGAAAGCGCAGTTACTTGTAAGTTTCATCAACGGTAGATGGCTTCGGTATTCCATACATCTTCTGATGTGTTGATAATGATAAAATGGCTAATGACCTCTGCTACTTGCTCTCTGATCCCACATTGTCCACCTTTTCTTAATTTAATTGATGGCAAGCCAGGTTTGAGTGCACCTTATTGAATGGCCAAAATTATCGGTTGCAGGAAATAAAAGAAGATGAGGAAATTGGTGGCAGGGGCCATATGCAAGTTAAATGACATGTTATAGGGTTGTGGATTATTCGAATGGAATTTAATCCTTGTTTATAGGCCGCTAACTCCATAACTGAAACACTTCGAAAAGCAGGTGATGAAAACTCAGTCATTTGTACCCTCAAAGGATGTTTAAGAAGACAAAATATTGGACCGCTGACAATTCGGATTTGTACCAGATGGCCATGTTTTTAGTTATCGTGCAACAGTGTGAGCTAATCTGAAAGACGTGCCCCTTATGAATCATTCAAATTCTTCGGGCAGGATATCTCAACCTACTGTGTGCATTCCCTTTTACTCGCCGACTGCATCGAGAAAAACATTCTAATTACCCGAGTCTGCTTCTTCTTCTTCTTCTTCTTCTTCTTCTTCTTCTTCTTCTTCTTCTTCTTCTTCTTTTTCTTCTTCTTCTTCTTCTTCCAGTGCTCCAAAACCAAAAACAGTGGACTAGGATATGATAATTAAGTGCATCATTGTTTTCGGAAATCTGAGCTGAGTCAGCCGTCCTGGGGCATAAGCCGTTCTGAACTTCCTAAGATCGCTCGGTCTGATTGTCGGAAGATGCGAGCACAAAGCCGACTGTCCGCTACTCTCCTATCTTTTGCAATACCAGATCCCAAGTGCCCTTTAAATGCAAGCATAATTTACGCCCATTTTAACTCAGATAGCATCTGGACTTCCATGGTTTATCCCACTAAATGTACCAAGACAGTAGACCATTTATAATAAAATTTAATAAACAGGGGATGCAGGGACAGTACGCATCTAACTAAACGTCCAACAGTAGATCTAAAGAAAACACAAGACAAGGATGCAGATGCTTCATTCTTTAATTTCGGTCAAGACGGAATCTGAAGCGTCAGGCAAATAAACTTCCAATTTCAGCGATCACATCTTCTATGATTCTAGAGACTTTTGACTTTACTTCGATAGACCTTGGTTAATCACTCGAAAGAACTAATCCTAGGTTGTTAGTGTTGGACCAAAATTACCCTTCATGGCAAGCCAATCAGGATGAATGGGGTGACTTGATGTAAGCATAGCTTTCTGCAGAACGACGATTCAAAAGGGAAAGTTTGAATTTCTCTCTCCGGCACATATGATGCTACACGAACAATGATAAGTTTGTGGCCTCTCGACACCTGAAGCTATTCCAAGTACCCGATTCACAATATTATTATTTTACCGACAACACAGACCACTTCAAAATAGTTTATTAGACACACCTGAGAGCCTGCTCATTCAACAGCAAGCCCAAATGTTCACTACATGTAGACCCAAAAGTCCGACTGTGTCACTTGGGATTCCTGCTTTCTCGATGGGGGGGGGGACGCTCCGTTCTTTGTATCAGGGACATAGATCTTGTCAACAACCAACTGAGGCGCCGTTTGTGTACACTGCCACGTTACTGTCAACTCGTTTTTCGTACAGGGAGACCTTAGTTACACCGCTCCGTCCTGTCACCTCCCCCTTAGGAGGCTCCGATAAGTGGACAAAGATCATGGGTACACACAATCCATCCTCACAGTACTGAGGAGCGAGGAAGCATGATCAAACAAAAGCGCGCTTACAGAGGCTATGTGCGTGCATTTGATCACCTCCCTTGCCCAGAGCAGCCCTCGAGGACGCATCCACACACCCTGTGATGCTCAGACAAGAGCAGGCGGGGCGAGAGGGTGGCGGGGGAGGGGGGGGGGTGGCAGGATGAGCGCAAACGCCACTGTGGTAAAATATTCATGCATGCTGCCCTTGAATCCCCCAAGGCCGACTGCAGTTGTGATGCCCGGTGGATGCGGGAGGGGGTATTTAGACGCGACGGGTGTGTGTGTGATGCTTTTTGCCCCCGCTGTGTGTGCGTAAACATGTCAAAGTCCACACGTAGTATGTGTGGACTCAGTCTTACGTGGGCACGCACGTGCGCACACAGGGAAGGAAGGGGGGAGAGGGGGGGACTTCTGGTGCTTTGATTTATAAGCTAGCGGCACAAGAAGCCATCTCGAGGCGATGGGTGACAAAGGATGGTGTCGAGAGAACAGGAGCACCCCGCCCTGCGCATGATTCCAGGATGTGTAAATATTCCTCTGTCCTAATCCGCCCTCACATTAGCCTTAACCTAAACCTTAACCGTAGCCTTAATCCTAACCCTAAACTCTAACCCTTCATTTAAAACCAAACGAAAACCTTAAGCTTAAATATAACTCGGACCCCAGCCCTAACACTGAACATTCATCCTAACCTTAAAGCTGACCCTGTACATCGGCATATCAGTACTTTGTGGTGCCATGAATAGATGTGGATATTGTGTGAACCTTTAATTTTGAGTACTCTATGACCTTTTACCTTTGACCTTTTACCACGACCTCTTACTTACCTTATCCCCTGCTCTCCGCAAATAGAGCCATTTTTGCTGAAATAAAGCATTCTTTCGTTCTAATCATAATTTCCCCAAAAATTGACGCAGAACCACCTGCATTGCGGACGGCATCTGTTGTCGTGTCCTGTTTCTGGGAGCATATAAGTCACATAGCCATTGGCGTTGCTGAATTTCTTTCCAGTTCAGATGGCGATTTATAAGCAGTTAGTAGCGAAAGGGTGCAAGCTTACCGAAAACTTCGGCGCTTTTTGTAGCGGTGAATACGTTGGGCAGTTAGTGATGGTTGCCTAACGCTGCAGCTTAAAGTTTACCTGCAGCACCGTTCCCTTTAGATAAGTCCCCCTATGACTGAAGTACCTGGAATAATGTGATACCAAGGTACATGTGCGCCCAAAATGAAAATAATAACTATTTGCTATCTTCTTTCGAGCCGTCATCAATTTTTACCTTCGGTTTTCATTTCTGGGGGTATTCGTCCCGGAGATCGTGTTGACAAAGATCGAGATCTCGCCTAATCCCACCTCCGGTATTCTTGACTCTGTCACAACAACGGACACAGGTGGGTGATGAAAGAGAGATAGAGAGATAGAATGTATGTGGTGGATGCTGCAAAAGTCTCCTAGCACTTAAACGTGACCTACGCTCAAGTTATCCCCCCTGCGCCACCCTGTTATGGAGCATACGTTGAACATAATCGAGGCCAATGGACGAACTGTCTTGTTGGCGAAGTAATGTTGGTTACAGATTTTCCAGATGACGTTTGGGTTCTCATAGTAGAGACGAAAAAATTGTCGATCCGCTGGTGATGAGTCGACCTAATGATCTCTAATAATTGTCTAAAGGTGATTTCTTAACTTTATCGCATCACATTTTGCTAGCGACGGAATGGTGAGAGCTAAAGGAATGCAAAAACTGATAGATTTTATCCCCTTCTCTGTATCCAGAGGTCTTCTCGTCAAGATGACAGTTAAACGAAGTTATTCGACTTCCTGCACAGTCCTCGGAATCAGGTTATCCCACCAGTCGGAACTGTTTTGAGTCATGAGTTCTGAGGACCCATTTCATTTTCTAGACCAATCTGCTGTCCAAAACGTGCACTGAAACCAGCCGGTGCTTCAAAATGACTCGTATGATAGGCTTTTCAAGGAACAAAACGTGCCAGTTGTTCGCATTAACAGCTTAACCAGCCACGGTCAACCACCATCCCCTCCGCCCGGAAGGCACACTATCCCAGCAACTCCGTGCCTCTTTAGACAAAACAAGGAGAATAACACTTCCCAAAACGGTGTGGAAAATTCTGGAGCTTTCAGAAGACAAAGGACGGACGCGGGTAGGGGGTCAAACAACTGGGTCAGACTAAACAATGCCCTCTGACGCTGAACGACGCGGACACTTCGTCGAGTATGTACACCTCTTTCCAACAAGGCCGTATCCACTTGACGAATCGGTTCTGCCGCAAGCAGAGGTATGGAAGGTTGTAAGAATGGACGACAACAGAAAGCGTCCCTATACCCTTCTCGGGCAATGCAGCAAGTACTTTGGGCAGTTTATCTGACTGTCATCTGCCGACAACAAGAGCTCCTCACAGAGAGCCCAGTTAATTTGCTAAAAGTCAGAAGCGACTCAGCGCACACACTTGATGGGTTGGGGAGGTGAAGGAAAACATTCAGCCCATGTAATTGCATGCCTCCACGCAACTTTCCCCCACTTGAGGAAGAATGGCACACAACAGGTGACTGCCAGCGCCATGAGACTCTAGCATCGTTAGCGGGAGCCGAAACAAGGCAGACAGATGGAAGCACCCGCTACTAACGTCCTTACCTGTCCCGTGTAATATTTCATCCTCTCAGTGCCGGTTCAGTTTCGACCCACACTGACGGGGTAGGGTTAAGAAGAAGGGGGAGGGAGGATACAGGGTGGATGGGTGAGGGAAGTTTTACCAAAACTAATTTGTCCAACTGTTTTGTGACACTCCCGGACATACACAGTCATCCCCGTGTCAAGTGGCTGCTATCCCATCACTTCCCGCCGTCTTGGAGTTTCGATTTTTCGGCCGGGGTTGGAAGATACTTACAGAAGTCTCCAAAAGGGAGAAAGATAGTTTGTTAGGGCGCTTTCCACTCTTTTGCACACTGACAGTATGAACGCACTAACTGCTTACTTCTCTCTCGCAGACAGTTCGTGCCCGCGGGACGATAGAGAAAAGCGTGCTGAATGGGGATTTTCTTGACAGTGGGGCTAAACCGCACCGCATACTCACTTGAAGGCCTGTCTAAGAGCGAAAGATTGGCGACGGGTAGTAAACGGACGTGGATGGGTTTCGACCACATGCTGCTGTGAAAACTTTGGATTTGTCCCACATATGAAGGTCAAAAAGAGAGTGTTTGAAAGACACAGATGGCTTTTTCTGTTCGCAGCACGCACCCAGGGACCATGCCAAGCATCTAAACTTATGGACGCCTGCTTGTCATGGCAATTCGAGGCCGCTACCCTCTGATCGATAAGGAAGAGGGGAGCGAACTGGGCGCATCTTGCGTCCAAACCGTTTGCGTCAGCGGTGGTGTCAGCAGTCGCTAGGTTTGCCGCGATTTGTTGGTGTAAGATCGTACTCTATGTAACATCACGCGCTCCACCGAGGTGCATTCATGTACAGGTCTGGCAGATATACAATAGACAATGGTTTGCTGAGATTTTCAGTAGTATACCATTGATCTCCCGCCCACAGCTGGGCATTTACCCCCTTCCGACTGTAAGGTCAATCGTTCCTAGGACTATTTAATCATCTGTTCGTTCTAACATCACCTACGCTTAACTGATCATCCCTGTTACTGCTCTCATTTGAGAGTAAATATTCTTTGGGAAAGAGGAACAAACTTTATTTTCAATTTTCGACGCTGGCACACCAGATCGTCGTCGGACCTGAAGGAAATGTGTAAAGAACGTTGCGCATTTTTAAACATGCCGAAAAATTGATAAGGATTCGTCATCCATGACCAATAGTAGGCTCTGGTGGTTGGCGCTTTTCCAAGGCTTTTTTTGAAGATTTATGTACGCTGAATCCAAATCAACATGCCTATCGATGTATGATTCGGTAAAGTAAAGGGCTTCGAAAAATTCGCGGCCTTTCTTCTATGGGCAGGAACTTACTAGGTGAGTTTTGTCCTATGCAAGACCGTGCCCAGTTTCAAGCGAATGCATTGCGACTTCGGACAGGTGGTCGCGCTTCTTGACCGCTAATTGATGTTCATGTATGCGTGTAGAAGCGGACCTTCCTGTTTGTCCACAATAAAATGCATCGCGGTCGCCGCAAGGGATTTGGTAAACGACCTCTTTTCTGTCCAAATAACCAACCCTATCGTTAGGGTGTACAAGCTGATTTGGAACCGTGGTCGTTGGCTTGTGTGCCACTTGGATCTGGTACTTCGTCGGGGGTCTTTCAACGAGTTCAGACACGTTTTTAATATATGGAAGTGTTGGCCAACTTCTTGAATTGGGCGCTTGCTCGGAGCAATATAGTTCCTTTTCTTTTTGTTTTAAATCTTGTTGCCTCATGCATTAACACACGAACTCTCTGGAGTGACCGTTTTTTGAAAACAATTGGAATAGGTTATTGAGTTCAGCTTGGTAGAATTCGGGGCTAGAATAATTCGTTCTTGTTCGATTCATTAGAGGGGTGACAGCACTCCGTTTGTGAGCAATGGAATTGTTGCCCTTGTAATGAAGGATAACATCCGCATAGGCCTTTTTGCGGTAAACCGATGTTTGAACATTCAATCTCTATTACGCTGTACGAAAACGTCAAGAAATGGGAGTTTACTGTTAACTTCTTTTTCGAGCATAAACGTGATTCCTAGCATCGTTGAATTGAGGCTGTTGTTATATTGAGCATTTAGTATATGTTTGAATGTTTGAAAGGATATAAATCAACAAAAAAGGAAACGAGGGATTAATATCTCACCCAATGATAGACAAACACAGATACATTCAGCTTGGATAAATGAAAATCTGGTAACAGGAATTCTGAACGATCAGTCACTTACCCGGACAGAAAGCGACCGAGAATACAATAACATATGTTGTTGTCATCGTTTAAAAAACACACCTGGATACGATCGGCACGGTGTTTAGGCGCGTGCTTCTGATTTCCGGTGTTGGTTGGGCTGAATTGCTGAATTCAAAAATGGTAGAAAAATTTAGAAGCAACTGTAATCTGAAGAAAGGGGGACGTTCACCGGGAGAGGTTTATTACAAGTCTGACGTTTCGGGTAGTGGTCTCGTCTACCCATCTTCAGAGAATGGATACTCTGGCTCAAAATTCTCGTCTTTATGCCGTCCTTTCTTGCGTGTGCCCGTTCGACCAATCACGTTTGAGCCACTCTGTGTGTCTCTGGCCGCGTCCTCGGCCTCCCTGTCATTCTGTCTCCTGCCTGTCACCGTGTCGTCCTTTGTGACCCCATGACTGGTGCTCGGGATAAGCATGTCAGCCGCGACAGCGGCGGCGACGGGGACCAGAGACACACAGAGTGGCTCAAACGTGATTGGTCGAACGGGCACACGCAATAAAGGATGGCATAAGGCCGAGAATTTTGAGCCAGAGAATCCATTCTCTGAAGATGGGTAGACGAGATCGCTACCCGAAACGTCAGACTTGTAATAAACCTCTCCCGGTGAACGTCCCCTTTTCTTCAGATCTTCTACCTGCGAATCGAATTTTCTGCACTATTACTGCAACTGTAATCTATTTCTGTCAACAAACGCAAGCTTTCAAACGTCAACCAGAAAACGTATCTTTCCTGTTACTCTCAGTTTTTGGTGCTGTTCTCCGTCTACTCAACAGCTTATCTCTCCACAACCTTTTGTGAGGGTCACGAGTTTTTATTTTATTTCCAGGATATGGACAGAAAGCAGAAACGCATTAGTTTTTAAGGTTTAAAAATAGGTTAAATATCTCTGTTGCCTCTAAAAATACGGTTAGGCAAAAGTCATTACGTGATCGCCAGTTTTCTCTAGCTTATGTTGTAAGTCCACTGGTTGTTCCTATATATTACTAGACTTGCCTTGCTGAGCGACCCTAGAATTCACTCTTGCCATTACGAATTAAGATTCCTCTAAGCACTTTGGAACGGAGTACCCCTCGAGAAAGTTGTCTCTGCTATAAGTGCATTTCACCTTCACTTTGTATAAAGGCAAAATTGATACTATCTTTTGGCTGCTTTCAACCTCTACTGGTCGTTTGATTTTTTTAAGTTCATTCCGATCTCACACAATATGAGCAATGCCTAGGCTTCTCAACGAGCCTGGAAAATTAGGAATTTTTAATTGAATGGTTTTTTAACTGTAGAAACGCTTAGAGGCAATGAGGCGTTTTATGCGTCCTAGGAGAATATTTAATCGCCTCAACATATTATGGTGCATCGATACCAGCTAAATACCACAGCAGAACGTTGCTCAGCAAACACAGTAACGTTTTCTGTTAAAGCGAAGGCGTTTTAGGTACACATCCAGTATGCATTGGACTTTTTAAAGTCTCCGCCCATCTTACAAACTTCACCTGTTTGCGTATTAATGCGCGCACATGTACGACAGCTCGACTGTCGACAAGGTCTACTGTGGATCCCACCTCAGGGGACTGGGGGATAGGGTCGGTGCTTTATACAGTTGCATTATCTTACAATGCTCGTAGATGTTCGCAGCATCTACCGCACTTTCTCTTAAGTTACTCTCGTGGGTCCGATGTCATGACCAAGTAAAGGAAACCGAAGACAAGCTCGGGTGCAGGTGGCTAGCGTGGTGCGAGCCTGCGCCTTGGCGTGCCAACGTGCCCACCACTATCTGTTATGGATATGCAGCCCCAGCCAAACTCTTTTTGTCCTCGTCTAACGCATCTGCCGTGTGACCCGTTAGATTAAACAGGCACGCATCCACTCCATTCTCTACCCTGTCTGCTGTTTTAGCTCAAGTTCGGAGCAATATGGAGGGTCCAGTTCTCCAGTGCAACACCAACTCCCTGCAGCTGATCCAAGCAGATGGCGGGCCAGGAACGGCTGGCAAGACGGCAGTATTCTACCGCAAAGATGTGCCCTCGGATGGCACCTCACAGGCCGACTCTGACGGCCGAAGTGGGCTTGGCAATGACAGTTACCCGCAACAGACTCTCATAGCCAGTGAGGATTCCTACACCCTGCTAAAAACAATGGGCAGAAATCGGATGACTGCCATATCAGCAGGCGAGGTAAGCACACGCCCCCACCTCTATGCATTTTATAATGAAGAAATTAGAATTAAAAGGTCCGATAAATTAGCGCCGTGCACCTCGATTAGAATGCACTTGCTAGAATGGCAGAAAAAACCGAAGCACTGACCCGTTTCTTGATTAAGTATGCAGAAGTATTTATTTATCCCTTACCTCAAAAAAATCCATCCGGCCCTTCTGATATATTTAGTATCGACTGAAAACGGTCTTTTTATCGTGCTGGGAACTTGGTGTCGGTGGAAACTCAAATAAAAAATGTGCGTTTTACCTATTCGAAGCTAATCTTTTGAGGATATAAGACATAATATTTTTCTTTGGAACCTAACGCAAAATAGTATGGATTAAGGTGATTGTTCATGCTTTCGAGATATTAGTTCCGAAAATGTCAGAGAACCCTCTCAGACAGTAGCTAACAGCTACAACTACAGAAGGAACTATATAAGCTGGACCACAAAAGTAATAGATAGGGATGACAATTCAAAACATCCACAAATAACTCATTTAGAATCTAAAACTTTATATACAACAGTTTGTTGGCTTTTACTCGAGAAGCCTGTGTTATTTGCCAGCTGAAAAACTACTTAAACAGCACTTGTATTTCTCATTGAATTGAGTCAGTCAGATGTTCTGGAATGCATACATAATACTTCTTCTTATTATTCTCCTTTGGTGGAAAGGTGGTAGTTGAACTAGGGAACTATTCATTAATTCAAAAGAATTGCACTTTTTCACCGGCTTTCATGAATCTACGTGCAATTTAATATTCACATTTGTACTTCTGTTCCTTAGGAAACATGGTGCGTGTCCCAGCCCCCAACCATTAAAACTTACAGATACATGCGGCACTGCCTGCAGAAAAAGTAGACATCATGAAAATAAGTAGAGAAAAGTGAAAGAGCGTGTTTTGTTTGAAGATTTGGGTGACTTTTAGCGTTTCTAAGGCCGAAATAGGCTTTGCATTCAGCCCTGCTTACCTTCACAATTTGTTGTAATTGCTTGTACTAAAGAGCTTTTGTGTGCAAATGTTCTTAGAAATATTTTGGAGTGATAGCGGAATTAGTCAGGAGTCCCACGCGACACCTGCAATAGTATCTATTTATCATGGAATATTTTATGAATACTAGAAGGCCACTTCGTAAAATGGTGTCATACTAGGCGAATTGACTCCAGGGAAGACAAATAATCTGGAATTTCGAAAATTATACAACAACTAAACACACAGACTCTATTTAAATGTATACAGCTACTTTTAAGAGTATACAACCAAGAACCTTTTTATTAAAGTCTCAGGCATTTCAGATGCATACTCTACCAGACTATGAGCATAAAAAAGTAATTTTTGATTAATTTCTATAAGACACGACTAACCTAATGCAAACATCAAAAATCATGAGAAAAATAAGGCGCTGTAAACTAGCAATCGTTTCCAGCATAATTCACAAAGGCAACTGGAAGGCTGCTCAGGGAAAAAGCCAACTAACCGACAGAATTCTTAGATTCTTTCAGACAACTTTTTTTCAGTCCTCAAGCTTACCACACACATAGATGTTGAAACAAGTGTCCTGAGATGATTTTCCTCATTAATCATATAATTGCTGAAAAAAGTGCACATAAACGCAAAAGTAATTTGCCAAACCATTGAACTTAATTGAGAGATCGTAGTACGTCTAAATTCTTCTGAATTACCTTTCAGAAAAAAAGGCATTTTAGGCGTTCTAGGGCCTTAGCGTATATCTGCTCAAAACACCGGAATACCACATCGAAAGCCACCAAAGAACTGTCAAATCGTGTGAAATTTTCAAGTGCTTCAACAATTTCTGGCAGATCAAAGAAAATTCTTATGTAAAACACGCATATGTGGCGTCAATAAATTTCGTGACAGCTTTTCAGCTGCATCTTGTCGCTGCATGAGTTTGATAACGACAATAACATGCAACCGTTTGAAATTTCGCAGAATGGATGACAGAAGGGCAAGGATCATAGGTCGGTTTAAATAATGATCAGGTAACAATAAACCGAACTATGACCCCTGTTGTTATGTCATCCGTTCTGCAAAATTTCAAACGGTTGCATGTTATTGTCGTTATCATCCTCATGCAGCGACAAGATACAGCTGAGAAGCTGTCACAAAATTTATTGCCGGCAATAAATTCTGCCGTATATGCGTGTTTTAAATTTGTACCGGGGAACAAATGCTTCAAAAATCCTTATTATTTTTTAGGGATCGCGCTATCGCAAAGGCAGAAGGGCTTGTCTGAGTAAATTATAAACTGCCTTATGTAAAATGGGAAACCGTAAATTTTCGAAAAATTGAAGTCAATTTTGCTTAAGTGACTCTAAATAAACGAGAATTTATTAGTCTCAATACAAGTTCCTTTCGAAACTTGGTAACTGCAAGACTACTATCACAATGCAATGTAAGCAAACAGCCTCGCCAATTTCTCCCCAGGTCTGGTGACTAATAAGTCAAAATGGCCATTCCATTCTCTCTTGTCTTTGTCGGCAATATCATCTGCCTATACTATCAGCCGTTATGGTTGTCAGGGCCTCTGGCGAGACAAAAGGCTGAGCGGGACAGACGAGTTCCGTTAGCGGCCAGGTGTCAATAGCCCCAGACCTAAACCGGCTAGACAGCGAACTCGTGGCTCAATGGTTAAGGCGTTTGACTCTGATCAAAAGGGGAGCGAGTTCGAGGATCAAGTGGGCACCACTTGAGTCTGGGTATGACTGGCTGACGATGGCTAATGGGCCAGAAATGGCCATTCCAGTCTCCCTTGTATCTCTCGGCAATATTATCTGGTGACCCACCGCTAAACAGACTTTCGATCCTTTTCACCGGATCTTTCATTTCTGGCTCTGGATGTGAAAAGCCATTGAAAAAGTCACTTATTATATTACAGAAGAATTTACACCCTCTAATGAGGCTGTGTAAACATCAGATCGTAAATGCATGTCTCTCGGTGGGCTCTGATGCCCCGTTCTGCAAATGGAATGCTAATGTAAGCTCTCCATTGCTATGCATACCAATTAACGAATTTGCTGCACTTTTACCTAACCGTTGTGCAGCAGCAGCAGCAGCAGCAACAGCAACAGCGGGTAATTAATTCGAATCCTGAACAACTTCTAACTGGTTGCGGCAGTTGGGGCCAGGTATGGATAGCAGTAGCAACCTCGTGGAGGTAGAAGTAAAGTCGATGTAGGAGACAGCGTCAGCCCCAGAATGGCCCAGGGGTCTTCTTAAAGCACTGCTACCGAGAGGCAGCACGTAGGAGGGAAGCAAAACGCATTAATGCTAGGCTGGAAGGACGAAGAGCTGGAGGATGAGAGGAGCGCATAAGTGTGGTACACATGAAGTGGTGCACATGAAGTAGATGTACTAGCTCATGCAATGCTAACCCGAATTCTCAAATCAGCTTTTGATTACCAAAAGATTTCACTAAAGTAGAGTGGTGAGATTAGTTACTATACAGCATAATCCAACGATATTTCAGTCATATCAGGATTCCAGCCTTTGAACGTTCCTTCTTCAGACTGCCATCAAGAACTTAAATTCACCAAAACATACTACTTAAGTGGCATCTATGTTTTCTATAGATGTTCAGAGCCCTTATAAATCAGATTTAATTCCTGAATACCCTTGAACGCAAAACGCTGTTACGTCTACATAAAGGTCTTCCAAAATTCAAGCTTCCCATCCCTTTAAATTTAGATGGGCATTGAAAAGCAAAGGAAGTTATGTAGTCTACATAAGTGGTCATTTTTTACTGAAAGTACGCTGTGTAGGCGACCAAAAGATTTTTTTCAAAAGTCCATATCCTAACCTGGCTGAACTAAACAAGAAATAGTCTTAAAATTCGAATCAAATAATTTTTTCTAACCCGAAACGCACTTCGGGTTTTTGATTAACCTGTCAGGATAAAGTACATTCACTGCATATTATTAAGTGGCTAAGCTGTCCAACTTGAGAACCAACCGTCTCTTTTGAGGACCTTCCACCCCCACACGCCCTCAGTTGACCAGAAGTACTAAATATCCATTAGACAGCAGTAATTAAAAGCCGCAGGCAAAAAATCAGTCTATGCTGAATGGTGAACTCTTTTTATTTCACAAGTACTTTGGCTCGTTTTGTGCTTGTGAAATCGCATGACGGAAAATAGGTGATTTTTCGGTGCCCGGTTTGCATTACTTACTATGTCTTCTTTCCCCGCTCCGATATGACTACAATTCACTCCTCTCCTCCCCCCGCCCTACAGCTGGCACCATCTGTTTGCAAGGCCTATGGTCACTGCGTGCCGCTCACGTCATTCGCCCCAGTCGTACAAGTAAACAATGGAATCCCAACTCGTAAGTCCTTTATTCCCGATTCTTGATTTGTTTTTTTGTACAAAAAGGCTTCACTTCGTGACATACAGAATGATAGGTGCGATCAAAACGGCAAACCTCAGCCAAGTTGCCTAGCAGAACGTGCTTCTTATAATTTATAAAACAAAACATATTTACATACCCCGAAAGTTGACAGCCAAAACAACAGTTTTGATAGGATGTTCCGACCTCCAGGTAAGAAGTACAGTGCTCCCGATCGGTTAACGAGTTATCAGTGCGCGTATGTGCTTACGTCCACCGTTGAGTTTTTCTTCCAGGGCATGGATCTTCGGTCGCCTGCAACGAACCAGTGAACGAATGCAGTTTAGTTGGCTGCATTTCGCCAGATGAGCGTTTCACATGACGATCTCCGTTCCACTGTATGCGAAGATGACAACTCGATCGCTGAGACAATACTTTTATTTGCCTGACGTTTTGACACCCGTCGCGGATTTATCATCAGGACATTAACACTGTATATTCAATGCTGTAATTTCACTGAAGTCCCCCTCCTCTTCGTTAGAGATCTCATTTTGCTTTCTTTCCCCTCTATTTGTGAATTTATTTTTATGCAAGCAATTTGCTTCTAATACTTCCAGTGTCTTCGCAAATTCCCTCCTGTGTGGTCACCTTCTTTGTTGGTGGTATGATTTAAAACCGATCGATCAGTATTACTCATATTAGAAGCACATCTCATACTTTGGTACCGACTTCAGAGGTTCATGAAAATGAAGATTTGCATTAAGTCCGGTATGGAGCCCACCTAGATGACACAAAGGCTAGAAATGAGTTCCAACTAAACCTCAGTATTTTTGCGCAGGATTCTGCCTTCTGTTTAGTGAGTGGTGTGGGCGTACACTACTGATTAAATTAACCTACCGCCGTTTCGTCCTCCCCTCCTACTCCATTATAGGCGGAACTTACCTTGGACAGCCTGTTATGCAGGGCTTTGCTCCGATTTTTCCGATGCCCGCATCCACCGGCGGCTACGTGAGCATGCCCAAACAGGGAACTGCCGGTGGAGGTGTACAAACCGAAGTCGGCCGACGCACCGTCAGTCCCGACCAGTTACTCTTTGCCCCTCAATTCACCTCACCCAAGCGCATGAAGCCCTCAGGCCAACAGAGTCCCTTCAACGAACTGCCCAATTTCCTACCGGGACTGGAGGAAGGCAGGAGGTCCGAGTATCAGAAGCTGATTCAGCCAAAGGTCAGTCCGGTCGGCCACTTTCTAGGGCTGATGATGTAAAGTGCCCAGTGAGTAAAAAATAGACGTGATATCTCACAAAACGTTAGCTTAAAAAGTAAGATATTTTTTTCTTAGAAAATATTACTGGAGTATTTTTGTAGTATTTGTTAAGTATAGAGTACAGTTTACGCCTAAAATAGTTTAGTCACGTCAGGATGCTCGCTATTGAAAGGGTTTCTTCCCGACCGTCTACAAGAAGAAGAAAATTTACACTTCAGGAGTATGGATTTTCTTGGTGCTTTTACTTCCTGATAGGTTTACTTATATTTTATGCAAATCATACACACAAAATATTTCTTTGGTAGAGAATTACGTGCTACCTTAATTTTGTACTTGAATAAAGGGTATTCTGTGTTTTGAAAAGGTTTCTCATATAACAAACCAAATCACCATTTTTAGTTTCGTGATGATTCCATAGGTAACCCTGTGTATAACATTTAAAGTCATTAATGTTTTGGAGCGGTCAGTGCTGAATAAACCAGGTAGGCGCTGCCCATGAAATCTCCCTTCAATGAGTTTATGCCATTAATTTCCACACGCCGTCTCTTTGCTCGATTTTTTTCAGCCTATCCCTCCTCCCTAATTTAAATTGTCTGCTCTAAGCCCAGAATCCGTGTATTCATGCAGAGACTCTCGCGTTGCTCGTGATAATTCCAGTTAAGTCCAACAGAAGAGGCTAGCAGCACAAAAATCTCCCAAAAACATATCAAAGGCCCACATTAAACTGGCTAATGAGCGGTTTTTGTTTCATTTGGCAGGCCAGCTTGGGGTTTACTCCCTCAGCTTGAATGAAAAGTATAACGTGATCACAAAATCAAGGCATGCAGGGCAGATTTTCTACACTCTGAACCTCCCTAATTTGGAACGAGATTGTATGATGAAAAAAAATAAAGCCTTTTCCAGCCTATCGGCTCTCCGAAGTTGAGATTCTGACAGGCATACAAGCAATGTCCCCGTGTTCTTTAAAGGTTGGCCTAGGCTAGTCCCTCTAGATTTTTATCGGATAACCAGCACAACGATTCGCTGTGCCATGTAACAATTCGACCGAACAACTGAAGAGAAAACATTCCTTTTTAGTAATGCCAGCGCCAGCGAGCGTTTGCTTGGCCAGGGTTTCTCACTTGAAGGCGCATATCATTGAAAGTTGCGTTTCGCGGTGACAAGTAGATGCGACCCCAAACGTACGAACTGGCATACCACCAATTTTCGTTACTTTTCTCACATGGCTCTGCTTTCTGTTCGGCGTGTGAATTTTGCGTGTATGGAAGACGGCCGACTGCAAGGTTTATCCGATGCTTGTGGGCTCAGCTCGAAAAGACCCGGGAGTGTGATAGAGAAAGGGAGGGGGTAGGAGGGATGAGGAGAAGTAGACGGTGACGGAACTGTCAAATAATTTCTCTTTTTTACTGGATACACGATAAGAAGCTCACCGGAGCCTCATAATTTAGAAAAAAAGTATTGGTGGCGTGACGGGTCTACCCTTTTAAACACTCTTAAGGAGTTTTCATGATAAGAGAGAGAGAGAGTCAGTAGCGTAATGCGTATTTAGACTCAGTGAATGGAAGGTGGAAAACCGACCATGGGGCAGCTTCTTTTTTGCGTTTAATCCTGCAAGCTCACTGTGCGGAATTATAGATGTGGACCAGAGCAGCACACACTCTTGGACCTATCAGGGGGCAGCTTAGGACGTTGTATGCCTGCAGTTGTTTTTCATGGGGATACTTTTTTCAAATAAAACAGTGGTTTGAGAAAACGTGTTGCAAAGGTGGTGTAAATGGTGCATAAAAGGCATTTTGCGAGACCTCTGCTTCGCTGCAAAATGGGTTTCGACTTACCCTGTTGGACAAGAGTGTCAGTAAGTTTTATTGATAACATTTCACTCATGGGGCATTATTTTCCGCCTAGTGAACACTACGTTCAGAATATTGATTGGCCTAGTTCTCAAAGAGAACATTCCTTCTGAGATTACAGCGTTAAAAATGGAAGTTTGAGGCTATGAGATAGAACCGTCGGTCTCCCTATCCGGTTATAAAATCGAAAGCCTGTACATGACTCTGAAAGGTGTCGTTACCCGATTGCGTCTTTACTAAACGGTATACTTGTGCAAAGTGTATTGTCGGTTTACCAATTCTAATTATGGGATTTTCTAAGGCCGTAAAATGCTTATTCGTAATGCATCATATCTGCCATTTATTAGTGCTAATCTTTTGTAAACTGCACACCCATTCACGATCATTATGAGACCTCTTCCTGCTAACGTAAAGAATGGTGATTTAAATTAGATGGGACGTGCATAGCGTACAATTAGGAATTCTGAATGCAAGTGTCACGGCAGGCCTGGTTCAAAACTATATGGCTAATAAACATTGTTCTAAATGCGCAAGACACTTTCGTAAAGTATAAAGCTTGAAGAAGACGTAATTAACTACCAAGTGAGCATAAGAAGAGATATTTTTGTGCATAATTTGAAGAAAAAATATTTACAATTATAAAGGCATCCAAAATCAAGGAGAAAATACATAAATATTTAAGTAGCCAATTTAAAGAAGTTAGAGGTTTAACAAGCATTCGAAAAGAAGCTCGCTCAAGAACCGATATCCCGCCATGTCAAAATATCTTACAAATATTTTTAATGAAATTTGCTTCATTAACCCTATGTAAGTGATCATTTTGAAAAGAATGTGCGTTTTTAGGTAAATTTTCACGAATTAGCAAACCTACTTTACAATGAATGACGGGAATTGACCAACTACTTTGGCTGTTTTAAGAAAATTTAGGTAAAGTTAGCAGCTGATAAGGTTTTCTTTAATTTAATCAGATGGAGCATCTGTGAGGAAGCACCCAAACAGTCACTGTTCTGACATTCAAACAAACACGTTTACCGAAGTAAATATTAACAGCAATTAAGTTATATCCTTACGTTGGCTCATTCAATTGCTTCCAATACTTGGAAAAAACTAGGAGTAGCATATTTTACGCATATTTATACTATCGGTGACTTCAGCCTGGCGTGTCTAACAGCCCATTGCGCTAGAGCTGACGGCATATACTTTCAAAAAGTGTCTCCCAGTAACATGGAGTTCTGCATTCCAATGGAAGACGTCATCTGGCACTAGACAAATTACTTGAAGAAGGATGTTTGTTCCAAAGTCTATTTGGGTTGGTTACGAGGTTCAGCTGTTTATGGCGATTGCCACAACCTCCTTTTCATTAGATTTTGCCAACGGTGTCGAATATAAACCAAAAAGCTTGACTTAAACTATGCAGGAGGCTTCCCTGGCCATTGAAAGTCAACATGGGTGACATCTGCGCCGCTGGTTTTTTATATGTATTAAATAGGTCTAATTTTCTGCGCAGTATGTCAAGTGAACGCTTTATGGGAAGAAGGTTACGATTTTTTGCACCATCAGTGGTCCACTTAAAGTTTATTGCATTAAAATATGTATATATACATATATGCCCAACTGGAACTTATCTTGAATCGTCTCTGTAGAGCATCCCTTTTCCCTTTTATTAATTGTTCAGCTGTGTAGAAAATTTAGGCTAAGGTGGTAGACTGACAGGAATTGCGATGCTTAGCTTAGTTGATGCGAGTCCGCCCTAACTCAGTTCATCCTGGTCTGATATAAAATGAGGCTCGAAATCACCACTGCTCGCAAATGCTCTTGAAAGAACTTAAAAGCAAGAAGGCATGAACATGCTTCTGCTTATGCTCAAAACGATGGAGTACTATCTTCATAAAGAATTCTACGTATTCAACTCTATTAAAAGGTATGATCCCACAATTATCCTCGAGGGAAATTCGTAAGAATTTGCAGAATTCTGATGAAAGTCACAGTCATAATATGATACCAACTGCAAAAAACTTTTTAGTCGGTATTTGTGGAACTCTTTACCTCGTGTTGTCGCAGCCGTCAGTAGACGATAACTAAATCCGCACAAGCTTCCATAGGTATAACAGTGTAAGCTGCAAATCAAATGTATAAGGAAACAATTAGCATAGCGATTAAAAAACTGTCAAACACTTTGGTAAGCTGAAGATGTTACTGGAAAAGATTTTGTGCATAGGGCTCAATTATACTCAGATTGCATCTCAACCTTAGAGGCGAAAGGACACCAATAAACGTAGGTCAGATTAAAAATTTTGAGCTTTAAACGATGGCTGGGCATATTCTGCATGACAGGTCGCTTACTGAACAAACAGGAGGGAGAGTGTGAAGTTCCCAGCTTCTTCCTCGCCGAGATTAGAAATTCTGCAAATAATGCCTGTGTGGCTAGATGAGAGTTTGAGCTTTTGTGCAGGATGAAGGCTTTTTAGCGAAAAAAATGTTGCTCGCGAACTATAAGGACATCCAATGGATGAATGCAAAGAAGAATAGCCAAACTCGGCTTCCTGTGTGTGCCGACCCGAAAAGATTGCGCCTGGGCAGTACATGCACAACATTGATCTGGAGTAGTGTTAGCAATGTTTGGACAGTAATATCGAGCGAGCCAGGCCAACTCTGTGTTAAAACGTCCGATGTCTATCAGAGCTTGTAGCGTACTTTCCCAACAGAAACGGACAGGAAGTCTGCTTCGCTGTGAATGATGTCGCCACATACTCTGCCTCTTTTCTTCTTGGTATAAGATTCCACAAGACAATCTCCAAGAAGACCACTATGGACCTCCCTCATGTTTGGACATAAGGTCACGCATTTATGTGGGATCCCCGCCCACTGGCAGAAAACAGAACTAGGAACACCCCGTAAAATAGGTGGCCTATGCTAAATACCAGGAAGAGGAGCTTTTCTTAAGCCTAGACAAAAGTGAACTTTATTGCCTGACCCTACACCCACAGAAATTTAGAACAAGTTAGCTCATATAAGCGTGGGGTGTTCTATTCTCGTATTCCGCATAAAAAAGTTGGTTCTTTTTGTTCGAACTCTCAAAAAGAACTACTCGAGGGGCCGACTTGGTGAACAAAGTCTGTCATAAGATAATAAACCGACGTTATGTCTTATGGACGCGACGACCTGAGTAAGTGACGAATGTTGAGGGGTCATAAACGGAACTGACATCGTTCCGATGATCTTTGTTGGTAACTTGCATAGCTGTTTTGGTAGAAAGAAGTTCACCACGACTCCAAAAACCCGATTCAGAAGTGCCACTCGTTTGGCTGGATTCCTGACTGAACAAAAGTATGTCTTCCACGCGAAACCTATTTCAGCCTTCATCTTCAAAACCTATTTACACATATAGGCTAGTCACGACTTTATCCGGAAAGTGTTGTTTTAGTGCCTTTAAATGACATTCGCTCGGTCTCTCAGCATTGTTAGAAGGAAGTGCTCTCAGAAACGATCAAGTACTCGCAAATATCCCCTACTATATGACGTTTTGCTAGTAAAGACGCATAAATCTCCCAACAGTCCGATATCTCAAGTTATCAAACAATAACAAACTGTCCACGTGACCACATTAGATACTATGAGTTCTTCATGCTGATATAATTCTGAGCTTGCCAAATACAAAGCTACTTGTTGAAACTTCCCGAGCCAAGTTTTAGCTTTCAAGAAATGAACCTAAATCTCCAATTATACTCAGCGAGTAATGGTCCAAATGCAAGTTTGCAGGTGCTTATCAACCATTTATGGGTCTGGCAGCATTTTGGCAATTAATGTGAGACCTACTTGGTCGTTAAAACCACATGTCAAGCGTTCGGAGTCTTGTACCAGGCGCAAAAGTCTACCAAAGGCAGAAAAATGCAAAAAAGTGGGCGGTAGTGTGGGACTGCGAGATTGGTAGCCAGCTGACGTCCAGAGTTGTGCACACGGGTGAGAGATTTACCAACCGGTCGAATGACTTTTTATCAGATTTTCAAATTTCAATAACCTTAGAGCTCTAGCCTCTCGGGGTTTCTATCACAGTCCGAAGTTGGAAGGGCTGTATGACATTCAAAAAAGAGAAGGCACTATGTCTCATCCAATCATGTTTTTACGAATGTTTTCGTAGAAATGGGAAAGATTAGAGCACTAATGTCAGGCAGATACACACTAAGGTTTCCTTTGTGTAGGCTAGATGCGTTTTCAAGCACGAGTAAATATTTTCGCGCCGTGATGAAGTCCGCGCGTAAGTTCTTCCTTTAAAGGTGAAACAGGTTTTCTGGCAAAAATCGAAAGCTGCATGAGGAGATAAATCATAATTAGGATCTGCTTTTTCAGCCTTTTGCTCAGAATGTTATGGGCCAAATCCAATAAAAGCATTTCGAGCCGCGACTCCACTTCAAAAGATACCATAATTTGGTCGGGTTTTTGCCTTTTTCTTGCACGACTGAGACTGTCCATTTTATTCGTAAATTATCTTCTAACTATCAGCCGCCGTACCAAAATTGGCCTTTAAATAGCAAAATTTGCGGTGCTCACTGCGCTAAGTAATATTAAAAAACATACGCAGTAGATGGCGTTGCAGAATTGTATATTAAACGGCCTCCTGATTTGAAAACTAAGAAATATAAGGGTAATGTGGATAAATTAGGCACTTTCAGAGCATTACAATTATAACTGTTGCTTCTTTGCAACCAAATAAAAGAAATAATAAAATATATTGAAGTATAAATGACTTATTTCTTAAATTACAGTAGGTAAAGTAGCATAACTGTCCTATATAGGGTGTATGACTATGAAATTTGCGGGCATGGTTTCAAGTGAGGATGATTAAACTTATACGAATATCCAAATTTGTTATAAGAAAAGAGTGCATCTACCGTAATTTTTGCGATGTATGACTTCCACGGTTTGCTAGGAAGACATTCAACCAACTACGCACAGTCGATCGCTAATTAAACGAACCCTGAATCTTTTTATAAGTTTTTGACAACTGCAAACTTGTCCTTATACTATCGATATACTGTTTTAAATTTGCAAGCGCATTGTATGTTGCAGTAGCGGTTGCATGGGCTTTGTTGCTTCTGTACTTGAAGATAACTAGAACCGAGAAGAAAATGAAACAGTCTTCTGTCTGCGGTAGACGATGCCTATCGAGGCACAACTTTGACACTTAAAAACAACTGGCGTATGTAACTAGGTTACTGTAACTGCGTTCGGTCGGTTGTCTGGAAGATTAGAAAGCGGAGCAATATAACTCTGTCTTACGCTGGAGCCTTGCGGGCAATCGAGTGTTCAGATACTCAATACATAAAAGCTGTTGCTTGATAAAAGGTTGTAAGTTACCCCTAGTTCTGACCTGTGCGGATAGTCCCATGATTTTATCACAAATCACTGACCTTCAGGTGAGTCTGTGGCTCCACAGCATATGCCATTGGTCTACACCAATTTATCTAAACTGTAGAGTGAAAACCCGGAGGTTAGTAATGGAGTGCCAGACTCCGAGTTGAGATTAAACTTTAGATCCAAGAATGGGGTGTAACCAGTTGGTGGGGAAATTTAAACCGAAAATTATTAGGTCACTGTCCGTACTTTCATTTTTGGAAATGACAACTTTTGCGTTGATGTCTCAGAGCAACGGGTACTTGGCTCCAATGTGCTGTTCCTCAAACTTTACTTTGGTTTTCACTTGAACTTAATCAAGGATGTGCGTCAGAATGTCTCAAAACAGAAGAAACAACCACGACTTCTGTGTTCTTGTAGCAATTTTGTCTTATTAAAGAAATCGATAACACATACACTTTCCTGTCTTTAACCAGGGTAAATTCGCTTTTTTAGACGGGTCCTCTGGTGGGTAGAGTTTCAAATCTGCGCCAACCGCTCAATCCCCAGAAAGACCATGGACACGGTATTTCGGGGAATGACCTTGAGGGTCAGCGGTGGCCCTCATCAGAGGACATCGAGGTGAATGACGAGGAGGAAACCGAGGAGGAGGATGAGGGACGCTTGGCCGAGGCCATGAATTCCCAGGACCACCGGAGGAGTTCCTTCCGAATGAAAGCGGCCACACTTCAGGCCCTGCACCGGAGCACCAGTTCAGACTGGCACCTTCCCAACAATGCCACCCCCTGCGATGTACAACAGCAGAAGTTTGTAAAGTTTTCCACCAGTAATATCTCCCTCAATAAGCTCCCCAGCCCTCCAATTAGACAGAACCCAACTGAATCTCACTACGTGTAGACTACTTCTACTACTAAGCCTACTACAAGTCTGGCGCAGATGAGGGGTAGGAGAAGCCAAGCATTCCAAGAGAAACCAAAGTCCACGCTAGTGTCAAAACCACCACCATCTGGAGAAACAGAGTAGCAACACCCGCGCCTGTTCATTGGTCGCCACCTGCAGTGCATACTCTGCGGAACACCAACACATCTAACCATAAACCCGGGAGGTCCAGATCCATTAAGAGAATGGAGACCTGTTTCATGCACTTCTTGTTTTTATATTTCGCCTATGTATGTCTCATATCAATAAGTAATTTGATGCCTTTCAGTTGAAAAAAAACAGTTTTGCTCTTACGGACTTAAAGGAAGTGGGAAAACAGGCCTACTGGGTTCCGGTCTCGACATTTGCCCTCAAACAGGGGGAGGCGTCAAGCAGTAAGTGAAGGACTCTGGCTTCGAAATGTGTTAATTCGCCGTAACTAAAAGAGGAACTTTTGTGCATAGCAATCAGTATGCCCTTTCGGTTTTCACTGACCAACATTTGAACTTGCTGACACCTAGCTCATCGTAGGGTATCATAAATCCTACAGAGCAGTGAAAGAGAGCCCCCTTAACTCTGTGAAGTAAAGCTACTTGTCCGAAAACAAGTATGTCACCGATTGGCAAGGCATTGTTTCAGTTATTCCACTAGTAAGGTCAGGGAAATTTTGCCGTTGAATAGTTACGACTTTGTTTTCACGCTTTGAGCTTAGGTTTTAGGAGACGTGTACGATAAAAGAACATAAAGCAGTGGGATTTAAAACGCCTGTGGCCGTTTATCTCTACCTGCTCCAGTTCCCTATGCAAAGCATGTATGTACCCATTACTTTTGTTGCATCAAGCTTATCAGAGGAAGCCTGCCCACTGAGGTTCTTTGCACCTTCTGCTAAGGCAATAGAAACGGAAGAGGTTGGTAGGTACTAATTATGTGCAATACCTCCCTCCCCCTCCCTGCCAGGACAGGATAGGAGGAATGCTCCAGGTGACTTTGCGCAATATTCCCGATAAACTCGATTTAGAATTGGCATTAAGCAGAGTTAGATTGCAGCTGGGTGAAACAGTTGCGTACAAAGAAACTAGATTGGAGAAACTGCGAGATTACTTAAGGGGCAAATGGCAGGGCATGGAGAGACAGAAAGGAAAAATGACGCTAGCCCTTAGGGTTATGGTTCATTCAACGGGACCCGGCCGGACCTTTAAGTACGACAAGCTAGAAATTCTCGCAAGAGGCGACAACCGCTTGAGCAGAGAGTTCGTCAGATCTACAGTCCACACTTACAAGCGCCATGACTTCCGCTTCTATATTCTGTGTTAAGACATTGCCTAGGCCGACGAATCATTCACCTGAGGAGGGTGTGGACAACCAACAATTCCAGTGACAGCAACCAAACTTGCAGAGTAATTATCACGCTACTATTCGACAGGGATGTTGAGGTTGTGGCCACTGACATGCAGTATGCGTAGTGAAACGTACCTTGGTTAACTACCGTTGAAGCCCTGCCGATTCTGCGAAGGCGAAGGCTGCCGCAGTAAGCTCGCTTAGCAGTAAAACCCACGTCACCCTCGATTTGGCTACCCGAGCGTGTTCACTAGGTTGAGTTGGAATTCATTAGGCAGGCGTTATTCAGGCCTCTGATTTGTACTAGTCCCGAGGTGGCTTTCAAACCTCCTCCCCAGATGTGCAGAAGACGTCAAGCGTACAAGCATGTTTTGCGGCGCTTCTGGTAAAGGAATATTTTAAAGGAGCTGCTGCTGATGCTGCTGTAGCAGCAGCAGATATGCCTTCCCGATCGATAAAAATTATCGAATAAATAAGTGAAAAGAATATCTCAAATCCATAAATCAGTTAAGTTTTTTTTTCTAAAAAACAGCACAGACTATTCTTTGATAAAAATCTGACTCTATAAGGTAATAGGGTTTGTGGGCGAACAGTGTGGGGGGATGGACGTGACAGTCTCAGCAGAGGCCAAATTGAATGTGGTAAGCGTTCATTTTGACCACACTTCCCTCCCGCGCCCTACCCTCTGCGCTTCCACACAGTTGTATTCCCCGCAGCCGCCACCGTCCATTAAGTGATTCAAATGGTGGAGTCCACAGGCTTAGGGTCTACAACGTGACTCTCCACGCACTGAAGCGCTGCGTTGTCCGACTGCGTTGATAAGGCCGAAATAGAGTGCCATGACACGTCCATCGCTGGAACTGGATTTTTATTGTCCTGCAGTTTTGGATTCTCATTCACCCTCATCAGAAACATTTGCACACTAGGGTACTGGAGGCACAGGAGGAGCAGTGCAAACGGCTGACGACAGCTCTCGGGTTGCAGCTCGCTTGATGGGAACTCGGCCTTCTTTCACGTTTTATGAGGCCAAAATCCTTGGAAAAGGTGACAAAACCTTGAGCCAAGCGCTTCTCAGGTCCACAATCCATTCTAAAGTGCGAGTGATCTCCGCGCCTATATTCGGTACCGAGATATTGCCTAGGCCGAGGAAGCACCCACCTAAGGAGGGTGCAGACAACCAATAATTCCGGTGATACCGAGCCCAATTGCAGAGAAATGATCACGCCAACATCTGACATGGATGGTGAAATCGTGGGGAGGGGAGGAGAGTTCGACAATTACATCGTGTCGCTGCGTTGTCAATGTAATGCGATGAGGTAGGAGGTGTGAAGGCGCATGCTGAGTTAACCTTCGGTCAAGGTAGACTTACAGCCTGTATAAGCGTATTCTTCGCGCATAAAATCGGATTATTTATCCATATGGCAACTTTATCTGCCTTCGAAGGTATCCTCTAACGCAGGGACTTGAAGTGTTTCATCAGCACTTTATAAATGACTCGAACGTTTGATTGACTTCAATTCAGTCACCACTGTCAACCAAGTGAGCCAAAATCGTGCTGGATATGAATTTCACCACTTCCTGGTTTAGCCAGCCGGGATGATCTCGCATTCGCCTGGATAGACGCCTAGTAGTTGGACCGATATAAACGGCTCCACAGGAGCAAGTAAATACGTAAATGCACATTAGATAGTTCTGGAACTAAAGTCTATTCTTGCCTTCGAGGCGAAGAAGTGGAGTGCTTGAAAAGGATAGTCCTATCCTGGCAAATGGATATGCGCGCGCGATTGCAGCCCTTAAGTGATGAATCGGGATAGCTCACCAGCGACGAACAACGTTCTGAAGCTCGCCGCTTCACTTCTATTGGTAGGGCTATGGTTATTATTAAGGCTGTGATTAAGGTTTGGGTTAGGCAGAAATAAGTACTTTACCTGAAAGTTAGCAAAATGTCCCCTGTATTACGCGAGAAGGGAAGATGAGCATTCCTATTCTCGGGCCCAACCAGGGGGCACGTCAGCTGTCTCTCCCGGATAGCCATTTATGGCTAATTTATTGTATCCCGTCGGTTATATCCAAACGCGGAGTTTGATCTCCTGGTTAGGTTGTACTAAAAGCCGATGCTGCTAATAACAGCTCCTCTCAGTTGCAGTGGAGAGCATTCAAACCCGTGCGAGAATGCCGTGTATGAATCAGACTTCGTTTTAGAACGAGTTGACGCCTTTTGCGTCGGCCTGAAGCCCCCTTTCAAAATCTCCGCAGACGATGGTACAGCAGTGATGACGCAATGAGTGCAAAAGCACGGGAAGTAAGCGTTATCTTCTTTGATTTCTTTTAATAATGGTTTTCAGCTATTCGTTGCTAATCGCTAGAGGGCAGTCTGAAGGGATTAAGAACAGAACTCCAAAGAGAAATGCAACACCTAGTTTCCGGCCCGAATTCAGTCCACCTCACTGAGTGCTCTTCTCATGTGACTGACACTTAGGATTCAAGTGAACTGGCTGCAGTTTTGAAGTTCAAGTATTAAAAAAACATTTGGCCCCTCTAAAAGCCCTCACCACTCACGGACTATATATCTGAGATCATGAAATAGGGCCAAACTGACTTGATAGCCCTTAGGAAACAGTCTGTATTGGGTGTTGCTAAGCCCCTAGACACCGCTTTATTGATAACCATAAAGTTGCATCTGATAAGTTTCAGCTTGTGTTTAAGACTACAATTATGACTGCTTTCCATGTCTGACTTATCCCTGAATAGACTCGTTAACTGGCTCACACCACAGATTAAAAGGCAGACCTAATATTTATGAAAATACACATGGATGATAAGGGAAGATGCGTAAATGAGGGCGTCCTCGTCTATTACAGAGCGGTTCTGCTCTGGCATTTTGCAAGACCGCTTTCTTCAAAGCCAGGAAATTAATTCAACACAGTCGGCTTTTTTATGTCGACATGAAGCCTCTGAGGTGTTTCACGAAAGTTTTGTGAAGAAGGCAGAATTTAAAGTTCATTTGGACTCAGGCAAAGTGTTTGACATGTTGGCAACGAGCTAGGTCTCGGTTTTAGCTCCCTCCCCCTGTTAGCCCCCATTTCATGTCTTTTGTTGTTCCCTTCCATGGCCGACACCAATGCCAGGTGGCGATTGCGTGTCCCCCCACACCCCGGAGACAGTTGTTCACTTTTTGCATGCGACAGTGATTTACACTCCGCGTAGTCGACCGATGAACACTATTCCCTAGTCCAATGACCTATAAACGCTGATCTCGCCATGCCAGTGGTGTGAAAACGATGATTTTTAATCATAAGACATTTATAAATTCGGCTCAACTTTCCATTAGCAATGCAACTGTACAGAATTGACAATGTATTGCCGAAAGCATATGGTTGCCAAATAGGCTTTTCAAATTAAATGGGGGAATATTTGCTGAATTTTATCCTTTTGCTGACAAAAATTCAAATAAAAAGGCGGCAAATATATGTTGTTGTTGGGACGACGAGGTTGGCTTAACCATATCTAGGTTAAATATATCAAATGAAATTGTTTGACACGTGGGCACTTCCACAGGAAAAGTATGGGATAAGGCCAGGAATTGCTGACTGCCTGGAAAGCTTCCCTAGACGAAACAGAGCCGAAAACTGCAGAGTTGAACTTTTTACCCGATAAATTATCTAATGTAAAACGGAAGCAATCTTCAATGTACGTTTGGTGAATAATTCAAGGGAAGGAATCAATCCGAACTTCTATGTGTATCTGGATATTTTCTTTACAAGAAACAGTTTACTTAAGCCTTGCACAAACAAGATGATGAAAGCGAAATCTTTAAAAATTCAAATGAAGTAAAATAAAAAGCAACGTCTCTTCCTTATTTATCACTGAAGCAGTTAGTTGCGTCCCAGTGCGCAAATTCACACATAAGTATCAAGCTTCTAAACTTATGTCATCGCCAGCCAAGCTAACTTTGTATAAATAAATTGGAGAATACGGCCCTTCTGCTGACGGACTCGTGCGCTAATTCTGAACAGCCGATAAACATGTTGATACTCAACGTTTCCTCTTTTGAATTAACTCCTGATTTAAGAAGATTTGCTTCCGTTTATGAGCATCTAAGTGTAATGTGACAGAAAACGCATACGTGCAAATGCTGTCATTCTTCAGGGTTTTCTTCCAACTCTCCTTTGCAGTGTCCGTCGAATGTAATTAAAGAAATGCTAGCCTGCTGTACTCATTTTGATGCGAAGCTTAGACGACAATCGATCCATCTGACATACGGATTTACAGGTTCGCATACAATTAATCACCCGGGCAATTACTGCATGACAGTCAGCTATGGGAGTATTCTAAGGATAATAGCCAATCTAGCTTTACGAGATCAATAAAATACTAACCACTGGCTTGCAGTGGGCTCTCAACTATGAAATATTGCATGCGTGTAATCGAAACTGTAATTAGTATGAAACATATTCACACTCGACTAATTGTGCCCCGGTGATTAGTGCATCAAAGTGGTTCACGCCACCACTCAAATTTTCACACGAAAACAGCGAGTGTGAAACGAGTGCATTCTTCGGTGTTTGGCTCTATAAAGGGTTAATTTTCTTTTCTTATAAAGAAGTGATGAAACTTCTCTGAATTATTGGTTTTGTAGGTATTCGATTTGTGTATAATAAGAGAATGCGTGATCATCGGTACAACTGATGAATAACTAAGGGCATCCGGAAGTTTTATTAATTTCATCTAAATGTCACCTAAATGTAGAAGCCAGTGACTAATTCCTGAGGCTTCAGTCATCGAAAAACGAAATTCACTGATGAGAAGTGTAAAAGGTGGCTCTATTCGAGAAAAATTCCAATTCGCAGCGGAGATTTGTCAATCCTTGCACGCGATTCTTGTCAGGACAAAGTACACTACTTTTGTGCGAATGACAGTTGAACAAAGCACTGCTGACCTATACTTTCCACTCAGATCTGTTAGCGGGAAAGGTGCTACTTCTTTAAATGTTTTTTTTACTGAAACGGGCAGATAGCTATAATTTTCGTGCCTCAATAGGTCTGCGTACACATTAAACCCTCCATCGGGCCTACAGCGAGGGGACGGGTATCTGCGACATCTAAACCTGCTATTGTAATCTGTGATTTGCATGGAAGATTTTAACGTACACGCCTGCTGCCTTTACGGTTTCACGGGATATGGCACGTTTGTTTCGGAAAAGGGTACACCCATCACGGTAAATGTCATAATACCTAATACACAAACCTAAATCCACCTCGACGTCGCTTCAACCTACCAGCGTGTTTAGCGATGATACACATGCAAGCATTCAAGAAGTCAAGATTGGCTAACGTACATTTTCGATAATCCATCATCAGGCAATTACAAAAATTTAAGGAAGGGAGATTGATAAAAGGTTAAGCCGATGGAAGCGAATATACGAGTTCCAATTCCAGTACGTAAGCTGATAATTATAGTATGCGTGCGGATGACCGCTACAAACTATGAATACCATGCATTCTGCGCATGTATCACCACAATCTGCGCATGCCTCACACTATCCTACGGGTACCTGTGATTAAGGACTCTCAACAGAATCTGAGATGTCAGGAAAATAAAATTGTCGTTCCTGTGATTGCACCTGCTATTTCTAAAAAGGTTGAGCGTTCGATCAGCAATAAGTACGCGAGGAGAGAGTTAAGGGATCAAGGGGTCACATTCCAGTCATATTAAGGGGCCAGAAAGGAGGCAGGTTGAAGGGAAGGGATCCGACAATTAGTTCAAGTAGCTGCGTCTTTGCTATAACGTGACGTGGTAGGAGGTGAGAGGACGCATACTGAGTTTGTCTTCGGCCAAGGGAACCTTAGTACCGGAATAAACGCCTTCTTCACGCACAAAATCCGGTTAGTTAGCTATATGGCGACTGCCTGTGTCGTCGCAAATATCTGCTGATCCAGGAACTTGGAGTGTTTCCTCGGCAAACTCTTATCATTTCAGGCTACAGCGAGAACGCAGCGACTTGAAATTATTGTTGGACTCCTTTCTTTTCCCCTTCAGCCCTCTCTGACCGCTTGATATGACTAAAAACTGACCCTTTGATCTCTGAATCGTCTCTCCCCCCGTACTGACTGCATGTTTAAAATTTTGTCCCCCTGTCCTCCCTTATATTATTGTTATTGTCTAATGGCGAATGATCGGAAACTTACGTTCGGTAAACTTGACTAGATGCATGTGTTGAAGAACTCAATCAAGTAGGGTATCGAACAGGGTGGACGAGTGATTGCAACCATCAGGCGCGTGCTCAATTCGGCCCACACATGTGCTTCAAAGTACACGAAGTAATTCCGACGAAATGCCCCATGTACTGTATGTCACTGCATGGGAGTCTGGATGGGCAGGCTCAAAGGTATAGAGAATGCCCAAGAAAGAAACGGCAGTTGGCATTCCTAACAGTGACGGTATCCAAGGATTTGGCAGAGCGAACAGTTTTACCGAACACCTCTTCGGTCCGATTAAAAGCCGCCTACTTTATTTGCTGGTCGCGGACTACTTACTTACGCGCCCCCCCTTCTCCGTAGATTTCCTAGATTGTTGCTCCGTTCTCACGACAGTGCGCCAGCCTTATTGATCCTGTGAGAAACGCACCCAGGCTTCCAGGTTCTTTTGTGATTTTCTGGGTGTTCTCATTATTTTTTTTGTCTATCCTGTCTTCGAGTAGCCCGAAGTGGTTGCTGTGCCTCCTCATGACGTGGCCGTTCTATCGTATTTGAAACTGTCTTGATATTTCGTTAGTACTGATAACATGGATGCTGATTAGCACATCGGAAACCGCAAGCCCTTCATACCGCTGCAGTTTCGCTAGCCTCTGAATGTAAATAAAATGAAAAGGATGATGAATGCTGGTGATATCCATAATTATATGAAGTAGTAATAAACACGCTAATAATGAGATTGAGTACGTTGTGTCTACGATCTTAAAGTAGTACAGGCTGGCACTGTGTATGAAAAGCACGCAATCAATAAGGTCATGCAGAAAACAAGAAAATGCAGGGGGATAAGCAGAGCTGCATAGGGAGATCCCATGTTAAAGGAAGTGCTCAGAAGCGCAGGGCGTGTTGTGACCCCTCATTAAATTGCCTACACTGGCACCGAATTTATTTTTGTCTGTCATATTCTGTGTTCGAGGTTCTGGGTCTGGCTACGGTGGCTCCGCAGTGGAAAGTCAATTGGTTTTAATAGGACTATTATCACAATTCTCATCACAAAACTGTTTAAGCATAAAATTATTGAATTATTAAAATCCGCCAAAACCTCGTAGTGATAAGGTTTACCTGGTAATCATCTGGTTACTTCTAGGTTAATTGCCACTGAAATCCTAATTGGGCATCCAGCTTATTGCATAAGAATTGGTGGATTCAGTGCGTTGCAGTAGGCTGGGCGGTCAACTAGCCTCAAATGCAATTAAATTTACGGTTCCCGGCGGGGCCTCATAACTCTGTTGGCTAGAGCGGCGTCTGTACTACTGCCTTTTCCTTGCTGGTGGGGGTTCAAATCCCACCGAGCCGCCAAGTTTTTTACAACTGGGCCAAAGGACATGTTAAACTCTGCCCAACTTCCCTTAATAAAATTAATCTGCCGGTATGCTTGTTTACCATCATACCATTCAATAAATGGCAAAAATTAACAATTTATTTTAACCCTGTGACATACTTACACTGACTACCTAACAGGCATGATCACTGACCTGTTGCTTAATTTTGACGCTTTTTCTGCCTTTGTGGCCATCAAACAGCGTAAAAGCTATGGTTTCTCGGCGACCAAACGTTTCGATAAAGGGTACTAAAACCTCCCACTTCAAAAAAAGCGAAGGCGTAGGTTTCTTGCTTTTTTGAGTTGCGCAGCTAACTCGAGAGACCTTATTGTCAAATTGGCGTAGTCAGTGAACGTCGCCATTAATTCTAATGAATAAAAAGAACAAAACACTTATCTGTTACAGGGTAAAATTCCCTTTAAAACGCAGAATGTGTTCATGGGCGAGCAAAGCGTGACAAACAGTAGCTTCGACACAAAATAACTTTCAACCAGTACAAAACTAAGTAAGATGGACAATTAGAGAAGAAGGAGGGGGAAGAAGGCCGAGCAAATTCCGAAAGTTTTTTTTACTGCTTACGGATATTTATCTCTAGGCTCACCAAATCTGCATCTCCACCAAATTCTGTGCCTTGGAAATAACATATGTATGCCTGCGTAATATTTAAGAACGAAGATATTTCCTTCTTCCATATTCACAAATTGAATTCACACTTGTAACTATACGTTTAATTTTCAACTGGCTAAATAGCAGACATCTAAAGCCAATTCAGCTGGCAAAGTGACTTGGAATGGGACGAAATCTAAGCTAACTTTGCTGAAGAAATCTTTTAAATAAATAAGGGTCTTATGGCCTGATTTTTAATTTATTGAAGTTCTTGACGATGGAAGGCCCTAAAGTACAGGGATATGAACGCACAGCTGTGCTTACAAACATGTGGTGTATGACTTTTTTAATCACATTTTTCCATCAATGCAATATCACTCCATTCTGAAAGCTAACCGTAGGCGTACATATACAGTTATTTAACGTTAGAATTTACGTGATCATGGTTTACATAATGTGAACAGGACGGGCTTTTATGACAAACATAAACCATTCAAGTACACCCATAAGGAAGAGACTGTGAAGACCTGGTGGTTCAGTTTACGCGTCTGGATGATTTCATCTGCATAGGTACATGTTTGTACAGATTAATCGGGAAAAATTTCTCAAATCAGTTCACTTAAAGAAGTCCTGGAACATGAAAAATGACGAAACCCAGTAAGGAAGTGAATAAAATGATTTTACAAACACGTACGTGTTTTTGTTCTGATTTGAACATTGAAAACTCGCGTTGTAGTGCGCATGGAACATCAGAAATATTGACTGAAAACCATAAACAAGCTTAAAACGTAAAAAGAGAAATGTCAGTGTGATGATAAACTATGCACGTGCTGGCTCCGTTTTAACATCTGCCTAGTCCGCATTCTTCGGCTTACTTTGTCGCGTACAACATATTTTGCCAAATTTTGATCTTTTTTATGACGGCGCTTATAAAAACACGGAGACTCGCCAGAGAGTACCATTCTTATGGCTTTACGCTATTCTATATTTAAATTTGGGGGTTTTAAGAATATAAAAGTTGGGTTTTTAAAAGCATCAGTGAGCGACGCTTCTGAAAACGGCTCTCGCTTTTCTGGCTTGTAAAAAGCATACTCTCCCAAAATTAATTTCCCGTTGATGATTTTCAGGCCATTTGAAGACAGGCTGACATTCACGCCCCACTTGACATCGCCCGCAAGCCGACCTTGGAAGCCTGTGGGCATTTCCTTGCGTGCACACTGAGGGTTAAACCTCAACACGTGTAAAGCGCTGTCAGATGACTATAGAGCTTAGCTCCTTTCCCCCCTCGCCCCACCGACAAAGTTTTTAGTCGCTAAATTGAAAGAGCTCGTCCTCGCTTACCACCCTTCATTCCCCCCCCACGCCCTAAGCAGTGACTCTTCATAAACCCCGCTGAATCTGATTACCCCCCTCTCCAAATTATAGCATTTCACTTGTGTGTACAAACTAACTTTAATCAATATCTCTAATTACTGACATCTTTTGCTCTACCCTGTTCCCATAAAAACGTACTGATCCGAAGATTATTTGTTGAAAGCAGATGTATACTCGCTAGCTACTGCTATGCATCATCCCATGGAAAGTCGGACAAATTTACAACATTCAGAGTGTCAAGTTAAGCGAAGGGACGTTTTCGATTATTCATCATCAATCATACACAATAATATAAGGGAGGGTCCTCACGCCCCCAACACAACGCAAGGCAGGGACAAGGGGGCGATATGAACTAATAGTCGAACCCCTTCTCCTCCTCCTCCCCACTCTCTGGGCCCCACTTATGACTCGAATCGGACTCCTTTGATCCCTTAACACCCCTCCCTTCTCCCTCCTCCAATTACTACTGATTGGTTGCCTAAGCATTTTGGAACTCCACCCCCCCCCCCTTATATTATTGTATTTGCCTTATGATGAATAATCGGAAACGTTTGCTCACTGAACTGGACTTCCTGAAATTTACAGCAAATATAAGGTTACTGGCTTATCTCAATGAGGTAGAAATCTTTGCGGTTTACCTGGATCCACTCCCTAGCCTTCGGAGCAACTTATTTCGCAAGAAGATGCATTTATAATGCTTACTAAGATCTTTTGCCTTTGTGGTAAACGTTAAAGAAAGAATATGTAAAAAACTCACTTTATGGAAAATTAGCTTCTTCTGTTTTTTATACTGCTACTGGGAATCATATTTACCTGCCTTTTTGTAAACCCCCGTTGTCTTGGACTCAAGTGTTCATTCCAGTTTTAGATCTACCGTTAAAGGCTTGTGTCCTTGGAGCTTAAATCCAAATTCTTCGCGTATGCGTTTTCAGAAATTAAAAGTCTTAGTTTCACTTTGAAAGTACGTGAAGAAGGCTATAAGCAAACTTCCTTTCATTTGCGTAGCTCAGCAGTGGCAGCATCACCAGGACACGTCCAAGCTTTTAGTTTGTCTCTCTGCTAAGGATAGTTGAAACCACTATTATATGCACATATAAGGAAAAAGTGCGTGGCATTTTCGATACAAGACGACAAAGCGGGAGCGTCTTGCTGACTACGCGAATTCCGCCTAAAAATATATTTAAGTTTTGAGCGCACAGCGTACGAGCACATCGAAGATATTCCGACGGGATTGCCGCTGTCTGATTACATAATTAGGGGTTTAAATGTTCACAGTCTATGTGGTATGGTGGCGAAGTCTCCGTCGTCCTCAAAGAAAATGATCTCAGACCTTCACGGGCTTTTAGATTTCAAGTAACAATGGGGACAGACGATTTTCAGTCGTCAAAGTAACTACGACGATGACAGTTCGGCAGTTGATTTCGATTATTTTCACCACGAGCTTCAGCGAGTTGAAGCAACGTGGTGATTCCTGCGAGACTATAGTGAAAGTAAAGTCATGGAGAACCTACCCCTCGCTATCTCTCTCTCTCATCGCACCGGGATCCAGTTTCAAGGCAAAAGTCAAGGAGGCCAGAAATGGGGTAGAACGCAGACGGCTGGCGCATACGGCTGGCGCGACCAACACTCAGTACGCGTACCAACAGCACCTCTCGCTAGGTAGGCTCCCGCCTGGGAGCGCCATTAAAGCCACATTGAGAAGGAACCGTTAAGTCTGACTCTTAGCCCTTAGAGGTCCACTCTACATAACAAGACACACACTGGACTGACTGCGGTGTCCAAGTTATTCCGTCAGTTGGCAACCCTCCAAGCCATAATTTTTAACGCACCGCGATAGTTTCAAGCGCATCAGATTGATTATAGTGAGGGAATAAATGCGCTAAGGGTCGATCTCACTCTCTCCCCCACCGCCAGTAACAGGCCAACGCCCAACTGTCGGTCACAGTAACTAACAGTTATTTAAAAGGCGCAACTGGATGTAATCACTTTGGAGTAGGCCAAACGTCTACTGCATCGAGACTGGCGACAAATGAATTGAATTCAAATTCACTTAGGGGTGTTTATTTTTGGTGAATGCCACCACCGGTTTGTGTATCACGGCAGACAACCTAGACAAACCAGAAGATAGTGAGCAGAGCAACCGAATTTTTGGAAGGCATCAGAAACGTAGTCTAAGCATTTTCGCTGTTCTAACAATCCCTGAGGATCGACGACATCTACAACCTTAGGGCGCTTGTTAGCTAGTACTAAACGCCTCCCGCTGTCATGAGGCAAAATAGCGAACGTCGTCTGTCGTGGTCGGTGCGGTGTCTGCGAGGCCAGCTGCGTTGGTGAGACGACTAGGCGTTCGCAGAGCCGAATCTGTAGACACATGAGGACGAGAAGAAGTACAGACCAGCTGTCATTCATGAGGAAACCGTACGACCTCTGGATACGCCTTCCATTTGCTGGATGCCGAAATCCAAATGTTGATAAACGGATTGAACAATCAGAGAGACAGCCTAGGCTGGGCACACTGTGACACATTTCACCAATCGTTGTGTGACGTTCTGTGTGGCATACCAAGTTTAACGTATGCAGCTCAATCAGCTCAACGACAATCATTCCCCTCAGCTTGCACATAAATTCCTGGTGACAGTGACTTGAACGACACCATTTGCATGCTGTGCGACGTGGTACTAAAAGTGCTTCCGGAAATAGAGGCTTGCGCTAGAGAACCAAACCTATGGTACTCGTCATGGTCTTTTCACTAGAATTTTGTCTGGTTCACGCGGTTTCGCCTCAGTTGTGCAGTGGTCGCCATAAACCATGGAATTTTCCTAAATTTGTATAAGTCTGATGATTACTCCAATACCAGTGTGAATGTATTTAGGAAAACATCGAAATAATCATGAACAGCATTAGGCATATTAAGTTCTTAAAAGAACTATAGGAATCACTAAGTGTTCGCATAGGAAAGTAAAATTTTCTCGATAATTCCGTGGTTCTAAAGGTGTACAAAAGAGCTCTTAATTAGAACAATAAATTTAGATACTGTGTAAAGTTGAAAACTTGAAGCAACCACCTTCTTTACAATCAAAAGATTTTTCGTTAGTCAAAATATTCTTTAAACTTTGTTCTTACCGGTTAAGTGTTTATTGAATGTCATCGAAAAAGGCTTTCATCATTTTCCTTCTTTTCTCTTTGTTCATTGACCAATTCATAAATTGTGCATCTGTTCGACGTTTACACCAAAACCTTTAAAGTTAGGTATATATCAAGAGCATTAACCGAAAGAAAGTGTTTTGTATATTAATTCTTAGAATGATGACCATGTTGCTCATTTGTAGAGATGCCTCGAAACAGCAAACCACATTATCGAGAGTGAATCATGTCAGCAGTGAAACTCTGAAACTACTATTCCTTAGATTAATAAAAGACGCTTCATAAAAGGTTACCTCTTAAAAAATGCTTTGATTAGATCTTCGGCTGACGAACTTCTGCGTATATTAGAGAATTTTGAGAATTTATTTATGTTTTTAGAAGATAAACGATTCAATTTGATTGGAAATAAAGGAATTTTCTTTTCCCTTTATAATAGATTACCTCGCGCATGAGTAGATTTATTCCACTTTCAGGTATATACTGGCCAATTAAAAAAAACTGGCCATATATAATGCCATTTTTCGAAAAACTTATTATTCTTTCGTCTGTTCTGTTTCTTAATAAAGTAAAAGGGGAACGTAAAGTATACAAAAAACTACTTTTCTTCCCGACTTAATTTCAATAAGGAGTTATTTGTCTTCAATACGCGACAACGTATCAGACATTTGGTTTTTATCAAACGACATTTGAGGTTCATTGCTGCATTCAAATAAACACTCTTCTTTTATTTCATTTTGTGCAAAAAAATTGACAGAATAGCTAAATATAATTTCTTAAAAATAACTGTTCAATGTTACTGCAAACAAATTTGGTTCCTTTAACTTGGGTTAAATTCAATCTGAATAATTTTGTATAAACTTTTTCAGTTCTGGAAGGGATATCTTCAATACCTATTTTGCTTTTTTTTTGGTATTCATTCTTAGTATTATCAACATTAACGTGCAGTTTGGTTCCCTCTTTCGTAATAGCATAGGAAATTCCCTCCATATGAGACTACTTTCAATTTCCCCAAAACTAAAGCTTATTTCTCTAAATAAACCTAACTCAAATGACGATTTAACTAAGTAAAAGGCTTTCGCAAAATTCAATAATCTGAGAGAATCAAAATAGTGTTTTCAAATATATGCTAAAGTGTCCAGCCAAATTTCATAATTAGCGTTGCATGGTCTTCGGCGGCTACTGTATAAATGCAGGAAGGAGTACGGGCAAAGCAAGAGGATACTGAGGAAAATCAGATGCTATCGCTGGGACAAGAACATGTTTGCCTGACGTTTTGGACTTTGTCGCGTATCCATTAATAGACACAATAGCCGAAACGGGCAATTAATACACAGGGAGTTACAATATTTATAGGATACAGTCGCTATGCTACTGTATACTTTTGACCATTAAAGGCTCCCCCTATCGAAGGAAATTGATCGCTGGTGCGCTAATTTCTTGATGGCCGGCATGCGCGTTGTCACCTGCTGAACTTTCAACACCTGTGGTGGACTTGGTCGTGATGATTGCTCGGCCATCTTGATCCCTGGCACTAGCATTCAGAGACGTTTTGGTCTGTACGTTCCCCGAATGGTGAATCGCCTTAGCCAAATTGATCATCAGCATCGAATATGAGTTGCGCAGGCCAATGCATTTGTCTATAGGCCGGTAAACCACGACTTAAACAATTTGCGGCTCACAGAATTGTTATCTTTCGCGAAAATTCCGGACCCATCAAGTTTGGAGGTGTGGCTTGATCTCGTGGAATGAGCCACAATTTGAAAATTGGCGTCATTTCTCCGCATTGATGCCGCTCGTTCGGCAACTCGCGTTTTGAGAAGTCTTCTAGTTTCTTGCAACTGCATAAGATCCTATCGACGACTTCGGGTGTTTCTTGCCGTGGCAGTGGGTCTTTTAGCTTCATTATCTGACACCTTTTGGTTACCTTCGGCTTTTATGCGACGCCAAAAGCAAGTGCTGCGAGAAGGCGGTCGACGGTCTCCGAAATATTTTTGACGTACGGAAGCGTTCGCTAAAATTAGGGGTAGGCACGATTTGTTGCTCGCCTCGTTTGCGCATGCATCGGTGGACGAAGTTGCGCAGGTAGCCATTTTCTCTGAACACAAGCTGAAAATATTGCATCTCGGCAACTTTGTCTTCCAGTTCACTGGAGTGCGTAACAACGTGCCCATAAAGCGTCCTCACGCAACTGCTTTTGTAGCTTATTGGGTGGTGGCTGTTGAAGTTCGGTACATGGATCGTGTTTTTCACTTTCCTTAACACTTTGGGCTTTAGGTCACCACAATTTGTGCGGCAGAAGGTAACATCAAGGAAGGCCAGCTGGTTGTTTTTTTCCTTAGTACATGCGTGAAAAATCACACCAACCTCAAATTTGGGCAAGCGATTCCATACATCAAGA
>JAYGXS010000001.1:95950118-96185326 GCA_036362985.1 Ligula intestinalis
GTAAAAGGTAGGCTGAATATGTGCACTTTTGAGCATTATCGCTTTCTCGACTTCCGAATTGTCTCCGGCCTTTCTCTCGATGACTACTACTATAGCACGGATAAATTGTGCCAATTTTCCATACTGGAATTTAGCAATCATTTGCACTCACTTGGGTTCCTTTGGCCCATATGACTTTGAGAAGTACTTAGCGATGTACAAGAGGATACAAGTAGGTTGACAAAATGATTATTCTTGTTAGTTAACCAACTGAAACTTGTTTAACATGTCCGGGTAGCTAAATTTTGACCGTGAACACCGCATGTTGAGGAAAAGGTTTTTCTTGACTTCGTCTACACTTTTACAAGTAGTTATTCTTGTACTTACTGCTGATGGCTCGTTGGCACCCGATGAACTACCTAGATAGATTCAGTGTCTCCCAGTCAATTACCAGTTTCTGCTATACAAACGACAATGAAATGCTCATCGCGCTGGTCTCCTCTTATCCAGGTCATCTTGACATTTCTACTTTCACCTTTTACATAGCCTCTATCACGAAATCCCCGAAGGAATGAATGTGCCTTAAGGTAGACTGCGCTGGTGGCTTCTCTTTTCTCTGAGGCTTTATTAACAACTTTGTAGTGAATTTTTTTTTTGTCTCCCGGCAGTTGGTAAGACCTGGAAAATGACTAACATGTAAAAGCTCTTAATTCACTGATTATGGCATGTTGCAACAGAACTAGAGCAAAATGAGATTGCGTTGTAATCTTCTGACTTTTCTTTAAACTCGAAACTTCTTAGAATGTCTGGACTTGTTGACAAGGTGCTTTAAACTACAGGGAGACGTCGCGACCAAGTAGACAATAGTTCTGCGAAAGTTTAGGGATTATCTAAAACAACCTCATGCACCATTGATTAGATTTATCCCTCTAATGGCATTGGTCGGACACGGCAAGATGGACACCTCTGCTTAGGAATACAGATTGTTTTGCGCAAAACTTGGGGTGGCACATATTGCCGTCTCCCAAGTCCAAGTTCACGCAACCCTTAGCTCTCTCAAGTTCACACTTAACCCTTCCACTCATCCTAAACCTAATTCATAATGCTAACCATTAACCTTGACTTCAACTCCGACTTCCGGGGATTTTGGTACAAGTTCGCGTGTAATACATGGGTTTCCCAAATTCCCTTGCTCGAATGTTGCACTTTCCTTCTCAGATGGATGCCTAGTTTTCCGCTATTCGGTGGACTGGAACTCTAAGACCAGTTGACGTGTTTCAGTGTTCGACTGCAGGCACCACATGGCCAAAGCCCAACGGTGAAACCGCCAGTTATTTGCAATTTTTTCCGTTTCCCTTATTTCTTCATATATGTGAGAAAACCAACAGAGTCTCACTTGATATAACACGACTTTGCGCCTGGAACGTCAGCGGTGAGTTGACAAAAAGTTCGAAGTGAACTAAAAGGCGAGCAAATTTTCCACTCTGCTGCATACACGCCTGTGAGTACATTTCAGAAAAAAACCAAGACATTTCCGTCAACTACCCTGAGACAAGTTCTCCATTGTAATGCACCCATTAAGGCGCGAAAAACACGCCTGTTCTGGCAGCTCGATGCCGGCTTCATGCGAGAGAGGCGAATTTGGCTGCCTGGCCACAGATTGGTCTTCACTAGGAAGTTGAGGAATTTCCAGAAGTGGAACTGATGCTGAGCGCCTTGGGATTTGGTCTGCATTGCACACGTTAGTAACTTCCCCCGGTATGCGGGAGGAAAATAGTTTTCTTTTAAATTTTTGCCTGTTTTAGCGCATTCCGACAAACAACACTGAATGTAAAAATTAGTCGGCAGTCAGGGGAGCAACTGCGAGCGGCATATATCAAACCCACACCTGTCAACGCGCAATCAAGAAATTATTCAAATCCATCACATATTGTCAACTTAAAGGGTAAGAAGAAGGCGTAATGAGGTCTAGGCCTCGTACCGAGAGCAGAAATCCAATGAACGCCAAGTTGCCTTGTGCCTTCGCCTAACCTCTACGTATTTAAGGGATTTAAAAAATAGGTTGCAGTTTAACCAGCTCCCTCTTTCGGAAATATAGGCTTCTTGCTTTTCTTGGGTAGGCGTCTGCATTTAGTCATGTTATTGCCTGCATAGTTGCCATATTAATTTCCTTGAGCTACAATGTTTCGATCAGCTTTTGGCTGCATATCCCGAAAGCCGTAAAACACATTCTAATGTTAAGTCGATAACACCATGGGATGATGTAATTATTTATCATACTGACAGCATGAGTACAAGACAAATGTGTTTTGCTGATCCTTTGTCGCTGCAGTAAAGAGTTCAGCTCATGAGGGGGTCCCTGTCGTTCCCCGCGTGCTTTGCCACTTAAACTCTATTTTCCTTTCTGTCTTTTTTCTGGAGATTTAATTGTAAAGAGTTAACGTACTAACTTAGGGTTGTATCGGCTAGACTCGATGCTTAAAAATTTTAAGACCTGGCAAGAAATGCACAATTCGATATATGTGCATTATTGTAGAATGACAACATCGGACGTCAGCTTTCCTGGTACTGTTCTTGCAGGCATTATGAACAACCCTAAATAATAGGCGGGCCTCGGCACAGTCTGGATTGAGTTCAGTGGGAGGGTTTATGTTTCAGTCTAGTCTGTTTTTCTTATGGAGGCAGACTATAGAAAATAGAAGGTTTGAGCAGCCTGAGTGCATTTTCAGGTGAACAGAATCAAAATTTACATACCTCGAATTCGCGCTGACTTATAAACAGTGTATCCCAAAAAATGCATGCACATTTTACATAATTTTGAAATTGGGTTTATTGTAATTTTAGCATTACAAAAATGTTAAAATATTTACAAATATAATTTTGTTTTTTTCACTGCATGCGTTCAAACTGGCATCCATTTTGTTCATGACACTGCTGAAGACAAGAAGCAATGGAAACGCACACAATCTTAAACAATTCCCCTGGTATTCGGGTGCATTCATGTTCAATGGCCTCTCTCAGTTCAGCTGCTGCTGCTGCTGCAATAGACCAAATGCATTAAAAAAAAACAATAAAAAGAGACCTGTCAATATTGGTTTAATTTTTTAGATAATAAAATTATAAGAAACACCAAGTTTACAATTACTTAAAACGTGCATGTATTTTTTGGGACACCCTGTATATTTCGAAACTGATACAAGAGACTGGACGCGTTCCAGGTCGCCGTTCAGGAAGAGAAGCGGCAGTCGCTGGAGTAATAAAGTTAATGTCTGATGTTTGGGATTATTGAGCAGATGCAAGATCAGAGACAGTAGCAGATAAGGTTAATAGAGGCACAAGGTGCTTAGTGTTAATAGTTGCGTACTATCATTAGCTGCTCTCACAATTCTAATCGATGCGATGCTGGCATAGCAGTTAACGCCTGAGTCTTTAATTGCCGTGATTACATTATCTGAGTTGGAGGTTGGGGTAATAATAAGGCAGCAAATTGACTCACTTTCATGAGGAGCGTTGGTCAGCGGCGCGCTCCCCATGTGACTGATTTTCTTGTGCAGGCAATGTCTCAGTGCAGAATAGGTGAACGAGAGGTCATTGCGCTTGTTAATGGACTTGCTAGCCATCGCAATTATCGCGACCCAGCCCCATGTGTGTGCGTGAATGAAATGATATTAATTGCAGTAAATGTTTTCTGTCTGCTAATTCCTGTGTTGCTTATAGTCAACTTTCATAAAATTGAGTTTATTTACATTGCAGAACGACGTACTACAAAGGGCGTCATCAAAGCTCCACGAGGTGTAAGTCAAATTATCACATCTTGAGTCTAAGGCAACTGCTGGCATGTTTACTGAGATTAACAGTTAAGACTTGGGATGGTAAAGATAACTTTTGGACGCCAGCACTATTTTGAAATATCTGGACAGGCTTGTGCATGTCTCATGGCAGCACATTCCCATCTGATATCTCCCTGCAAGGTTTTGCGTCGACATTATAGCTGAAAATGATGCAATCGTGCATATTTAGGCCTTAGAATGTGCAGTGCGTTGCTGTATTCATCTACATGTCTGACAGACGCCACATTCCTTTTGCTATTAAAGTACATTCAGAAGCGGTCTATTCAATGGAGCTTCGGAAAATACTACGGTGGGTCTGCTAGCCCATGAAGTGGCGGCCAAAATGCTGCAGCGTGTTCTCGATTGGAAGAAGGGTTGTAAGATCACATGTCGTGCAGAACTTTCCCGAGGAATGTCTGTCACGTAAGGATGTAAACTTTTGAAGTGGCTCCTTTCCAACCGACTGGGAAAATCTACATTCTGTAAAACTGACTACTTAGCTAGTGTGCATTTTACCAATAGGTTTTGATGCCCTTAAAATGCAAATGTATTGTATCGAAAATACATTGAAACATATTTCGTGCTCAGCATCCCCGGAAGAAAAAGAAGAAGAGGGGGCTACCTTCTTCTTCCTCTTACGGGGATGAGCAGCACGACATTACATCTGGACCCCAAATATTTGCGCATATTAATAAAAAAAATTATTTTTAGTTGTAGGCAGATTGTATTGCCAACAAAAACAAGGGGACTGGAATGGCCATTTCTGGCTCATTAGCCGTCATCAGCCAGTCATACGCAAACCCAAATGGAGCTGCACCCGAGTCTCGAAGTCGCAACCATTTTGATCAGAGTCAGACGCCTTAACCATTGAGCTATGAGCTCATTGTCCCGCCGGTTTAGGTCAGGAGATATTGGCACTCGTACTAATTTGGCAGCAAATCACATCTTCTCCACATTGTATAACAAAGGAAAAGACATCTTTAAGTTTAGAAAAAACGTTCACAATTGCCGAATTATCTTCTGAATGATCTGACATGACTCTTGCATTGAGAGTATCTAAACTGCAAGCTGTGTAAACATTCCATCTAACTAAAGTCACAAATTTTTGTATGCTCCGAGAAAGGTGTTATACAGTGCCATGCACGTGGACCGTGTTTCGTACTTTATATACAGCATTAATCAATGGACAGATACGATGTCTTTTGAACAGAAATTCCAAAGTCACATCAATAGAAATTTTCTAAAAACGGAAAGAGAATACTTTTATGTCTTCTTTCGATAAATGATTTGAAATTATACAACCATTAGATTTAAATAATTAAAATGCATACAACGTACGTAGTAATATTTATAGTATATTTTATAGTATATATTTTTATTACGCATTTGAAAAGAAGTTCATTCAAAATCCAGAACTCTGACGTAACTGAAACACCTTCAGATAAGATTGCATGTTAATTAAGCTTACCACTCTAATCAGATATTTGGTAAATCGAAAACACCATTAACAGAGCCAGGAAAGCACCTGTAAGTTGCCGATAAGAGTCGTAGGAGCGGCTGTACATGAGTATTCACCTCTCATGCTATCTCACATGCGTAAAGGTCAACAAGAGTTTTTTATTTCGGCCAGAACCTTGTGCCATTCCGCTAACATACAGCTGGAAGCATGTATTTCTTGGCCATAACAGTCCCTATTGCCATCGCCTCGCCGCACTCCTGGTGGGAGGCGAGACCGGAAACCCCGCCCATTGTGTCTGGGGTGGCGTGAGGCCTGAGCGGACCTCATTATGAGGCTGACTGAGGGCTGACTTCCGGTCCGGACAGGCACATCCGCCCCAGTCGCGGTGCGCTGTTCGACACCAATTTCACTTTTAGTCCTGCAAGTCATGCACAACACATCCGCGGGTCACATACGTTGGCAGTACGCATCAAAAGTCTGACAATAAGTGTCATTTTTGTATTTAAAACTATTCACTATAAGTTGTTATTTTATCTACTCCATTGTGTATTAGTATTCTATGGGCGGGACAAAACGTTTAATACAAGCGAACATGCAAGTCCCAGGAAGTAATTGAGAAGTAGACGACGACTCGATCGCAGATGGTACAGGGAAAGCGCAGCTTGAGCGAATGTGGTGTCTCGCCTAGCTGTAGAATCACACCGCGCTAACCACCTGCGCTCGATTCTACCTCAGTACTTCTCGCCCTGTCTTGACGCCAGACTGGAGCAAATGAGTGAGAGAGAGAGAGAAATATGCTTTATTTTCGAGGTAAATATCAAAAACTTTAAGCAGAAAAAAGGTTCCATGCAGGGACAAAGAAAGGGATAATGTTAGTTTAAAGGTCATAGAATACTCGAACTTTAAAGATTGACATGATATCCACAGCTTTTATAGAGACAGGTCGGATTTTAACTTCTGTATTTCCGTTTTTTCACACACGAGATAGCTTGCTAGCAATGGGAGCACAGAATGTTGATATGCCGATGTACGGCAAGACATATGACGGACACTTCGATGCATAGTACGTGAGGACTTTGCAGTCATTAATTCAGAGTGAAGAAGATACGTGACCTCACAAAGGATGCGATAAAGTAATTATTTGACCGTTCTAAAGTGTCACTGCTGTAGCATATCAGCTAAAAATCATAGTAAACACCGGCAGCCGAAGAGAGCACTCGGAGCATACATTCTAAAATGACCAGGTTTTTTAAAATTTAGGCTGGAAAATAACTGGAGAGCAGTAAAGAATGAGGGGCAGAATGCAGGCATCTATACATCACCAGATTAGGGCTTGCGATGTGCGATATGAACATAAACGGCGGATAAAATATAAAAGTTTAAGAATTTTAATAAAAAGGAGAAAGTGTGGTAGATGCAGCGCGTGTCTACTAATTCACGTGCAAGTCACCGTCCGTGTGCCTATCTAGCAGATGGCGGGCGTCGTCGAACTGTAAGCAGCGGAAGGTGGCGAACTGCCCGACCGTTCACTGAAAGCCATCTAATTTACATTAAACGCGGCCCTGTCTGGACACTCTGGGTGTGCGGAATTAAAAGCGTGAGATAAAAGTTACGCAAGTTCGCTTCACTTTAAATAAATTTACCCCTGCGTCAGCACTGCATGGTCTCCAGGGCATTAATTGTCCTCCCACTGGCGACGGGCGAACCAATTTGCATACTCGTAGATATATATGGACATGTTTAACAAGAAAACAGTCTACGGCCTCAACTACCGTCCCCCCTCCCGCCGCATAGAGATTTGGCTGAAGAATCGTTAGGACGAAGTAACGAAAGTTAGCTAGAAGGAACGCTGGGGGTGCCAGCCGCAGACTGTATGATATTATTTGCGATTAGTAAAGACGGTTTTGTCCTGGCTTACTTCGTATTAAAAGGAGGATATTACATTAGGAGATCGCTCTGGTGATTGCCAGGAGAAAAACTTTAGAACTCCTTTTAATTGCGCAGGAAGTTGATATTCTGACTATAGATCGGTGTTTTTATAGATTTGCCTCTTTGAAGTTCGAATCTATACTCAGAGCAGTGTATTTTTGAAGGTGCAGTCGCTATAAAACCGTTTTATTTCAAAGTTTGCAAAGTTATTGTCACAAAGATCAAAGCAAACATGCGAGTCCCTGGAAGTTATTGAGAAGAAGTGGACGTGGTCGCTGGGTTACAAATTTTATTCGGCTGACTTTTTGAAGTCCGTCGCGGATCCACCCTTAGAGACATTAATAGAAACGGAAACTTCATACGCAGGGAGTTGCAGTGTTTATGCTATGCTACTGCATTTATCACTACGGTACTGCACACTCACGACAATTGACGGCTCTCCTTTCGAGGGTAGTTGCCGGCTTATGCGCTAATGGCTGGATGACTGGCGTGCGGGCCGTACCCTGCTGAATTTTCATCTCACGTGATGGAAGTGGACGTGATGATTGCTCGGCCATCTGGCTCCCTGACGTTGGCGTTAGACAACGCGTTGGCCTTTACGTTCCCCGGTTTGTGACTATGGTCAGATTGAGCCTCAGCGCCGAATAAGAATTGGGCCGGTCGTTGCACTTTTTTATGGACCGCAGCTCAAGCAGCTCTCGACTCACACGACTTTCACCCCTCGCGAGAATTTTGGCCACACATTTAAATTTGATGAAGTCGAAATTCTCGCGAGAGGTGGCCATCGTTTGAGTCACAGGCTACCGAGCCCTCAAGCAATTAGGGCGTAAGCAGGCAATTATCCCAAATAAGGGCGCCGTTAATTTTCATATGTACACAGACGCATAGTGACTGTACCTTATAAATAATGCAAGTTCCCTGTGTATGAATTATACGTTTTTGTTATCGTCTTTTGTGATGGATCCGCAACGCAGTTAGAAAATTCAGGCGAATAAAGATCTTGTCCCAGCCATCACATCTACTTCCTCCCAGTTTACGTTCCCGTCCGAACCACACAAATATACAAAGGCACCAAATAAAAAAGTATAAATCCAGACATGTTTAGAAAAACAAAAAAATTGATAACATAATAAGCTCGTACAGGAATACGAAAGAGATCACAATTTCAAGAAAATAGTTAACCACGCTCTCCGAAATTTGCATTTGAGGATACTTTCATGAATACCTTGATTGCATAAAATAGAAACTCGTCCAAAATTCTTCAGCAACAACCGCTGCCATATCAAGTACCCATTCTCTAAGATCTTTTCATCAAAATATATTGAAAAGGGACCTTTATAATGGAAGGCAAATAATCATCGCTTTCACCCTTGCGTTTGCGAATATCTTTGTATTTCTGTTACAGACCAAGCACATTGGTGCATTTATTTTGCTGAAGCAGATTGAAATCGGCGAATCCGGTAAAGATCAGGATAGCAGTCTTTCTTTGGGCAAAGCGCAATCAGGCATGATCACCGCTAAAGTTACCTGCTTGGGGCATGCAAAGGTCGCCACCACAAACTCCTGTTTGCTCACTGTCACGTAAATGACCTCGTCTAATCAGGGTCAGTGCTGGATTGCGCAGAAACAGGAAAAACATTTAATTGATGAATAGGCAACGCATGAGAAGCAAGGACAAGCCTTTTACGACACCCTTCTGTGGGTAGAAGAGAACATGATAACTCTGCAATTAACAACAAGCTCGCTAAACCTGCGTAGAAAATGCGATAACTACTTCATTCCTACCTCAAATTAGCATAACATTGGAACATTTCAGGTTACTCAGAAACCCTATCCCTTTCTTTTCCTCTCCCCTGAATAAGCCCTTATGTGTTCACTAATAGCAGGTTACCTAAATCATGCAAAATACGGAAATTTGGATCACTCGCAAACTGGCATTAGGTAATGTATGAAAACTTTGAAATACAAATGGACAGAATTCAGCCAATTTAAAACATGAAGGAGAAATAAAGACACTTAGATTGTTTAGAAATGCCATCTTTTTAAAAATAGCACGACATGTTAAAAACGCAAAAATCGCTGTGGTTATGACCAATCAGTAGAGTATGGCGAGTGCTGCAAGCAAAACTCCGCAATTCCCAAAAAACTGGTAATCAATCGCAAACCAACATTGTAATACAGCTTAGCGAGCAGCCCAATTGCAAATCTTTTCAGTCACGTCAGATTGACGGCTTTTAAACAAGCTCTTTTCTGACCCCTTACAATGATAGATTCTGTAAAAAAATGGCTAGTTATTTAGGGTGCATTTTTATCGTTCATCTTGACTACTTTTCTAACTGCAAATGCAAATATTTCATAGGAATCAGGCATATAAATATTCCTTTTTGTACCCGTTTGGTATAAAATTAAACTTTTGTGAAATTTTATACTTACGGAAGGGCATCTTTTGGTTTTAAAACTTTTAATTATGAGATGTTTTACAACTGTGAGGTGTTCATTCATGAAACATCACATCCGTCAGTTTATTAATGTTTGCCTACAATGTATACAGCATGATCAGCATCTACTGCAAAATTTCATTAGAACTATGTAGCGTCGTTCTTAACACGCAGGCAAGGGCCTTAAGCAGAATGTACACGACATGCAGTTTGAAAACGTTGAATTCATGTCTAGCAGTCCGTAGGTTTAAAAATTATTTGGCAATTTATAAACATGCTTTTAAATCCGAAAAATACTCTTTCTTAATCGATCAAATTCAAAGAAGGCGTTATTTGCTACCAAACTAGTACATGAAAGAATACTTGCATGCATGTTTTCTGTAAAATATATTTGACTTCAAAAAGGCAGTCAAAATCAATAATACCAATTCAGTAGTCATTTTTTACAGAATATAATTTTTGTAATCGGTCAGAAAGAAGCTCATTAAAAAGTCAGCATCTGGACGTGACTGAAAAGACTTGAAATCAGGCTGCACGATCATTTGTATTACAATCCTACTTACCGCTGTTTTGCTAGTTATTACCAGTCTTCCGAAAATTGCGTTATTTTGTTTGCAGCACTCGCCATACTGTACAAACAGATGCAGGTCTAGTGCCTTGGCCTGCGGGAGTGGGTTCATACTCCTTTGGTATTTGTGAAGCCTTCGAAACATCCCCTTTCTATCGTAAAATGAAGAGTTTTCTCTGTGTTCTCGCGGAACTCAAAGATTTTTCACCATCATCTGCATCTCTGTGTGGAATTATGAGCATACCAATTGGAAATTTTTTAGCCCTTCCTTCCCGTCATTAGTTTATCAAACTCTGATAAGTCGGTTTCGGTGCATTAAGCCGAACTGTGTTTTTTCTGTTGAAAGTTAGTATAGTGCAGTATTTTGGAAATTGAGACGGGCTCGTCAGACTAGTTTTATTGAAATGCTGGTGATTTGGAGAGCCTGGTGGGCTAACCATTACCAAAGCGTGATATGCACTTCATCGAACAGAAATGGATGTGGCGTGCCATGGCGTGCCGAAGTTTGCCCGTCAGCTTCCGACTGAACGTTTTTCGTCGGTTTTTGTCTTTTATAGAATTTTAGGCGACAATCTTACTTTTTACAATGGCGAGCCGACCGAGCATTCTAAAACGTCAAAATTGCATTATGTCTAATCCGGCGAGTCCATCTTATCAGGCCGGGTCTCGCAACTTTTCCAATATTGCAGTATGCCAAAGGCGACCTCACCTCCAGCATTTGTATTCTATGGACACTGTTAAATGAAGACATACTTGTGAAACCGAACTCCCTGATCCAGTGTGAGCCAAGCGTGCATAGCGGTGCAAGCACAAGTTGATCGGGTGTGAATGGGTTAGCTCTCGTGAGCCCCAGTAAAAGTCTACCGCTCCCTACTGAATGTCTTACTCAACGACCATTTTTTCGAGGCTGTTTTCTTCTCATCATGAGCAATTCAGCTGCTTAAAATTTTTCGCTTGACCCGATCCTTTAGGCAATCCAGCCTAAACTTGCATATTCCGCCGGACTATCTGCTGCGCTTGTCCTTCGAGTTCGTACTCTCGACCTGCGGAACTTCAACAACATCAGGCAGTGCGTCAGCTTGCTAATGAGTCATTTACAGTTTGCAGTTGAGTCAGCGCTAGATTATACCCTCCGAAACCTCGCTGACTGCCCCCCCCCAGGGCCTTAAAGTGCATAAACGATGGTCAGATAAGATGGATCTGGATTGCGGGGGGAAGGGGACAGAGTGTGGTGATATGAGTGATTAATTATTAAACCAAAATCAACGAGTATCGGTGAAGGGGTTCAAATTCGGAAACTAAATTCACAGAAGGTGGGTGGGCTGAGCGGTAATTATTTAAGGGGGAGGGGGAGGTTTGCAAATTTATTCCAGCAGTCAACGAGCCCGCTGTCACGCGGGTTCGTAAACAGGGAAATTTTACGTCAGGCACAAATACTCCGAAGTTGGGCACTGTCAACTAATGCAAGTCCTGTGACGCAGGCTAGAAATAACCCTCAAAATGAACTGTTTCTTTTCATCTGATGATTTCTCCGGATATTGGCCACATAAATAAGGCAACTTTGGGGGTTGTTAATAAACAGAGAGGAAATAATTGTAAGTTGGGTTTAATAAGGTGGTAAACGCTATATTAATTTGGATGTTTCGCCTGTGCTAAAACAGCTGGTCTCCATCTTAATCACGAGACACTTCCTGCCTACGTTTCGCACCAAGTACAAGCGCTAGCATCAAGTATGCTCAATTTTTTCGGAAAAGTGTACAATTAATTTTCATTTAGGTGTGGTCGTCTGTTGAGTACTAGGTCAGTTTACGTCTCATTAGGGGTGTGAAAGACTGCAGTGCAGCGAACGGAACACTGTGTGTGGGAGCTTAGGGGTGGTTTAAAAGACACATTAAAATCCCTAGTGTTGACAGTGCAATCTTTCTCAAGAAGTTCACGCATTTGGACATACCTAACTACCACGTGTACTTTGCCAGTAAGAGCCTTATGCTTTGGTATAATCAGTCTAAAAGCTAGGTTGTAGACCGCAACGCTTGTGACTATGGCTGCAAGCATTGCTTGCGCACCCATTTTCACATCCTTGTTACCAGGCAAACAGTGAGGTTATTGCATTAACGCGTGGATATCAGTCGCTGTGTGTGAGACACTTATGCCACGACGTATGTATGCAGGTTTGGTGTGAGTAAAAAAAAAATTGAATCCATTTAAAAGCACCCGACTTTGAATTGAGTTCAGAGGCCAACGCAGATGGAAACTGGTGTCAGCATTGGCGTTCGTTTACTTGCAAAAAGTTGCATTTCGAGTGTCACGAGCGACAGTGTTCACCGTGTGCCTCACAGAATGGCGAACGCAGGGACGGTGACTTGCATCTGAATTGAGTTATAGTGGACTTGTGTGGCATCTACCGCCTTCTCTCCCCTCTCACCCATCTGAGTCCGGTGTTAGGAGAGTCAAGAGGACCGAAGGCGAGATCGGACGTAGTGATTGATAAGACTAAGTAGCCCGAAGGTGCGTTCTGCACGTACTTGATTCGCGCACAACAGTCCCTATTTCCAAAGTAGCAACAAGGACTCGGCTCCCATCTGAGTGCATGTGTCATAGAAATCCCAGCAACAGTAATTTAAGTAGTGCACCTCATATACCCCTAGTCCCAGCATTTTGTCTCACGAAAACGAGGATTTATGGGTAGAGCATTAGGATAGGTAGTGTAATATACTTTAATAACTGCCATGTGCATTTTTATTCTCTTGTTTGTACAAATACGTTGATTTATATCTGTACATTTTCCTAGTTTGCATTATCGTTTTATTTACTGCGGTAAACCCGATTAAAAAAGCAGGCTTCTTGAAAATCCTTCAAGAATAGAAATGGTGGTTAGAGGTTGTCCACTTCAACTTACCTGAGGCTCAACTTACCGTTCTGCAGTTAAATTAGTTTACTCCGCGGCGCGAAGCGCAACGTGCACCTTCAATTTACATGTGGAACAGTTTACTCCCAGCGGTCGTGTGAAGTAACTTCGACTGCATTTTTTCACTTTGCACATACTTTTAAAAATGTCTTTCTCTGCCTATCCTATTTCCCCACCCCTCAAAACTGTGTAACCATCGTTTTTGCAGGATAAAATGCTGGGACTAGGGGTATATGAGTGGGCCTATATAAGCTAATTTTGCCCAGTTGACTATCGGAATCGGTTCGTGAACTGATTAGGGGATTGGTTGAGGGCGACTAAGAACGTTTACAGTCTGTCTGTGTATGCCACATACAAAAAAGGCACATTGCTTTAATCTCTTTGTTCTAGAGTATATTAGAGGTTATTTGGGGAAGGAGCCGAAGACCACACTTCTAGTCTACGTGAGAGGCGCCTGCTGCGGACCTCTAGCGAGCGAGGTAGGATGGGTTCATGTGTGTTGTGTGGGTTGATGGGGAATTGTGTGGTGAATAGGTTTTATCTGCGTGAATCACCGCAAATTTTCTTGGAGACACGTGGTCGAGTAAACTCATGCACTGACTGGATACACGTGAACAGTTTAGGCGTTTAAGGGGATAAGGTGGGTTTGAGTCAGTGATCTGCGTCTCAGAAAGGTAGGCTCCCAGCTGAAGAACCAGACCGATATGTGATTCAAAGGGGCAAACACAGTGAAAACAGGTTGGAATAGAGTCTGCATTGATGCTATTTGGAGCGGTAGTGGTGAGGATGTTGGTTGGCGGAGGCCTCGGGCAGGTTCTCGTCAGTAGTGGGATTGTGAATGCTAGAAGTTGTCAACACGGGCTCGTGACAGCGATGATGGGATGGGTGAGTTGTGGTGGCAGTGGCTGAGGGACAAAGGGAGTGTCCTCGTCGCTGTTGCTATGCTATTGTTGATCTTTGCGTGGTAGTGGTAGCCATAGTAGCATTTTTAGTATTACTGCTATTAGTGGCGATATTAGTGATAGTAGTGGTGGTATCGTTAGAAGAAATACTGGCAGCAATGGTGTCAATAATACTATTGGCAGTGGAATCGGTAGTTGTGGTAGCAGTGTTAGTGTTAGCATTAGTAATATTTGAGTAGAATTACTGGTAGTATTAGTGATATTCGTAGTATTACTGGCTGTACTACTAGTAGTAGTAGAAGTTATTGCAGTAGCAGTAACAGTAGTAGTAGTACTACTAGTAGCAGCTGTAGTTGGAGTAGTAGTGGTGGTAGTATTATAATTAATAGAAGGGGCAATAGTAGTAGAAGAAGCGCTGGTGGTGGTCTACGCCATCGGCGTCATAGTCGTTGATAGACTGGTATGATAAACAAGACGTTCGTAGAGAAGTAGAACAGAATAGGAACCCAGAATTCACCATTGCTTGGGTCTAAGCCTCAGGAGAGGATGAGTAGTTACTATTTTTGGGTCTGCTTAGCTAACTCGCTATCCTAGAGTCCACCTCAATTTTATGAGCTTATTCTTTTTCTTTTATCTTCCAGTCCCGCTCCCGCTCCCGCATGATGCAAACATGCAGTTCACTTAGTGATATTTCCCAGCTGGCATTTATATCCAGTGCGCTGTTACATGCATTTGTTTTGTCTACTTTAAAATATCCTCTGCCCTACGAAATAGAGTCTGGCTTGATTTTGATCAATACTTTGGAATTCATGTCCGTATTTGTGATTGCATACGGTTTTTCTCCTCCAATAATGGATAAGAAAAGAAATAAGCATTTTCAAGGCTTACAGAAGTGCGTGCGTCAAGTCCTGAATGGCATAGTTTATCTTGCTAGCATATCTAATATGAGTGCGAAATTGCATTGTACGCACTGTTTATTGCTCCTCATTTTCTAATCCCTCTACGTAAACCTGTCTAGCTATAGACGCCATCTGGTAGTTCCGTAAACTTGATACTGTCTGTCTTAAACCCCTGTCTCCAAAGCATAGCCTATTCTTCACACGTCAAGAAAGTGACAAGTTCATTAATAATGCTAAGTAAGCGAAACCCATCCGTTGATAGCACGTCAATCAAACGCATATAGCGAACTGCTTGTCTTTACCGCCCGTGTTGACACAGTATCACACGATGCCAAACAGTCGAGACTTCTCACCTTATATTTTTGCTTCCGTTTTTGGGTAGCCGGTGGATGCCGTCTAGCTGAATATGTTTATATGAACGCACCATACGTATGTGATGAAGTTATGTATGGCGAGTCGTAACCCGGGGCCCAGACAGCGGAGTTTGAGATTCCGAGTTGACTTACTGGATTTTGGTGGTGCATATTCTGTGCCTGGGCAGATCCCTGTATAAAGAATTCTTTGAACACTCCAAAAACTGTACACGTTGAAACAAATTCTGTCTGGAAGTCGTGGCTCTTCAAAATGTCTCGGCCTAAGCAGCCTTCTTCCTTGACAAAAAATGTGACTTTGACGACTAAAACAAGGCTACAGTATCTGAAATACGTGTGGACTTGGCGTTCTTAGGGCTTACTAACCATCGAATACAAAGGATCTTCGAACTGCCCCCTCAAAAGTTAAGCCTTTCAACAATCATAGACTCTGTTTCCAAATCTGCAAATGCATGAAAACAATGCTAGACAAGTTTTTTGTTCATTGAGAGCTTCAGTTGTGTTAAACATTCACTTATTTACTGAATAATTCCTGCCGTGAATTGGATTGGGTTGATTCCAGAGAGGGATATTTAAACATCCAGAAAAAAGCAATGCAGAACATATTTTCTTATCATTTGCACTCAATCATTCCTTTATTTGTGCTGTTTGCAGAGCCTATCCAGGTGTCGTGTACTTTACATTCATATGACCTAGAATGGTCGCAATGACGACACTTGGGAAGAATTTGATAAATACATATTAGGGGAGGAGCCGTGAAACCCCAGAGAGGAAACGAGCAGTTTTATAATTAATATTTAATATTAACAACGAGAACACTTCATCTGTCCACCAACCACCATAGTTTATTCATACCATATAAATGTAAAGGCCTGACGAGAATTTATCGAAAACAAACGTATGTTCGCCAATTTATCTTCTGCAATTTTCAATGGGAATTTTCGCACAGTTAATATTTAATATTAAACCTAAAATATATATGTATATACGAAGAGGAAAGGCTCGTCAAAGATTACGAGGCGAACTCGTGAATTTTCAAGTTTATGCCAGCAGCTCGTCGTCAGATGAAATTAACAGAGGAAGAAGGGAAATGGTCAGCTAAGACCAGTTGGTGCGATAGGACAGAAACGGACAGACGACGGACTGGTCTCCCTAACTTCAAAACTTATCAGTTCACTTAGAGTTTTCCGAAGCGCCTTCCTTCTTCATTATATCATCTCAGAATGCACTCTAGTTAACCTGTTTGCTATATATATGGTTTGATTAATATCAATATTTGGTGATCCCTTTTGTGGCAGACGAGGGCTGAATTCATAGCTGATGCTGAAGCACCTCTAATTCGAAGGTTCGATAATTGAACAAATCTGGGATGAAATTATAGGCCCACCCTAGGCTGGGTGTAGGGCAGGACTAACGGATGCCAGCAACTAAACCAGACAAAGCTATTCCGGCGAACCTCCTTCAGCATTCGGTCTACGCGCACGTCGATGATCATGCCATAATCATGGCGATAGACTCTCATCAACATTTGATCCGCTGTTCTATGACTGAACTGGTGGCTTAATTAGGGGCTCTTCTGCTTTTGTGATCACCAGCAACCATGGTAGTTCTGAACGACAATTTTTTTCACCTCCAGCCGTGTATGAAGAACCTAAACGATAGTACTGAAGAGTCACGATGACGCTTTTAATGACAAATTGGCATTTTTAATCTTAATTAGATCCTGGGCAATTGCGTAGCTTAAGACTGATAACTGGAGCGCATACTTAGAAGCACACGAAGAACGCTTAGATACAGACTTTACAGCTGCATCCTTCAGCAGCACACCATCTAAAAATCAGGAATTCGCACTTTGGCTAGTAGTTGTACTATATGTGCGGTGAATCGCTGAAAAGATATTTTTTCTAATGCTTCACAGGAAACTAGTATGTAGGCACTTAACAGAATACGTCTCATTCGTAACCTAAATCCTGACCCCCCATAGTAAGTTATAACCCAAAACTTAATCCTAAATACAACCTTAAATGTAAAGTAACCCTGATTCCCTTGAAATTTGATATAAAACCGCCTGTGCCGCAGGCGGTTCCTCTTCTGGTTTCCTGTTTAGGAGCCAGATACCTTATATTTACCCATCAATATGGCGAGGAACTCTATCTGAGTCACCGTCTTGTCCATTTCTGCCTCTGCGGTCAAGATACCAATGTGACAGACTTTAACATAATCCCTTCCACCTAGGAGTATAGCCTATATTGGGTGTTGACGGAGATGACAGACTAGTTGGCAAGGTAGCCTGGGAGCCCTGCCTACGCTTAATAAACATTCTCTGGTCTCCACGAAACCAGCGCTGATCCTGCCCCTGGTGAAAGTGCGATCACCACAAGAGCCTAACAGGGATCAGTTTGGTAAAGGAACTAGCGCCAGGTCTTCACCGGAAGCCTAGAAGCCTTGGTCTGCGGAAAAGCAGTTTACATTCACATTGTGTTGTTTACCCTCTACTGTCAGTCTCTGAATCTCAGGATAGAGGAGCGTCCGCGCTTACATTGCTTGAAGTCAAGCGCCCATCCCTATGGACTAATCCTACGAGCATATTCTTCACTGCCCCTTCCTCCCGCAACAGAAGTGAAGTGCGCGCCCGCCCACTTCCATGAGTGCCGCAACGCTACCTTCACGGACTTACTTGGGTGGCTACATGTGAATTTTCGTTACATGCGGCTTTCCAACCTCATTCCGGTCTTTTGCCTGATGTTTGCCTCGTCGTCCAGCTGTCCAAAATGAAGGGGTAACAGGTTGGAGATGGGAAAACGCGTGCTAAACTTTAGTGTTAACCATTAAAGTGCCATCAGTTTCTGCCTGCTGCAGCAAACGACCTCCTCTTCGAGTTTTCCGTTTCGAAACTAATTGTTTTTATGCTACCACACGTGCATAGAACTCTTGCCCCGGAAATAGTCTTTTACAGTAGGTCGTAGTTTAATTCCTTTCTGCAATGAACGCATGAGTCATGCATACTCTTTTGGAAAGAAAAATAAAAGCAAAACAGCCAGAACTTCCCACCCAGCGACTGTTGAAAGAGCAACTAACTTAAGATTTCCTTGAGATCCTTGGGGTACTCCCTATGCCATTTTCGGTCAGTTTTACAAAGTAAGTTATATTTACCTCTTAAGTGATCAACACACAGTGTCCTTTATAATGCAAAACCTTTTGGGAAGGAACTTGAACTCGGATCAATGTGAATGAATAAGAGACCACGGGAATATTTTGCTGAACTATTTAACTTACACATTTATTAATCGAATATGTTCAAGACATTCCAGTAGGTTCAGGCTGAGAGGGCGGAATGAGAGGAGGAGGAGTAGAGGGGTTACATTGATTGATTTATGGTCCAGATAAGAGGGGATTTGGTACTGCAACAGCATGCATCTTCCTTAATTTATTATTTGAGCACACGGCAAGAGTAGTTTATGAAGTGCATCTCATATTACCCTAGTCCCAGCATTTGTCCTACGGAAACAATGGTTATAGAGTTTTGGGGGTGGGGAAATAAGATAGGCAGCGAGGGAAATTTTTAGAAGTGCAAGGTGAAATAATGTAGTCGAATTTGGTTCCCTCGACCGTTGGGCGTATCTGTTCTGCATGTAAATTGAAAGTCAGCGCGGTGCTTTGCGCCGAGGACTATAACAATCAAACTCGAAAATGGCAAGTTGGACTTCAGGTAAGTTAGAGTCGACCTCTTAGCCACCATTTAAAATTTTCAGGAATTTCAAGAAACCTGCAATTGGATAATCGGGTTTTTCCGCATAAAATTAAATGATTATACAGATAAGGTAAATCTGCAGATACGAATCAACAACATTTATCAATAAAATAAAATAAAAATGCATATAACTGTCACTTAAGTAAATTCCACTGTCTATCCTATTTCTCCATACATAGAACCATATAACCACCGCTTTCATAGGACAAAATGCTGGGAATAGGGATAAATGAGATGCACTACATAAATTACTGTTGCCGAACACACTGTTAAAATGCACACATTGACTGTGTCCAAAGTCGAGAAACAGTCTCTTGACCGTTATTAAGTCCATTATGGCACACGTCTTATGTGCATACCTTAGAATACTATTGACATATTGACAACCTCTCTCGTATCCAACTGCTTCACATGCTATTCAACGAGACTGATAGCAATAGATACAAAGGTCCCTAAAGGAAGAAAGACGAGCATAAGAATATTTTTTTTGCCTCCATGTGCCTTAAGTAATTTGATGTGGTCGGGATTGCGTATATAGCACCTCCACCTCCCACCACAGGACGCGAAAATAAAAAGTCAATCTCAGGTAATACCGGTGTTCCGAAAGTGGCGATCCCATTGGCGTGCCTGTCAACTGTTCGCAGATTGTACAATCAAATTTACTACTCAGAAGTTGAAGGGTGTTGACGTGTAAATATCTGATGCTGTGTCTGATGATAGGTTCGAGAAGGAATCCTAAACTTTGGTCTAATAAAATTCTCGTTCCAGCGATTGAGCCATCTTCCTTCTAACATTATTCTTAACCGTACCTTTTATGGAAGTTAGTGTAAAGTCACCTGCATAATGGTCAATTCCTGCACCCGCATCCTATCGGTATGCTATATAAACAATCCTTATCTTTAATCTGTGTGATTTTCAAAATAACCATCAACCCAGGGTTGAGTCCATTAGAAATGAGAAATTGTATAGGTTTCTACTCAAAACACATACATGAACAGACAAACAGCAGAACCTATGGAAAATGAAAAAACAAAACAGGAAAAAATATGCATAAACAAAACAAATGTTTGGCGGTGGTCGGGTACGTTGGCACTCTTATTCACCAGTAACCCCAGGGTTGGGTATACCGGAAATGGGATTTTGAAGGATGAAGCCTCACCGCGGAAAAGTAGGGAAATATGTGCCATTTAGCATGAAAAATTAGGTAAACATCCCTCAAATCTATTTCTCAATGTAAACACACGGATTTAAAAACAAAATCCTAAAAGATAAAAGGAACTTGAGTAACAGAACCACAGTAAAACAACTTTGTGCAAATCATCATATAATTCTAATAATACACATAGGGAAAGCTACTTACCGTAGATATTAAAAAATGAACCAAACCTGGCCAGGCTTCCTATTTTAAGCCTAGGTGTTTACATAACCTATCATTACCCAAACCGCTTAATTCCAGATCGATTTGAACATATGATGGGTTATTTTGGAGTCCTGGAAGGAAATCGCTTGCGCATATGAAGTTTATGTCTCTGCTGGCCTTTATTTAGAAGCTTTTCATTGGTTTTATGATTATACCTCTTCGTCGCGGAGCTCTGCGAGAGCTTATTAGCTGCCTCCTCTGCCTTCAAATTACTCAAACATTGTGCCCTACTAACTTTTTTACGTGCGTATGAAATATAACCTGGTGTCGGTTGTAAGTTGTTTTCGTTGAACACATTTTTGCTAGTTAGTTCTTCTAGAAATAAATTACGTGGATTTATTCATTCCCACCTCAAGTTGAACGCCGTGGTCTGTAAGCGCCAGCCATTGACTGGCACGGAACAGTTTGTTTTTCAGGTTCATGGTAAAGCATGCCGGCACCTTTTCTCCTCTACTTTTAAAAAGTGGTTAATTTTCGCCGAATTGGTGACAAATGTCCGTAACTTTATACTAAAGATCTCAATCAGAAAGTGAACAACAGTCAGCTGAATTTCCTCTAGGAATTCACGAAAAAACATTCTGACTAGTTGTGTCGAAACCAAATACTTTTGGCAACGTTCGAAATGTCTTGTCCAGAAAATGTCTGGCTGTTTAGGGCAAAATTTACTTAACCTTCTCTTAAGGATATTGGTTATTTCGAAGCATGTAAATTGCCTTACGATTGTTAACAATTATATTGAAAAAATCCAAATTACTCGGAACTCTTGCCTTTAATGGCGATTCAGAAGTAGGTAAGATTGTTTTCAGCAGCTAGCGAAGACCCTCCCGCGAGAGCTGTCTTAAAATGTGTACTTGTTTTATAATCCTTCAGAATTTCAGGATTTTTCAACGCGTGAAAGCATTCGTTTGTTAGTTACCTTAAAAATCTCGGGTTTCTGCGTTTTTCCCTGCTTTTGGTGGCTACTTGCATACAAGATCGCAGAGCTTACCATACGCCATGTTACCGTTTCCGAATCCGCGCTCACCTATTGCTTGGTCGGGGTCAATTGGCTTAGGATTTGCCTCTGCAAGCGGGATCGGGTTTTACCATTTTACATAAACAAAAATCCTTACTCTGATTGTCAGGCTCTAGTTGAAGGCTTACTGCCCCCATCCTGCCCATTTTTTTGCACATACACACCCTCGGGGAGGACTTCTGCCCTAAAATAACGGTATTCTGTCCCAGAGCTGGGCAAACATGCCCTGACAAGTATGACAATCCGTGGGCTAAGATCGCTAATCGGCGAAAACGTTTTGGCTGTGTTTTCTGTTTTGTTGTACCCCATTCCACTTCGTCCATGTAGGAGAAGGATAAAAATTGGGGAGAAGCAGTCCAGAGTGCCGAATAGACACCTCATTAGCATTCTTTAGGGTAATTCATTTCAAATCTCGTTGAGTTAAGACGAAGTCATGGGGATTCCAGCACAGAAAACTGCGGTGAAGGGGCGGGAATGAGAAGGGCAAATAATGATATAGAAACCCTGTTGTTTCAGAGAGCTGTGCGAATCTTGAGATCACGTGATTTCGCAGGTCAAACTACGCAGCACCTTCCTCCCCTCCCCTCTTTATTCAATCCCTTCGCCAAAGCCACCTCACAAGGTCAAACCAGTCCTCCCTTATCTTGAGCCCTTGTAATATGAAGTCATTTGGTCCTGTTCCAATCCACTTGGGCAGAGGTTAGTATGCTGATTCGAATAGGTAGGCAGCGAGGAAATATATTCTGCTGCGGCTCTCTCGCCCTCTTGCAGTGGACGTTGCTGGCTACCCCTCATCTCTACTCTTTCGCGATGCTCACCTTGTGCACAAACAAGCTGTGGGTATTCAGGAACCAAAACAGACGGTGGGTGAGGGTTGTGTCAGGCTTAAAAGAGGGCTAGGTGACAGTTCAGTTGTCAGTTTCGACGAGATGCACCGCATGCTTTACAGCACGGTGGTGCATCTACCTCAATCTCTGCTCAACTGCCCTAAGTGGGCACGGTGTCATGACCAAGTCAAAAAGATTGGGGGCAGGCGAGGGCGCAGGTGGCTGACGCGGCCATAGCTGCCCGTAAGCGTGCTGCTACACCTGGCTCGAATTTAAACCGCGTTGGATTGCCAAAAAGATCGCATTACGAGATAGCCATCTCAGTCTGACTCTCAATCCGCCAGTCAATCACTCTAAAGAAACACACTCTAAACTTACCACGCCCTCCAAGTTATCCCGTCAGTTGCGACCTGCCAATTCACGACCTAACTCCCAAAACACAAGCACAAGAATTTCACACAAATGGGGATTGGGCAATTCACATCCGCCATGAGTGGGAGTGCAAAAGAGCTATCATGTTGCGCTAAAAGGCGTAGCTGTAAAGGTTGTTAACTGAAGAACTAACTTGGGCCACCTGTGTTGGTGTGGAGCAGTTGATTGGCGAACCGAGAGTCAAACTGCAATGACCCCATCTTAATGTGGCCTTTATGACATTCCCAGTCCGTGAAATTTCAGCCAGATGGTGCGGTTCTGTCCGAGCTAGCCACTTGCACCCTCTCCCACCTCCGGCCTTCCTGACTCTGCATTGACACTGGGCCCAGGTACGGGTCTCGAACAGAGAGCACGGTAGATGCAGCGCAATTCTGTTATCACTTAAAACCAATCCACTCGCAAGTCAGTAGCCCTGCACTGCCATCCTATGGAGCCCACAGTGGAACTGTTGCGGGCCAGCCAACATTGCGCTCCGGCATCTTCTTCCAAGCCACACTGCCTCAACTTCCTGCAACCTCGCAGGCAGCTGTTTCTGACTCGTCGATCTGCAGACCCTTGACTGACTTCCACTCACTCACGCACACACGCGCGCGCTCATCCAGGTAGTCGCGAGTGCCAAAGGGCCACTTGCACACGCGAACCCTCGGCCAACCTAACATAGGCCTCTATACACGACACCCAAACGAGTAATGCCACGCAACAATCGTACACCAATTTAACTTGCTCTAAAATCACATGAAAGTAGCTGCCTCAACTGTTTTACTCTCTCTCTCCCCTGGGCATGCCTGGACGCAGTCAACACGAACACTGGCCTCGTCATTTACCACTGCTGCCCGAGACAATAACTCGGAGTCCTGTGAAAAATAAAGCCTTCATTCTGGTGTCGTATATGCACAGCCTGGGATCCAGCATGGCGGCTGTAGTGATCAGAGTACGACCGCTGCTTAGACGCTACAGGCTCCGCAGGAATCGATGGTTGGACTGTCATCATTATAAGATGGTGGACGCTGAGTTACTTGATAGTATGCATGGGTCTCCCCATCACGCACGCAGGTCCCTTTTGCCTTCTAGGGTAATTGTGGTCCTCATCGCTTTCCATGGACTAACTGTCGATACGTAATATGTGCATAAAATTCTACGGCCGACTACTAGAGGAAATATGGGCCGTGCTGACGATGCACTCTCAGCTGCTGCAGACGTAGTCTCAACGTCACAGTACGACGCTGAAATTCGAAACCGCGTAAATATGGATAACTTGGTGGACAGGCACCCCCAACAAATACCACTTGTGTGGAATCCACCATTGCGGACCAGCAAGCTGACTACCCAAGCAGGATTTCCTAAACAATCATCTAGAATCAACCAGAGTGACTGCCAGGCTGACTTAATTGTTAAAGGGGTTTGGCAGATTTGCTTAATTTATTTGACCTAATTGTAAAATTAAGCAAATCTGCCAAATCCCCTAAATAATTAAGTAAGCCTAGCAGTCATTCTGGTTGATTCTAGATGATTGTTTGGGAAATCTTGCTTGGTTAGCCAGCTTGCTGTTCCATAATGGTGGATTCCATATGAGTGGTAAGTTTGGCGGGTAAAATCGATCCAAGTCTAAGTAAATTCATGGCTCATGGTGAGCTTAATGATAGAGCGCTGGCTGCAAAAAACCTTCCCTGTTGTGCACGTTCGACTCCCTCCAACGCTGCGAGTTTTTCACAAATTCGAAAAATCTGCCAGAACCCCTTAATAATTGCTAATTGGCGACGGTAATTTGCGTCAGTCCGGGATGGACAATTAAGTTATCAGGTGTGGACGCTAAATGGCAGTTGTGGTTCACAGTAGTCCGTAGTGATCGGCTGTCATGCCTTCCGTCTTTTTTGAGATGCTTGTACATTCCGTCCAACTCGATATGTTGGCTGATGCCTGAATCGTCGGAGTGCATGGCCTCAAGAAATTCTCGGCCTTTTTGGAGGGGCAACCTCTGACGATGTGTGTTTATTCCCATGCAAATGTGTATGCTGTATCAAGACAACGCACAGCCACTTCGGACAAATGGTCACGTATTTTTTCTGCCAGTTGTGCTCTTGGATGAATGTTGAGATGGATCTTTCTGTTTGGCCGCGATATACGGTATCAAAAGCTTTGCATGAAATCTTAGAGGTTACTTCTCCCTTTTCGAGAATTAGGGTACATTAGTTTGGTGCGTAAAGTAGCCGCCGCGTTTTGCGTCACACACGCTCTCTATATAATTGCAGTGGCACTGTTGAAACTGTAAATGTTCGTTGGACATCTTCTTAAGTCTGCCGACGACCTGGGGATCCAGCGTCGCAAATTTACTGAATACAGTAACCTTATTACCAGAAAGCATCTTTCCTTGAAAAACTCGAATAACTTTCAACTATTTTGAAGGCGTAACTACCCTTTTTGCGCTCTGCTCCAAGTCACTATCGAAACCTCTTGCATTCCCACGGCGTTCTTAAATGACCACCTATGTGGCCATTCCTCTGTCAAACGGACACACACACACACATACGACAAGCATTTCCCGCCTGGTTTAAACCAGCCCTATGGTGTACAGGTTGACATGAGCATCCGGCTTTTACAATGGCGGCCATCTTTGCCACCATTATATTGCTGCTAGCGCAATGCCGGCGACAGGCTATACCGGACAGGAAGTGAACGGCCAGCCTCTACTTACAGGAGCTACTAGGCGGAAGTGACTGGTAAGCGCACTAAACGTGCCGCGTGGGTGGGCCATTTTTAAGTGCCTGTTTCGGGGGAAAATCAACTGGGTAGGCCAGTGCCAGGTTGGACTAGTGAAGGAGGACAGAAGTGAGGGCTAAACCATCCTCATCTGCGATGGAAGCAGGCAAACCAGGGGCAAAAATGGAAAACTAGTGTGTGCGCGGGGCCGTGGATGTTGCAGGAGAGCTGAAACACAAGGGATTAAATTCTGGTAACAGGGGAAAAAACGTCCTGCAAACATAGTATCTTGGTCAACTCCCGCTGTGTAAAGTTTGGCTTATTTTTGGTCGGCAACAGTATGATAAGGATAGCCCCAAGTTGGTCGTCTGTGCGTCAAATTGGCTTCAAAGAAAGCTCCAAAGTGCCTCACAGCTGCGGAAGAATTCATTTTCACCAGTTTGACAGATGTTATGTGCTCACGCAGCCAGCATGGCGAATTGCGGAAGAATAGGAGTCGATAACATCGTGGAATAATTCAGAAAGATAACTGGGGGTAGTGGGCAGGCTAGGAATCTAGGGTTAGAGCTAAGGTTAGAAGTGAAGTATGGTTATGCTGAAGGTAGAATAGGGTTGGGTTTGGGTTAAAATTAAAGTTACGGTCAGGATTAGAGTAAGGACTATGACAGGGGAACAGGTCCACCTTCTGAAATTTAACGCAACTGTCTTGGCAGAAGGAATTCATAACCGCCTTAAAGCAAAATGCAAAACTGCCTTAAAGGGTCACCTAAATATCTATTTCTCACGCCAGATTGTCTTACGGAATTGGTAATTTAACAGTTTATTCTTGGTGAACGAGTGTAAATGAATATGCAATTTTGTTGAAAGTGACCAACGAATATCAACTTAAAGCCACATATGACCCAAACAGAATCAATTCCATCAGCATAAACTTCTGTTGCTAAAACAACTGACGGCTATTCATGGAACTTTGACCTTGTGTTGACGGAATTTAAGCAAAAAAGGGAAAATCGATCAAAAATTGTGGAATTTAAGGAAATGAAGGGATATTCAGTTAACTGCAAGAGGCAGGAATTTACTTGGTAGCGCACGAATGCTCTTATTTATATTAAGATGCCTATTCCCACGCTACCCTTAGGACAGAAACTTCGTTCTTTTTACATACGATATCAGTATCCCACCCTAACACTAACACTAACCCTTACCTTAACCTTAACCCTAACCCTAAACCTAACCCTAACCTTTACCCTTACCTTAACCCATGCCCTAACCCTAACAGAAATTAATTGAGTAGGCATGTTAATATCAATAAAAACATTCAGGCGCTACCAAGGAAACTCCTGCCCTACAAAATTTAAAAGTAGGTTAGTATTATAGGTCAAAGGCAAGAAGGCCTCCTGAAGATAGCCCTTCCAATCGAAAACTACACACTTCCTCATTGTACGCCATGCACCTATGAATCTAGCCTATGCTGGTAAGGGATTGCTAACGACTTCTTGATAGCAGCAAAAACTCTGAGTTAACAGTTCGCTGAAGGTCCTGTAATTTTCGGTGGCAACAAGAAGTAAATTTTCACTCTATGGCTTTCCGTGAAATTGGTAAGTGCTACTGAACTCGGAGTAAAGTTCTCCGCGTAAGCACTTTTAGGTTTGGCTGACGGAATTTATAACTGAGTTGAATTTCATCGGCTTCAGCGAACAAACAACTGTCAACTTGTAATCAATAGTATACATTAACATTCAGTTAACACACTCTCGAGTGGACTGCCACTTGATGTTTCGTGAATATTACATGGATATTCAATAGAAGCTGATAACATTTACCTTCTTAGTTCATTTAAACATTCAAGCTGATTTTCGGAGTGTACATAACGAGGCCTATACGCCGAGTTTGCACACTAAATCCTCATGAAAATTAGCAGTGCCTGTATAGAAGACAGCTGATTGTAAGGACCCCCGATGAGTTGGATCTTTTATGCAGAAGCGTAAACTGGCGAAACGCTTTTTCTGTCGGGAGAAGAATATATTTATCAGAGCCTCTTCATCCGGCGAGTCCAGACTTAACTTGTTGCATTTTTCTACTTCTATCACGCATTTCAACTACTTTTTGTCTTCGAGTGTTTTTGGTCACATATCTTTCAAAAGGTTATGAATGCAGCATTAAACCCCGGGCTAGTGCCAACGAAGACGAAGGTGACGGCTGACTAGCTTTAAGTGAACTTTGCAAGGTGACTAACTATCTCCTTCCCCCTCACCTCCGATTGAGACTTAAAGTAGTAAATCTCTGTAAATGCAACTTCCAGTGCACTAGAATCCTAACTATCACCCCTGCTTTTTCCATCTCGTAAAGCCTAACAAGACGTTTGCCGTAGCAATTAAATACTAATCAGTAACAGGTAAAGCCTCCAGACTAAAGCACACTGCTGTCAGAGCTTGATTACAGAGTGTTTAGTCACCTAGATACGGCTCAAGAGGGGCTTCATACTTGCCTATTGATCCTGTCCCGTGCTGGTTGTTCTTCAGTAGGCATGTGCATTGTTTTTTGGGCGAGGAAACCAGTAAGACAAAAGTCAGATATGCATTTACCACACTTCACCGTCGACAACAAACGCGTGTGCTCCCTTACTTCACCCTAAAGTATCCCCGTACAAACTATTATTTTACACACTACAACAAACATTCAGGGAAAATATGTTTTTGCCTTTATACAGTATGGCAAGGCCTGCATGCAACTTACATGATGAAAGTTAACTTGGTAGTAAACCTATATTTGGACAAGTTATTTTGATCAACTGAGAGGATTTAATAATTAGTAAGGCTTTAGTTTGGAAATCTGTCCTCTTAGTTAAAGTTATGGAGCGAAGAGGGCACTTATTTTAGCAAAATCATGAGTCATTTTATATCAATGAAATTTCCTGTGTTATAAAGTGTGACAGAACCGAAATTTTCATTGATATGCATTGTGCTATGGAAGAATTCCAAAATAAGCAAAAATATGTGGAAAAATTGTCTCTTCCAGAACTGGAAAATTTTGTCCGAAGTCGCTTAAATGAAATTGAAGCCAAATTTAAGGAATCGTATTTAGTTTCAAAAAAATGTAGTGATTTGAATCTTTAAAAATGACGTTTTGCTCACCTGTGAAGCTTTTTCACACAAAATGCAGTAACGAAGATGTTTCCGTCGTTTGTTTATACCGTATCATTCACTTTGGTCAATATTCAAGTTTTGTCCACATATGTTACCGCGAAAGCAACGTTGAGAAGGCCTTATTGAATGGAAGTCATGCAGAAATATGCTTTGGTGCAAACTATACGATCCGTTTATGCTTTATTTAGAAACGGAACAAATAGAAGAAGAATAAGCTGTTTAAAAAGTTGTCAAGCATATGGCCAGTCTTTTTTGCATTCGCAAGATCGTATTATCAATCTACTTATGCGGAAAAAAATCCCTTATAAAGAGAAAAGTTACTCCTTTTAGCTCCAGTCAAATTGAATCGTTTATCTTCAGCAAAATTGCAGTAATTGTCAACGGTCTCCAAGTATATTGCTACATAACCTTGGAAAACGTTACTATACATAGACATTTGACAGCTAAATATCTTATAAGAACACCTATTATGGAGGCAACCTATTATGGAAAGTTTTATTTTTACTAATCCTAGGAATGACAATATCCGAGTTATATTGCGCACGTTTTGTATGTTCAACAATGTGGTTTGCTGTTTTATGACATTTCTAAATGTGATCCACATGGCCATCTTCGTAATACCTTATATCCAAAAACACTTTCTTCCGGTACATACTCTTTATGCCTATCTTATGTTAAGGGTTTTGATGTAGACGTCGAACGGAAGGTGAATTACTGGATTAACAAATGAAGATAATATAAATGCAGGAAATGATTCCACAATTTCAAACACGATATTAAATAAATAGTTATCCATTAATGGTTATCTGTACAAAACATTTTGAATAAAGAAAAGTTCATTTGAACTTGAAGATTATCGGAAAAATTTTGTTTTTCTTGACACACACTTAGTGCTTCTTACAAATCTTTTCAGTACTTAATGCTGCCTAATGCTGTTCATTATTATTTCTAAGTTTTTCTGAATGCGGACTCGCTGGTATGCGAGAAAAAATCAAACGTTTACAAACTAAGGCATGTTTCATGAAGCACCCGCTATACTGTTAATCTGGTTAAGAACACGACGCTGCCTCTCCCAAAGGGCCTCTACTACCACAACTTCTGTATTACAGATGGTCTTAAGCAATAGCTCTGGGGCTGTAAATAACCATTTACGGCCTATTTTGGGCAAAGATACTTTAAGTAGTGCACCTCATATTCCCCTAGTCCCAGCATTTTATCTTAAGGATTCGGTAGTTATAGAGGTTTGGGGGTAATGAAATAGGAAAGGCAGTGAAGGAACTTTATCGAAGTGGAAAGTGAAAAACGTAGTAGAATGTCTTTTTCCACAGCCGCTGGGAGTAAGTTCGAGCCTAGGTTACTTAAAGTAGACAACCTCCTAACCAGCATTTCTATTTTTCTATTATTTCAGACCTGAATTTTTATACTTGCATTTTTCCGTAATACGTTTACCGATAATACAGAATAGGAAAATCTACAGATAAAAATCAACAAAATTTCTAAATGCAAAAAAAAAAATGCCCATAGTAGTTATTAAAGTATATTCCACTGCCTACTCTAATTCCCAACCCATTAAACCCCATATAACCACCGTTCTCGTAGGACTGGGACAAATGGTATCTATGGCGCATTACTAAAACTACTGTTACCCTACTTTGCATTCAATCAAAAGATGAAACGTTAAATCAGCAGAAGGTAGTTGTTTCCATCGAACCCTGTTGTCTGGGCAGAGATTATAATTATCGAACGCACTGAATGTCCCACCGCATCTATTTCGAAGCAAAGGTTGCTTGCTATCTCAATTAGTTGGTTTCACCTACTTTACACCGGCGTTGGTGTAAATCCGTCAAACCTCCGGACGAACAACTAACGTGTTTCAGATAACAAAATGATGAGAAATGCAAATTATTGGTGACCTTGGCCCACAGGCATGAAACTGAAAGGAGCTTAACCCATGCTCATTGGTCCCAACGGACAAAGGGTCGTAAGCAAAAAACCCCATTAGTACCAAATGGAGGGTACTGACGAGATTTACCCCAACTAAATGCTCAGACTTTGCCTGCACCTTGTATGTACTAGTATTCCGTATAGTGGTTAGCTTGCAAATGGTTAGGTAAAGGTTGAATGTGCTCGAGACTTCAGTGTCTCTATCCTTCGTAGCTTAATGGGTCCTAACTCAGGCGAAATTAGAGTCATGCCCTACAACTGCAATGATGGGTTTTAAACCAAAATAAGACTGCATGACACATGCGATATTTTTAAGTCGTAGCCGTTGACTGACATGCAATTTACCTAAGTTGCTAAGCAATAACTGTTTGCTCGAGGAATCTCGCAGGTAGGGTCACCAGAAAACAGTAGGATAATGCGTCCTTGAATAATTTTCTAGGAACGCCGAGATACCATATAGTAGGATAAAAATGATCTCTAAAAGCCGTAATATTTGCGCAGGCAGCGTAATGTTTGGATGATCACTGCAACAGGAGACAGGTTCTAAGACTCATCCAGTGCTAGCACTCTGGCTAGATAATGCCATTGCCAACAGAAGTAGGAAAGCAAAGCATACCGCAGCATTTATCGGTGGGGTGAAAAGCCATTATCACGTGTATTTTTGACACCCATAGTGGTGTCTTGATGCATAGGGAATCGGATAGTTTCTCTCAATCAATAGGTAAGTAAGTCATGTAAACGCATTCTAATTTCTTTCTCATTCTTCCTTACAACTCCGGGTGGGTATTCAAAATGCTAAACAAATTAACCCTGTTTTGAATTGATCAATTCTTCCACCTAAATACTTTTCAGGAAACTCGAGGATCCGTCGTTTTTAAACTGTACTAGCTGCATCCAAAGTCATTCGGATGGAATCCTACCAGCTAAACGACCCATTAAATTGTAACAGCAGGGGAATCCAATGACCAAGATCGTATGCGTGTCTGCAGGAATTCATGTTTGTGTTCTGCCGATCTATCATGGCCATCCTGCCTTTCGGCTTATACTTTTTTCCTGTCTATCCGGACAGAGCCTGACAGATGGTGATCTTACTGATTTTCTAGCTTGATTTCCTCTTTGAACCGGCTGTGCAGCGTCCGGGCCCATGTTTGTGGTCTCAGTTGAAAGTAGTGCTTCGAAGGGCTAGATAGGGCGGACTGAAGGTACGAATACAGTAAAAGCATACGTTGCCTACTTTCTAACGTAAAGAATGGTGTTGCAACCTGATTGATGCGTCTGTTATTGTTTTAATGTTAGGGAGTACATTCCGTTTTTTTGCGCGATCCGAAATGCTTCCACCATTTTATATCAGAATGTTCAGAAGTACAGATACCTGAAAACGCAAAATTTATCTTCATGAAATCTGGAATGCCACAAACGGTTAGTTAGGTGCTCATTTGATCAAGACTCATTGATGTCTAAGCAGCATCTTGGGTATGGCTTCAGTACTGCAAATTGTTGGAACATCGTTGTTTTGCTGCTATTATGCAGTATTTGTAAAAACCGTTTAATAAACAAGCATCATATGCGCATTGCAAACAGAAGCGATGTGGGTATTCGTCCCGTAAATTTAAGTCAAGTTTTAACTTATACGGTGATAAATTGTGACGTTGCGAAGCCGATGCTCGTTGATATTCATAAATTCACAGTCTTAGTGGTGACAGATGTCTTAATGTCTGCCCTTGAATGTCATCACTTGCGTGGACTTTCCACGTCTGACATGACCACTAGTCAAGATGCGCACCCCATCCATCAAGCAGTTAGAGTACAAGCGGGAACTTATCTTCAATTCAGGCGGAGCTGTTAATTTTCCCAGGCATGCAGTGGCATAACCACTGTATCTTATAAATACTGCAACTCCCTGGGCATTAATTACCCGTTTCCGTTATTGCAGTTGATGATGACTCCGTGACGGAGTGTGAAACGTCAGTCATGGCGATCACATCTATTTCGTCTCAACAGGCTATTCAGTTTTCCGAATGGTTTGGTGCCCCTTTTGCAGAGATCCATGCTGGATGGCAACCAAGTTGAGTGGGGGGTAGCAACTGGATAAAAAGTTGTGGAAAGTATTGGCGAGCGAAAATAAGTAACTAGGACATAGTCAAAAAAAGAAAGCGAATTTAAACGACATAAGGTAGTGGCATAGTTGAATCTTGCTCAAGAAGTAAGTGGGTTTAATTTAAACTACATTGCTACTAGCATGCTTTAGGGATGAAGGAGCCCTTAACCAACTGAATTTTAGTGCGTAGAACAAAAAAATGCCTGTCCTTTTATTGGTTGTGTACGAGAGTATGGATTTCCGTATAACAGATTGCCCTGGCCTAAGTTTCTGATGATTGAGGGTTGGTATTATCATTTTGGTTAGAGTTAGTGGTAGGATTAGGAGTAAAATCAAAGCAGGTGAGTAGGGACTTCCCGACATTTAGCGTTAATCCATTTGTCATATGGGGCGGGATCATATTTCCGTATTTGATCCTAGTTATTTTTGCTGATTTCGATACTGAGTGCAGAAGGCCACATAACGCTAAGCAAGCAGAACGGCAAAGCGCTAGCAGTAAAAATAAAAAACACTGTACTGACAATTTTAGACGTATTTGTCAAAATCAGTCGGCCGTGTCCCGATAAACGTCACTCCTACTTGACTCTGGCTGCTATTGGTCTCAACTTCTGCTCGGGTTCGAAGCCCATGTTCTCGTGGTCTGCGATTGGTCGGCCGTTTGCTGATTATTCTTAGAAATGTATATTTCTGTCCTTCTGGTCCCTGGCAGATGGGCCAGATTCTGTTTTACGCAAGATCCGGAAAACTTATAATCTCATAGACGCCAAAGTAAATTGCGATCTTACTAGTCCCGTTGAAAGGACTCCTACATGTTTTTGACACCTCCACGACACAGACGATGCACCAAAACTAGGTCGGTGATAGGTTTGAACAAACTTGATGCACTTAGGCAAGAGGTTTTAGTCAGTCAGATTTCTAAACTAACCACCTCATTCGCGTTAGCATCGGCCTCTAGACACTGCCTACAAGACACTAGCTCTTCAAACCTATTCATTTTCACAGTAGCATAGTTGGCCCTTGAACTGTTCTCATCAAACTTTGCCTGGAGTACTTATTTTTTAAAGTTTCGGCAGATTTTACTCCCTCTAAAGTCTAAGCTCTGCGTACTTGCTGTAAAATATTGTTTACAACTTCTGGCAATAAGCCCAAATAAGTCTTTTTTTTGTTCGAATGCCCATCTTTCTGAATTAAAATTTTAATATTTTTATTAAGAGTTAATTGTTTAAGATAACCTCTGATAAGTTATCTTGATGCCGTAATGAGAGAGTGAGAATAATTGCTTCATTCAAGATGAAAAATCATTAATTTTTAGCATAAAAATGGCTCCATTCACGGAGAGCAAAGGAAAGGTTAAGCAACGGGTTAAGATAAAAGGTCATATAATACACGACATTCACATCTACTATGGAGACAGGTCAGCATTCAACCTCTTAATTTCCGCTTCTTCATACGTGAGGTAGCATGCTAGGAATGGGAGCACAGAGTGCTGATATGCTGATGTGCGGCAAGACAAATGATGGAAGCCCCGGCGCATTGTACAGGAAGACTTCGCAGCCACTAGTTCAGAGTGAAGAGGGTGAGCAACCTCACTAAGGATGCGATCAGAAAATTGCTTGTCCGTTTTAAAGTGGCAATGTATTATGATTCCTGCTAAAAAAAATAGGAAAAACCGGCAGCTCAAGGAAGCATTCGGAGGCTTTTTTAAGAATGACTAGGTCTTTTTTAAGTTAGGCCGAAAAAATAACTAGAGAGCAGTAAAGAATGAGGAGGAGAATACAGGCATCTACAAAACGTCAGCTTAGGGATTGCGGTGTGTGATATGAACGCAAGCGGCAGATATAATATAAAAGTTTACGGATTTTGATTAAAAGGCCTTCTTTATGAAGAGCCAATGTAAAGTTGGATGCGAAAGTAACACCAAGTTATCGGAAAGAGGATACTTCGTTGGGCAGAATGCCAAAAGTTTCAGGACTGGGCGACAGTCGCAGTCGAAAGATAACAACACTGACCTTAACAGATATCGATTTGGACGCCAAAGTGAACTGGCCTTTCAGACGACGATGCATTAAGAGTGCGCATGCAAAAAGTTTGGTAACCCTTGAAATATTCTATCGTCCGGAGCTTTTAGTCCTATTTTAATCATGAATTTAGCATAGAAATAGCAATGGATTTGCCTTTATCATTCTTTTTCCGATTGGGTTAGTCTTATTTGAAACCTCTGCATTTGTGAAGTTTCTTGTTTGTCATCGCCATGGAGGCCTGGTGAGATATCGACAGAGATGCGGATAGATAGTCACAGCTATGTCTCTTTTATATTCAACTTTCAGTCAACCAATAGAAGGTAATATGCGAGTTTCAGGAAGCAGTTCAGAAGAAGAAGATGCGATCACTGGAACACGAGTTTTATTTTCCTGATGTTTCAGATTCTGTCAGGAATCCTGTGTCATACGTAATCGTGGGATAGTCTGAAATAGTCCCTTTCTGCGCATGTCTCAGACTATCCTATGATAATCTACAGTTAAGGATTCTTGACAGAATCCGAAATGTCAGCAAAATCAAACTCTTGTTTCAGTGATCGAATCTTCTTTCTGTCAACCATTCAAAACCTGTCAACCACCCGGGATACTCGTACCCACAGCGCATATTGTCCGCAGGCGAGGTCTACAAAGTAACTCTGAGTGGAGCTTATCAGTCCCTTGCACCTGGTATTCTCCTACCTTATAAATGGGTATTTTTCATGATTTTTCGACCATCGCCATCCCGATTAAAGAATGGAAATAAGCACTTACGATTTGATTTTGGGCTTTTGAACTGCAGCTCATGTGGTTGGGTGGCTCACCAGAAATAACTGAGGTGAACGTTTACTGACAGAGATGCGGACTCTGCAATGGCTATTTTGTTCTAATTAACATCTCTGTTTTTGTAGGTGGTACTTCAAAACTATTGCTTGCTACTGACCACGCGACCGCCTATGTGGGCTATAGATTGCTCCGCGTCACTCCCATGCAACTAAATGTCCCGCAGTCTCGCCTACATAACACAAGCCCTGTTAGCACAGTGATTATAGGCTTTCCTGATGATAGTCTGCTTCGACTTCAGTCTCCAGTGTGTATCTCGGTATTACGCAACACTGCCTGATGAGGATAATTAAACCAGACATTTTCGTTCCTTGTTCTAGACAGTACCAAGTTGTCAAGTCAGTATCACTCACCAACACGCAACGTTAGTGGCAAAAGTGTGGTAGTTAATTTATTGGGTGTGAATGATTGAGCAGCCATTACATCAAACACCTAAAACCTACGGTAAATACGCAAACTGTCAAATATACAGTACGCGCCAGAATTCGTGCAACATGCCGATATATGAGAAAGATTTATACTCTTTCGCTAATCGGTATTGACTCAGGTTATGATACTGAGTATTCTGTAGTCTATTTTGAAGTTATTTCAGTCATAATAGGATGTCGGCTTTTTTAACGAGCTTATTTCTGACCGCTAACAAAACGCTTATGTTGTAAAAAGGAACTACTTTAATATTATTCGTATTTATTATTGATTTTGACTGCCTTTAAAATAAAAATATATTTTATGGAAAACGTATAAGAAAAACATTATTTCCTGTAATCATGTTGTACAAAATTAGACCTTCTTTAAATCCTATACTAAGGGAAATTGTATCTGTCGGTTTAAACAAAAATTCTAGACATGAGCTTTTTATGATTGTGGAGTGTGCATTCATTATACATCGTGTCCGTCAATTTATTAATGCTGCATATACTGCATAAAATATGTTTCACACATATTAGCACATTTTATGAAAACTATGTGACTTTTTTTCTAAAGTTTAGGTAAAACTTACTTTTCCTTAAGCAGGATGCACACATTGCGCAGTTTGTAAATCTTGCATTCGAGTGTAGGAGTCAGTAGGTTTCAACATTATTCGGCAATTTGAAAAAAAATTAAAATCGAAAGATACCCTTTCTTTAAGTATGGAATTTTAAGAAGGCATAATTTTCGACCAAGCGAATATAATGGATATTTGTTCGTTTATGTATTTCATAAAATATATTTGAATTTATTAAGGCAGTCAAATCAATGATAAATACCCATATTATTTAACTGCAGTTTTGTGAGTGCTAAAAAACAAAGTTCCTAAATTAGTTAATGTTTGATTATTTCTCCAATACCAGCGGGAAGAAGTTTACGAAAACATATAAGTAAAAGTGAGCCACATTCGGCATATTTAGTGCCGTAAAGAACGATAAAAAGTAGTAAGCACTTGTTAAGGAAATTAAAATTTTCTCGATAATTCCCACCTTATGGAGAAGTCAATATAGCTGATAATTAGAACAATTAATTTAAATAATTTCTTTATTTTTAAACTTAAAGCAACCACTTTCTTCGTAGAAGAAAAATTTGCCTTAAAGCAAAATATTTTGGATATTTGAGAATGAATACATTCGTAGTTACTAAGCATTGTTGAATAAATTATCTCTTCATTTCGCTATTTTTTGGTGCATTCATGGATCACTGTACCAATTGTCCGTTTGTTCGACCTTTATAACAAAACCTTTAAAATAAGATATAGCAGAAAAGCATTTACAGAAAAAATGAGCTCTTGGATATTTTATCCTATGGAAATGGTCATGTTGGTCAAATGTCGAAATGCTTCAAAACAGCAAACCACATTTTCGAGCATAGAACATGTGTGCTAGATACCATGCATATTGTTATTCCTTAGATTATTGAAAAAAAGTTTCCATTATAGGTTGCCTCTTTTAAGGGTGCCTTTATTGGATGTTAAGCGGATGAGTTTCTGCGTATATTAACTTTTTCAAGGTGATGATACAGTGAAATTGGAGACTTTTTTACAATTTCCTGAAGTTCCCTGAAGAAAAACGATTAAATTTGACTAAAGATTAAAGAACATACCTTTCTCTTTAAAACGGATTATTTTTTCGCTGAAGAAGATTTACAAAATGATCTATTATAAACGTCCAAATGCAAAAAAGGCCACATATATGACCATTTTTGAAATATTTATTGTTGTTCTGTCTGTTTTGTTTCTAAATAACGCTACAGAGGAACCTATTGTTTACAAAAAATTAGATTTTTACGTGACTTACATCCAGTAAGGCTTTCTATTGGCTGTCTGCACAGATGCATGTGTAAACTTTATTTGCACGTACGACGAGCTGTGCAGCAAAAGAAAATGCTCTACCAATATTTTTTGCTGCATTTTGGGCAAGAATCTTCGCAGAATAGCTAAATGCAATTTTTTAAACTTGTATTGATTCATTTTAATGAAAATAATTGCGATTCCTTAAACTAAGCTTTACTTCAATTTGATCAACTTCGCACAAAATTTTCCAGCATTGGACGAGATTATTATTCCACCTTTCTTGAATAATTTTGGAATTCTTCCATGGCACAATGTATATTAGAAGAAAGTTTCGTCCTGTCTTTCCTTATAGCATACGGAATTCGTATTATCTCAACAAAGTCATGATTTAGCAAAGTTGAGAGCCTATTTCTCCCAATATTTTTAAATAGGAGGGCTGTTTTCCAAACAAAATGCATTCTTATAATTAAATCCACTCAGTTGATCAAAATAACCTGTCCAGCTGTACGCTAAATTACCCGGTTAAATTTTGAACTGAATTTGTTTGCAGCACTCGCAGAACTGTAGTTACTTTGTACAGTTAAAATGTTTTTCTAGTGGTCAGAACGAAGCTCATTAAAAAGTTCGCATCTTATCATGAGAGAAATAACTTCAGAATAGATTACAAGATAATCATTATCACAAACCGAGTCAATTCCGACTAGCGAAAGAGCATCACTCTTTCGCATATGTTGGCATGTTGCATGAATTATGGCGCATATGTTAGTATGTGATAGCATGGTAATTGCACCCTTATCAATTCTGTGATTTGTGCTTTTGTTGGTAATGCGCCGATGCCCACAATTACGCATCTTACAGAAAGGCTCCCAAGTGCAACTCCACGCCACTATCATGAGAGCGTGCGCCAAGGTTTTTGATTTTTTATTATAGCTGATTGGTCCCCTGCCGCTGATGCCTGCTCGTAGAGCGCGCTGAATTAATACCCCGCAGCCTTTTGTATGACTGACTTGCACTATCTCGCCTTGACGTTTTCGGTGTAAATACACCTCCTCTCCAAGCCGATTGACTTCTTTTGTCTGCTCGTGCGGGCGCTCGGGGTAACAACTGTTGATACCAAGTACCAGGTGCGGTTCGTAACAGCTTTTACCACCCTTAGCTGCGACTTTCTTTGATTATTGATTTGATCGAGGATCAGAAAAGTTGGATGTGTAAACGTCCTGTTCCCGCGATCACATCTTAACCTAACTTCCCATATTTGTCCGCAAAACAAATCAACGAAAATAGTCATATGTGCTTTTTGCTCAAATACTTTTAGAAGCCTTTGAAGTTTCGACTAATTCAGTTTATGACTGCAATTCGGCGTTTGGCAAGATTGCAACTTTCCCTTCTCCTCTCCCTCCCCCAATGAAGAAATGGATTGGACGCACGTGGCAATGAGCGGTTGATCGGCATCTCTCGCTACCTGGCTTGCAATGATCTTAATTTTATGCGATGGGTAAACCATAACCGTGTATGCTGCCACCAACGGGAAAAATTAAGAACTTTTTTTAAAGCTGAAAACTATGTAATCCACCAGCTGAAAACTGCAAGAACAGGGAGTACTTGACAGACGTCAAATTACTGTAAGCTGAGCATACTGGGAACAACAGAGGGAAACGCTGCAAGCCCAGACCCCACTCATTAACCTCACCGCCTTTCATGCCCAGAACATATGGACGTGTGACTAGACGCAGTGGTTGGTTAAACTGCTTGCCCAATTTGTCCTTGTCATAATTTGCTGCAAACTAATTTCCCACAATTGCGCAGAAATTACAGCGCTTAGTCACGTCCGTGGCGATATATTGGTCCCGGATAGGGCTGCTTCTGTCAATGACCCAGCTTTGAGAGACTGGGAAAAAACTCCTCAATGCAGCACACACAGAGCCTGGTTGTATGGCACATTATCTATTAATGCTCTCTGTAGGAGGTTTGCTGGCGACAATCGAGTCAATCCTACTCAACCGCCACGACATTTTATAGGGTCCAGGAATGCAAAAGCACCCGGAAGTTGGTAAAAAGGGTAAATTATTCATGTGTCCACAAAAACGGATGGAGGACAGCACCTATGGGACTGCCCAGCCAGTCAGGCGTCGTCGGAGCGTTACAAAGATCCGACAGGTATCCTAAGCATAAGGGCAAAGGTAAACGGTTCCACTTAACACCAAATATTTTGTTTATGTCTATGAATATGAAAAACAGGAAGAATTTAAAAACAACCCGGTTATTGCACAGGCGTCTTACTGGGTTGCGTTTCGTAGCCCTTAAACGACTCTGAAGGTATAATTGGTCACCAGTAGCTTTGTATTTATGACATTCTGTCTGCGTGGCATTCAAGGTCCGTCGTGGGGGTGGAATTCGGAGACCAGGTCAATTGTTTAACATGCATAGAGGAACTGTTTTACCTTGAAGTCTACGAGGCTCACACACGGCCCCAGCAATTTTGACCTAGGCTTGTCAGGGGAGAAAGGTGAGTGTGGAAAGAGAAACCGCACAACGTTGTTTCATTGAGATACCCGTTCCGCATTAGTGGCGGTTTCCGTTGCTCGGGAGAGGGAAAAAATATTCCTTATTTTGAAGGTAATTACCCAAAATTTTCAACAAAAATGACTCCATTCACGGAGAGCAAGGGACAAGGTTAGGTAAATGGTCAGAGAATGCTCAAAGTTTAAAGGTTTACACGCTATCTACATCCGTTATGGAGACAGGTTGGCCTTTTACTTCTGGATTTTCTTTGCTTCACACGTGAGGTTGCTTGCGAGAGGCAAAGTTTAGTCGAGTTTTGTGGGGCCTTTACGGTCACCAGATGCATTTGGATGCATACTGGCCATTCAATCAATAAAAAAGCATATTCTTCTTCCATTTCTTCCAAGCATAGTTGAATCCACAAGTATAATCAATATAAAGGTACATACTACATACGTATTTATGTTTTATCGAGTGCAGATTTTGCAAATAGCTGAAAACGTGCACTGAGAAGCTGGCGTCCTAGCGTGCCTGGAGTATCATGGGTTATTCTGGTGCTGTTCCATACCCAGTTTAGTAATATTTCCTGATGGAAAACACCCTACAGAAGTTCGGTGAATATCCCATGGCATTCGTCACTGACTACATCTGCATGTATATTTGTCCGTAAATAAACTAGAATTCTGGTTGTAAAATCAGTGATTTTAAAAAGATACCACCAGTTGTTCAAGCTGTGGTCAAAACCATACATCAGCAATTTGCTAAACCCAACAGACTGATATGATTTTTCATGTCATGTAGAGGTAGACACGCAATCAATTTCTTTATATACTTGGAATCTCAAATTTTTTATTAAAGTAGATTTGCAAGCACAGGAAATTTAATCACCCCCTCCTCCAGTTCACGATTTTGGGGATCTTATTTGTTCGACCGCCCGTTTTCAATTGTTTTCTTTATCTTTTCTGATAAAGTTTATTAATATGAATTTATCATTACTCAACTAGGTATTCAATGGCCTCTTTCGTGCGCAACGAACTATCCAGAGGATTTTTTTAAGCGGAACATATTGAATTTACTGTCTGGGTGATCTACAAGTATTTCGATTTAACGAAAGAGACCCAGGGGAAGTGAGTTTCATTAATTTCGCACCAGGCAGATCCAACTGCGTAAACAGACAACCTGTCAGACTACCTTGCTTCCCTTTAAAAGACAGGATAAAAGTGTTGTCATTGAGGTAAAGAGGTCAGCGTGTGAATCAACGGGTGGATACCAAGATCAACGGATGGCGCGGACTGTGGTAAATGTGTGCTGGGTGGTGGAAGACGTAAAATTTTGACAGTAATCTTCTTAAGACAGAGGGTTACATTTTACGGTCTGAAGACGCATTAGAAAGGATGTTCTACTGATACTTCGGCATCCGATATATTACCTTTAAGGCTTGGTTCTCATTCATACAGTTTGCACAATTGATTTTCTGTGGCATACTGGTGCTGGAAGTGATCTGTAGTCCATTCTTTCTGAACCAAACTGAACTATGCTTCCGAATTCTCCTGAGAGCTCAGCCGATCGCCGTAATGATGTCACCTGGTTCACTGGAACAGGCTGAAGTGAGAAAGTTTCCGTGAACGAAGCAAATAATTTAGAAGTATCCGCCTACATTTGGAGACAGTGAAATTTGTTATCGAAGACTACGCATAAATTTCCTCTCAGATTTCTGTCTGCTGGAGCTATTCTAAATGCCGGTCTAACAGATAAATATTTTAGCCAGTCAGGAAAATAGGCAGCTCCCTCTTCCAAATCCTTGTGTTAACCTCCGTGGAGATTAAGGCCACTTACAAAGTTAAGGTTAATCGTTGGGGGGCATTAATCCGTCTGTATTATTGGGCGGTGGTTTCCTATTTTCGCGTCTTACCTGTATTTATTCTTGAACGGCCAATATCTTTGGTCTGAAGGGGATTCCAACCGAATTCTTTGTTATGAACTGCTCCACATTGCCACAGTTCTGAAAAGTCGTTCGTATTTTACGCAGCTCTGCTTCTAGAACAATCGTAGAGTAGATTCACCGTTTGCTACTGGCAAAAGTAACAAAAAGATTTGCGCTTTTGTCCCAGGTATCCCCTCCATATTTGCTTTCGAAATACGCCCCTTCAAATAACATGAACCAGATATGAAGGTGGGTTAGCAATTACAACTCTTGTGACAGGTCCAATAAATTGTGCCTTCTAGTCCACTTCTAAAGAAATTTATTGAAGTCTGCGTGTTCATTTGTCAAAATATCGTAAGAATGCAGCTTGTCAAGTAGTTCACTCCAGTTTTGAATTTTATAGCACTCATGTGGTTGCATTGCAAAAGGGTCTTAAGGCCGACCCTGTAGATATTATATCGACTTTTCTCGTATAGGAGACTGCTTCACTCGAATAGAACAGCTGTAATGTATTTTGACGGTAATTCCTTCAACCATTTCCTAAGTATATCAATTTCCTAGTTAATTTCTCCACCAAAAATGGACAATTAGGCAACACGCCAGTAACAAGACGGGACGCGAACTGCTGCAGACCTGGGTGTCAGATCCCAACTCCATAAATAGGCATGTGGATATACCGCCCTGTTATTTTGCCATCCGTGCCCGTGACCAGAAACCAGGGTCCAGTTCCTCTACGAGCATGCAGGCTACCAGTTCAAGGTCACACGCCGTTATTCCAGGGGCGCGCGTCGGCGACACGATAAGATAGCGTGAGAATGGACGTGTCGTGGACAGGAACCAATCAGCAGTTGCCACCCCCCCCCCCCCCCCCCTACCAACCCCATTTATGCGTAGCTAGCGCTTGCTGTTCTCATTTACTCTGACGATGGCTTCTCGTGTGGAGCCGAAAACTCAGAATAAAACTGTCGTTCCAGAGATCGAGTCTTCCTCTTCTTTACAATTAGGCAACATTTCTCAGAAGAAGGGCGGTTAAACACCCCTTTTTGGAGTCTAGTGTGAGACATTTCTGCACAATTCCCGCACTAAACATCCATGATTTCTTAACACACTGATAAATGTCCTACCTAATAAATCATATGTACTTGCTTGAATTTATGATTTGCTGTGCTATGACTTTTTATTATTACCTTTCACTTATCAGTGAAAAAAAGTCTATTCAAGCTACTATTGTCATAAAAATGTAAGGTATTCATTTGTTTGAAAAAAAATTTATAACGTAAAAACTTCCTGACAGGTCGCAAAAAACATGCCTCGGTATGAACATCCAAAAAAGCTTACGCGTTGCGCTAATATTGAAAAGAGCGAACATTAGCGTTGAAGATGGTTTTTATTTTGCTCTGAGACAGCTATTACCTAGTCGCAAATACTAGCGAACATGCGAGTCCTAGGAAGCAACTGAAAAGAAGACGATTTGATCCCTTTCTCAACTTGTTATAGATCCGTAGGCCATTTGCCAGGGGCACTCCAAATGCTGATTCCGTTAAGGACCCAAGCATTTCTCTTTCTCTTTAAGCTTGCGGTCTTCTGTGGAACAGTTGAAGAAGTTGGTCATGTATGTATACAGCGTGCGCCAAATACTGGTCGACATTTTTTAAGTGCACTTTTGAAAGAAATAGATGCTTTGGGAGGGGGTGAAATAATTACCTAGCAAGGTACGTAGTCCAGCGTGTGCCAATTTATGAAAGCATATCGGTTCATAACTGAACAACTCTTCAGCCAAGTGGTTAAACTACGTTTGGAAAAAAATATTTACACTAATCTGTCTTGGATGAATTATTTTTCAAGATCTATATAATTTTAATTATACTTTATAAGAAAAATGCCCAAAAATAGACAGGTGGTTAATGTTTCTAATAATTTTATGCAAGTCCAACTGTAATATTTTTCTAGCATTTTTTACTTATGAGAATATTTCAAATAATCGTGCAAATATCTGCATGATCTACTCTGATTGCAAAGTTACACGAGGCATAAATGGAGGTCTCGTTGATGAACGTTTGTCGACCGCCAACGGAACTCACTTGCACCGTGCCGTCTCTGTCTGGGGCCTCATTTCTTGTGCCCTGCTAGCAGCTGTAGCAGCTAGTAGTAAAGACGGATACTAATGGAGGTCTGTTCAGGGGCATACTCTGGATGCTATGAATATGCTCCAGAAAAATCACATAGCATGTCTTTGGGAAAGCAGAAGAAAAAGGGTAAGTGCAGAGTCTCTGGAAGAGGATTGGCACTAAGTAAAAAAACTTTCTTCCATCGGGCGTGATTTGGCATAAAATAAATGTAAAAAACTATTCGTTGTGCCCTCTGGTTCTGATATACTGATTTATGCGACCTGCTTAAGTAGTCATATGTTTCTCAGTAAGATTTATACAAGTGCCTGAAGCAATTTTTGCTGGAAAATTGGCATCTTACCGTGTCGGAAGTTCCCAAATGAAGGATTTCTGCAAAACAGCTTCAAAAGTGTGGTCCATTGGGAAATTTATCACAAGTGTTGGCCTAAGTCTCTGGAGGTTGGATCCATTCCATAAATCATTGACCTGATGACAGATTACTGAAGATCCCTGCTCAGAGGGAGAGTTCATCTTATGCTATCAGTCGATAGATTCTTTTTTTCATGCATGCGAACATTCGATGCACGCATTTTGTTTCTATCACGTCTTAAATTACTGTAAAATAACGATCAATTTTATTTGGAAGATGCTTCATAAGTTCATGATCCCAACCGAAAAGATGCCTGAAAAATTAACTAACTCCTTATCAGCTTTTGTAACTTGTTCATTTCTTGACTTCCTTACGGTTAAGCGAAATGAATTCTTTATACGCCTCGTAGTGGTAATAAATAATTGCCGACTTGTCGTTGCTGCATGATATAATTGCGTGCTTATTCTGCTCACTGAGAGAATATTCACTCCGAAACCTTGCATAAAAATTCGGATCGGATCTGGCAGATCTATGCTCAGGTAGCAGGTTTAATCGCATTGAGCAAAAGTGCATGCTGTTTGCAGACGTGTACTTTACTTGGTGCGGCTGAGAGTATGCTTGGTGTACAATCCTGTTAGAGATTACTTTCAGGTGAAACCTACTTTATTAGACATCGATATTCCATCCTAGTCATCAGCTACATGGGATACATTTCAGCGCTTTTATATCCAAAGCTGGTAAACGGTAGATGAGGCCATGCATATGCGAGATAATTGGTATGGCACGACACTTCATAGTTTACCTCGTTCGGTGCTGCAATGCGGATTAGACTGGCAGTGGCCGGTTCGATAGCTAGCAATAAATGGTGCTTTTCTCTTTTTTTCCGCACAATATCCGTGGAAATTTCACACTTTTTCCTGGTCATTTTTGACTGCCGTACCACTGGATGATGAGAAGAACTTGTTGGAGCGCAGGTATATTACCAGGCTGCGTTCACAGTGACCCAAATTATATGGCCAAAGGTTGATTTTATATTGTATTCCGCGCTGTTTAAGCGCGTGTAGTTCCTAAGAAAAATAATCGTCAGCAGAGCTATGGTCTGCCATCAAATGATCGTTACAGGACGTTGCATGGCATCTATAGGCGCTAGGAATGCGTCGGTGGTTCACTACTACCGACATTTCGAATCTCCTGTAGAATTTACCTCGTTTAACAAATTTGCATGCTTGCTGGCTTGCTGTGGACACATTCTATTCTCATGTGTTTCTGTCTCTTCTAGGAGATGCCCACATTGGTATGTCTCTATAATGGAAGTGAATATGCTCATGTGGGCCGATCCATGGCAGCGGCTTTAAACAACTCCACTCATTCTCTTTGCCAGCAACGTCGACTGGATACTGAGGATCCAAGATCAGCTTCCATGAAAGGTGTCAATCCAGGTTTTGAGTTGAGTCCCTGTTCGGTGTCTCCAAATGGGTAACCATGTCTGATCGAGCGCATCAATGTGGAGTTCTTGAGATGAAGGTCGAAGAACGTGTCCAAACTACTTCAGTTGTCTTTCTTGCCTGGGATACCCTTGAGATACTATTGACGACAGCCTCATTTGAGATGAAGTCGGTGTGATTCACTTGATGAATGTTTTTCACGCAGTTATCATAAAATATCCCCAGTTTTCGCTCACCTTTCATGCGCAAGCCCAGCCCTGGAAGAGGACTGAGCAGATGGATGTGGGATACAAGCGAATATTTGTGGTACTAAAGATGTAGCGATGGGTCCGTAGGCACTGTTACGGCAGCAAAATTGTGACTACTCATTTAAGAATGATATTTCCCACGTTATCTATGTGCAATGTGCTTTGGAAAACGGCATTGCGCATGCTACAGATAGCCAAAGTCAGTTCTCAGATATGAACACCCAGTGTGGATTAATCTAGTAAGAAGAAGGAGACTGAAAGGACCTCCCAGTGATCAAACGCTCTGTCCTATGTACAATCTTTTCACTGCAATTTGAAGTCGTGACGAAGAATTGAAGGTCGTGGCTTGGAGGACTGCCAGTTGTCTAATTAACTCAGCGCGTGTGGTCATTACTGTGGGCATATGATGTGGTGTGACTGACTTGAAGACAGTGCGTCAGCCTCAATCGTTTCTTCTTAAGTTGGCTTCTATGACACTCCTAAGAACGTGAGATTCAAGTCCGCGGTGAGTGAAAACCTTGGTGCATTTTTTGAGAACCACATCGTATGTACACCTGTAGTCAACGGGCTGCCTAGCTTTGTCAAGTACATCGTACGAGCACACTCCCGGTTTTCTTGACATTGCCTTGCAGTTGGAGCTAAACGGGTGAGGGAGGAGTGACTGCCGCCGATCGTGCTGTGCAATTTATCAATGCTGTGCCTAATTCAGAGGACATATGGTAGCCGTAGTCGCTTGTGACGGCCGAAATGACGTTTGTTTGATTCATCATTGCTTCAGTAATGGAGTGACGGTTTTTGGCCGATCTGAAGCCTTCAGTCCGAGTAGGATCTTCTGACCCACGTCAATTGAGAGTTAGCACATATATGCCATGCGAAAGACAAAGGCAAATGCCTAGTCACCGATCCTGCCGTCTCCAGCCATTCCCAAACCATAGGTCTGCTAGACTGACGTCATCGCTCCTCTCATAACGGTTCGGGTGCATTTTTCCCCATCTTGCAAAAATCGACTTTCACGAAGACGATTGTGAAATGTAAACGTTTGTAACACACCTTTCCGGGTGCAGTTAGCGAGTTCCGACTAACATTGCAGGAAAAACTTAGCCCTAAAATAAGATTTTGCGAATGGAATGTACACACAGTGACCTCGAAATATTCTCTTTGTAAAACCAGCTCACCACCAGTTGCCAGACTTTGTCAACCACTATAATTGTCTTGGCATTGCCTTACAGTCGGAACTAAACGGGTGAGAGTGGAGACAGTGGGGTGGCGGTAGCTGCTACCCTAGTTACCGATGGCGCGCCCACCCTATGGGACATAGGGTGGGCCTCATTGCTCGCGACAGTCGGACTCTCATGTAAAATGAAGTTTTACAGTTCGCGGCACACACCCCCGACTTCTACAACTTTGCACACTGCGAACCTACACCCCGAAGGAACCTGCCCGTCGAGGAAGTAAGGCACGGAAAAGTTGGCAGTACTGAAATGCAAATGGACATCAGCAGATTTGCATTCGGTTGACGATGGCACCGTACCGGCAGAGGCCTTCAGCGTAGGGGCCTGCCTTACCGCCGCGCTCCCTCTCGGGCGTTGCTAGGTGACGCTAGGGGTTTCACTGAGAGACAGATGGTGGCAAAACCCGTGGTAACCACCGCTTTATCAGCTCGCGCGCGCCTCGAATATCGGTCATCCGCGGAAGAGGCAGCATCAGCTGAGGCCGATAACAATCGTGTGCTCTGCCCGGAGAACTATGAGACCCGGTCTTATGACAGTGGCGTTGTGACGATCTCTGTGTCCGCACGCAAGACTTGCGGACACCGACTGGTGTGAAATGTGGCAGTGTGGATGACGGTGTCTGCGCAGAGAAGGGGGGGGGACGAGGAAGAGTGCAGGCAGTTACTGCGCCCTGACTTAAAGAACGTCTCAGCGCGCTGTCATGACTCATCGCGTCCTATCCCACCTCCACCCCGCGCGTTTCCCTCCCCCCAGTCCATTTGTGACTCGCTAGAGGGTAATTAAAACTGTGTAGTCATTTTAGCCTTAACTGCGGTTACCAGTCACCAAGGCGGACACTAACACTAGCATAGAAAAGTCTAGCGCCGAGTCTAAAGTTCAGAGCAGTGTGGCCTATTCCCCCCCCCCTCTGTCTCTCTCCAAGTTAATGGATTGTGTACCTTGTGATAAATGTTATCTCAAATGCGGGATGCCCAACCAGCAACGGATTCGCAGGTTTAATTCAGCAATTGGCGAGCATACGTTTGCTTTCGATAAATTCTCTTCAGACCTGTACATTTATATCGTAATTAAGTAAATATCTGAACAAAATACCATTTAAACTCTAATGCGCACCCTTCAATGCAATTTACGCTAGAAGAACAGTCCGGCTGCTCCCATTTCTCGACGTACTTTTGGGGGGCATGTCCGACTGGGAGTATTCAACGTAGTTTCTATCGAAAGAGGTAGTTGTCCAGCCAATATACCCATTTTGGAAGTTTCGTACCCTTAAACTTCAAACGCACTTTAGTACGATGTTTCACAAAAAGGACGAAAATGATCTGTTCGACCGATTGCATCTAGGAAGAGCTTAAGACTGTATAAGGCATTTTTCGAAAAAATGGATATCCTGGTCGACATATGTTTAGGAAAATGGCTGAAAGACAGTCAAATCCCTTGGTGCTAACAGCAGAGAAGAATGGTATTTTTACCAGGGTCCCAATTCAAGGGAACGTGCCAAGCGAACTTTAAAGAAGGCACCTGAGTCAAGCGATATCAAACACCTTTCCAGCAGTCGACGCCCATCTACTGCTCTCAACTACTCACATCCTATACGGAAAGATTAAGGAGAAACTGCCAGCTCATACAAACTCGATGTGCATCTATTCATTGATCTACTTCTGTGGGTCTTAATACATTGGTCGCACGAGCCGGAGTTGTCCAAAAGACTACGAGAATATCTTACAGTATGGTCGGGGAAGAGCCAAATAAAGAGCATTAACAGTTCTATTCTAAAACACATGACAGACTCAGATCATCGCGTACAGGCCAGAGAGGCTTTTGGGTGATCTATTAGGTGTCTTCAAGCTATTCAAAATTCCTTGGGCGGCGTCTGTTTGCTACGGCAGAAGCGACTCCCATCAGGTTACGCAAACCGAGATTAAATTACTGAGATCAATTTGGTCCCCCCGCGACCCTGAAAACTACGTGATTTTTTCTCCCGATCCACGTATATGTTAATTACGATATAAATGTACAGGCCTGCAGATAATTTATCGAAAGAAAACCTATACTTATCAGTATTATCTGCTTCATTTTTCAATAGGAACTTTCGCAAATTTAACTGAAAATGATGCCTGCGACCCTGTTAACAGCCGCTGTGTTTACCAACCCATTTAAGCACAAAGCGAACACTTGGCGGACGCTTTTATGAAAACTACCGATGACGGATGGCCAGACAGAACACGAAACGTTTCTGCTACTGTTGATGTTAATGCCTCCGTCGAAGAATCCACGATGAACTTCAAAACGTCAGGCCAATCAAAGTATTGTCCTAGCGATCGCATCTTCTTCTTCTCCTCAGACAGAGCATGATTAAAAGATGCGAGCAACAGGAACGACGTCGCTCTGCATTGTTTGATAAAGATTCATCAACCAGGTCAGAAATATGGCGCATTTCCAGGACACAGATTCCGATTACTTATCTCCCCAAATTCGGGGACACTCTAGCCTGCTTTCAACTAGGGGAAGAAAAGGGCCACGGACTTCTCATGCCCCAAATGCATTTCTGCGTCGAAAAGATAGGAATTCAGCACCGAACTTTGGATCCGGACCTCAATCTCTGAACAAACACCGCCTTGATGCTTTGTTCAATTGCAATAGCAGTTCATGAGAGGTTGAAATTCAACTTCAGTCCTGCTGTAAATTTTTTTAATACGTTTGGCGATTTAAAAACAATTACGAGTCGGAATTTTCCATATTTCTCCATCCTTCCTCCCCTCCCTCCGACGGGATACGGGAATAGGGCCGTCACCACACGTAATACAACATACAATTTTCTGAAAAACCAGCAAGGTTAACTATTTCCGTATCCTTTCACAGACCCCGAACGGAACCCTTTCCCCAATTCTAAACCTGATTTTCCCCGAATTTAATGTAAAGCCAACGGACTTAGTGGGAGGAAAATTGCATAATCTCCCAATTTTATCGTCAAAGAAAGGGTATCTTTCGGTTTTAAAATTCCCGAATAATTTTACCTTCACTCGCTATTTCATATCCAGTCAGGGTTTCCAATCTTAAAGCTCCATATTTTCCGCGTACGGAAACCAAACGTTTATAGTAGCTATTGCAAAAATGGCATATAGGGCTCACAACATTTGGCAGTGGACGTGAACCATGTTGTATACTTAGAATGTGGCACCACTAATATAATAGCCGTGATACTTCATGTATGAACATTTTGTGGTCTTTCAAGATCTCATAATTCAAAACGTTTCTAAAACCAAAAATTTACGCCTTCCTTAAGTATAAATTTTGAAGAAGACGGAATTACTTACCAAGTCATTTCGAGGAAGAATAAGTTGTGCATTATTTCTGCAAAATACATTCGAAGTTATAGGGGTGTAGTAGATCAATGGGAAAAATTCCTACTACATTAGTGACCATGCTTTACAGAGTGTGGTTTTTTCTCTAGGCGGCTGGAAGGTATCCCTTTCAAAAGCTGACACTGCAGTGATTGTGATATCTAGAGATTATGCTTTCCCAATCTAAGTAATTGTTTATAATCGTAAGCAAATTTTAGAATTTTGGTTAATATTTCACGACCAGTGTAAATCCAGTGGTCCCAATTAGACGATACATCACCAGATAATAACGGTAGAAAGGTTAAAAATAGCCAGTTCAGTGTCCCTGCATTTGTTGATACAACGTAAAGAACACTTTTGGCATTGTTATGTGACCGTCTGCGTGGGAGTAGACCCGCAGCCACATTAACTAATGTGTAGGGCACGGCTGTACGTGTCCACTCATATGATTGGTGTCCTTCCGCAAATTTTCCGGTGTTTAGTGTTATAAATAAGTAAAGTAAGTTGCAGTTTGAGATGAGATGAAAAAAATCTTCGGGAAATCGTGTTGTATTCACGAATTTTAGTGTTACGTTTATGAGAGCTAAGAATTGGATTGTAATGAGGATTATGTTAGGGTTAAATGGAAGAGGCGTGAAAAATATCATCAGAAGTTAGCACAAGGTGAACTGTTAAACGTAACACAACAGGCGCTGCGTTAAAGTACCAAGAAGGCTAACTATTATCATGCCATGTAAGGGGGCAGCACGCCTCCTGATAAATGTATATTAGGCTTTCCTTTCATTTCCAGGACGTATATCGATTAACAAGATGACTGAGTCCGAAGCGCCTGAACCGGACCTGAAATGAGACGCGGGAGTTTTAAATCTGAACGAAATTTAAACGCGCTTCCAGCTGTTCGAGTTCTTTTTGCCGCGTTATCTGTCTGTAGGTGGTTGACTCTAGCTTGGTGCCATTAGTATCGTTTGACTTCTAGTCCCCTTTGGACTCCCTCAAGCCCTAAACACCGCTTAACGCTATAGTCATAACCCAAAACTTAACTGTAATCTTATACTTATCTTTAATCCTAATTTGCCTGGAATCGATCGAAAATAACCTGTAATACAGGTACTTCTTGTTTCAATAACGGCCAGGGGTGGGTTGCATGAAAGCAACGTGGTAAATATCCCTACCATAGTCGACATTTAAGGAGGAAAGTATAGACCTGTTTTGGAGAGACTTTATTCGCTCAAATTTTGTCACATTGATGGATTTACTTTCATCTCAGATAAATATACCAAAGAAAAATGATAGCCTTGTCATAGAATATTCTAATTTTTACTCCAGGCCACTGTTAATCCTTAGGCGGAGCTCTCTGAATTTCACTGAACTGACTGTTTACTCCTCATGTCTGCAACTGCAGCAGTATGATAATTTGAAACTAGTTTTTTTACAAAAAAAACAAGGACTTCTGATGTTTTAAGACGCAACTGTGTGGGTTACCGTTTGCAAATGTGTTCCCCGGCGTTATACATAAATGCGGTCGCTTCCCTGTTTTGCTAGAAGCAAAACGATAAAAAACAAACTTTTCTGGTCGAACCCCAACATTTTTGAAACTTCTAACTGAATACTACCGTCAGTAGGAAAAAACGTTTTGATCTTTTATCTAGTAATAAATTTGGGCGTATTCGTAAACTTCCGGTTGTCGTTTAATGCTTGCAGTTAACTGCTCTACCTTTCTAAATATGGCACGGTTCTAAATATCCACCCCTGTTACAAGTGACCTTGTGCAAAGCTTCCTGAAGTTGGGGTTAAGGTTAAGGGAAGGTTGAGGTCTATGGTTAGCGCCGGAGCTGGGGTCATCTTTAGAGTTAGTGTTGTGCGGGTGAGAGGTTTAATTAGGTTTAGAACTGCGCAAGGGTCAAGGTTAAAGTTAGGCTGCGAGAAGGAATACCCGCTGAAATTAAGAAATCCTAAAACTCGTGTCCTACCAAGAATAGTAAATTCCCATTTCCGTTACACACGAAACCATGGAATACAGGAAGCGGTTGAGGCAAAGGAGACTCGTTCGCGGAAAAAAATGAACATGATGATCCAATATCAGACTCATCAATAGTTACTGGTGTTTAAAATGCACATATTTGTCTAACAGGTATGTAGTTGTATCCTCTCAGCATTCGGGGAACAAGTCTGCCTATGGGAATACTTATGCCGCATTTTCTCCCTCCAAAGCTATTTCAAGGTAATGGTTGGCGCAAGATGCACGAATAGGACCCCCATGCTCAAATATCCAAGGAAGTTAGAACATGTGTTTAGATTGGGGTTAAGGGTAGGGGTCAAGTTAGAATTTTAGTGAAAAACACAACGGAGACTGGAATTGCCAGTTCTGGCTTATTGGCTGTCATCAGTCAGTCATACCCAACCCCAAGTCGTGCACCACCTGGCGCTTGAATCCACAACTTGTTGGTTAGAAGCCCAAGACTCGAAGAAGTGGGCTGCGGGCTCGTTGTCTTGCCGGTGTCGATCAGGGATACTTAAATTAGTGGATTGGCGCTCACTGGTTAGATACAGGAAGTACCCGTTCCGTTCTGCCGTGGGGCTCAATCTCAAACCACACAGCGTTGGTAATGTTCTTCTCTCCATACTACTAGCCACTGTGTGGCTGTTGGTGGGGCTTGATAATAAGCCTTAAAGCAGAACAGGACTACTGCGTCCCGTAAAAGATGACTGGAGGCCAATCCATCAATATTAGAGTTAATTTTAACGTTATAGCTACTGGATTCCTAGGTCATCGTCTAAATTGCGAAGCTTTGTAGATGACTTTTTTATTGTCGAGGTAACCCTGCTAGGATATGGTTGGCTATCTCGATAAGAGGGGCTTGTTATAACGTATATTGTGGCCAAACACGAAGATCTGTCCTCACACGCATCCACGAGCACCAACTGGCAGCGACGAGACGTGACAATTTGTCCGAAGTGGTCATGCGTGGTCTTGACACAGGAAACACCTTAACATGAGACAAAACGCGCATCTTTTAAGTTTGCCCCTCCAAATGGCCGATAATTTCTTGAAGCCATACACTCAGCTGATTCATGTATCAACTGACATCGATTTGAATGGAGTGTACAAACATCTCAAAGACCAACGTGAACCGCAATTAGCGCTCACATCGGATGACCTGGATTGACACCGGACCGACAAAAATTACAGTTGCCAATTCGCCATTATTCTTATGTTGTCCACCACGGAGCGACGCAAATTGCAGCTGCCAAGTGGCACCCACACTAGATGACTCTATAACTGTACCAGCACTATTGAACTGTTTAGTGTTAGTTGCACACCTTCTGAATTCTGATGAAGACCAGGGGCTTCAGTGTCGATGCTTTTGTGAATAAAATTTTCCTCATTTTCCCAAAGAATATCTTTCCTTGAAATAAAATTTCTTGGAGTGCCCGCCTTCCAATTTATACGACTTATAACCCTCCTATAAATTTTCCCAGGATCACCTGCATTTCTGGGGGAGATTCCCATGTCTGCGGTTTACCCTAGTCGGTTATTTAGCTTTTCCAAACAAGTCAGCTCTACCACTTCCTCTTCCTGTGAATATGTTTGGCCAGCGGCATCGCACAGGAAGTTGCTTACAGGCTTTCTGCATTCGTATGTGCACAGGACGTAGCTGTGTATACTAGTAATTGATGGCTAACTGCTCTTTTTACTGCCTTCACCAACAAAATTATTCCCGCATACACTATCCGAATTATATATATCTTTTTGCCAAAAACGGGCTTGGGTAAAAAGTCGTCTTTCACACACACCTCCAAACACACTTGACGTGAAAGGACAATTAAAGCGGCACTGGAGTTGAGAAGCATAATGCGCACCCACCAACCCCTCACAGCTGAATACCCACTCTCAAATAATGCAAGTATTAGAACGCGAGATGTGCGATTCTGTGCGTAAAATCAAGCGAGCTGCCTGTGTTATCGATTTCCCTCTGTTACGACAGTTATGGCATGCATTGTGTTGTACATCAGAACTGTAATCCAGTACATTGCTGAACCACCAACAGACCTAGCCGGCATTTGACATTTTTTGGAGTTTGGCCACCTGGTGGGAACGTTTAAATAGCATAGGACAAATATTATTATTTACTTTACGATTTCGAAAACGTAATTCGCCTGTAAAAATACGGACATCAACTTTTCCACGTCTTCTCAATCACCGCCCGCCCCAGTACTTAACTTTCGTGAGGCCTCCTCATATCAGTAACAATCACTTGAGACGATTGAGTGTATCAGCGACTGAAAGTAACAAGTTCACATTTTCGCAAGTAGTGAGATTAGCGTGGGGAAACCACCTACTAATTTTTCTAACCCAATGGAAAGCAAAGCGCTAAACTGTCTAAGCTTCCCTTTGGAATCTACTGATGCCCTCTAGAGCGGGTGGCCTTTCCTGTTTTAGAAACTTGCCGAGGCACTCACCGAGAACTGGCCGAACTTTACCGTTTATTTAAAATTTTAAAAAAACATATATATAGAAATTCCTCGAGTTATGAAAAACTTGCGATCTGAATGGCTGTTTTTTACTTGAAATGTTCAGAAGTCCTTACTCAATATCTTTTTTCGCATGACAGTATACTGCTTAAAAGTTTGCATGCATAAGTCAGCACGAGAATGAATCCATAAAAATGTGTTATTATCCTAGAACGTACTTCTTATGCCATCAGGCATGCACCAAAAATAAATTTAAATAATACCTGTAATTTAATGTTGCTTTTCTTTTCTTTTGAACTGATAAAGTAGGCCTAAGCTGACGAACAAGGTGAAGGCGAAGGAGGAGGAGGAAGAGGAAGAGGAAAGAGAGTGGGAATTTACAGAGTTAAGGAATCGTTAAACTAATTATTTTTTCCAAGTGCCTGCATTTCTTTTGGCAGGATTTCTTAAACAATGAGTTTCAACAGCTTCTCCATTATCTGAGGAGGAGGTCCTCAGTAATAGAGGAGGGGAGGCTCCTTAAGTTGAAGGAATAAGTCGGAAGAAAGCGATAAAACCATCCGTGTTTTGTAGTAAGAGTTTACTCTGCAACGCTTCTCCCAAAATTTGGCTTTAAGTCCCCAAAGATTGGCTTAGTCTTTTCATGAATCAATAGAGGGTTGAGTGATATCCTCCTTTGTTTTTGATGGTTCAGCCAAATTGTCGAACGTTTCTCCAGCTCCCGATTTATATTCCCCTTTTGTTATTAGTTATGATTGGTTGCATACGCACAGAACTTTTTATGTTCCGATATTCTTTCTTGGTCTTTTTTACAAATCGTTCCAAGAGGGTAGAATGACCGATTTCATAGACACGCGGCATGCCTTCCATCTTCTCTCCAGCAGCCAATTCTCTTTTTTAGTATCCCCACCTTCGTTGCCATCGAAAGAGCTGCAGTTTTTGTACCGCTACTAACACGGCCACCGTCGTCGCGAGCCCTAAGTTGTTCACCAACTATGGTGGATACTGGATCCCTATAATGGTAACAATAGACACCATTTTGACCTTGGGAGGGTACTTCTTGCCGGGAGACGCAGACACAAAGAGGATACAACGTTTGTTATGGTGCTGCACAGCGTAGGTAAGGGCCAGAATTCGTACTATGCGAGAATGGCGCACAAAACAGATGCTGTGTTCAGGCCGTCGGAAGCAACCATTTTTATATATGAAAGTTCTTAATTAGAGAAGATTACCTGTATTTTTATTCGCAGTTCCATTAAATCGATAACACGACCACATATCTTATAAAGTAGATCTAATGCTTCCCTGATAAAGGCTTCAAAAAGTATTGTTATTTTCGTTGAGCAAACATTTTAGTCGTACCACAGCTACAGGCGTAACAGATGCAGAAAGTAACTATCCCATCTTAACTAACTTTACTGAGGAATGCAATTGTGTTTTATTCTGAAAAAAGAAAGACAATGTGTGAAATTTTGGCATTGAGTTATGAGTAACGTTCCGGACGGCTGTTCGTGACTGAAAAAGTTCGTAAGTCGTGATTCAATATCCTTTTACGTGGCAGTATATGCTATTCGAATTAACATGCATAAGTAGGCATGATAATAAATCAATGCGCGTGTTTTCACATTTGAAGCCCAGCGGACATAAATTGCACTTGCAGTCCTCTTCGTTTGCAGCTCTGAAAGTTTGCCAGTTGACAGTTCGTAAGTCGAGAATTGCTTATAATTGGGTGGTGCGTATGCTGATGCGTCGCTTCTCGGCTCTCTGAACTTAGATTATATGTTGTACCTGCTTTTGCAGCGTATTTTTTGCCCCGGGCTCTACATTGAGACCAACAAAGTTAACCGTATTTTTCCTACCGGATGGACGCTATGAGCTTGCGCAACCGCGCCCACGGATCGGCCTTGCATTGTAGTGCCTCGGGTCTTGGCCCTGTTTTGTGCCCCTGAACTAACACGGGGATCAGATCAGGGTACGGCAGACATTATTCGAGTTTTGCACCGATAAAAAATTGCTAAAAAGCGGTGGGGCGTGCTGGCACGCAATAGGGATGGCTTCGGCCGCACCATTCATCTCACCCCGACCCCACCACCCGTCTTTTAAACTGTATCTTGACACGGAGCCCAGATGGACGAGGACAGATAGAGTGCAGCAGATGCGGCAAAAGTCCTCTACTACTGAAAACTACTTTGGGTGCAAGTCACTGTCCCTCTACCACAACCACCCTACTGTAGAGTGTGCAGTGGACATTGTCGAAATCGACTGTCGTAATGTCGCCGGTGTTGTTCACGAACGGTTACTATGAGGGTCAGCGTAAAAACTTGATCAAGCATCACGTGATCGTTTGCGTTAGTTATGGTCCGCGGATAAAACTTAAGCGAGATTCTTATGGGTTTTTTATAATAACGTACCTCCACTTCCTGCAAGAGGGGGATTTGCGACATAACAGCCTACCCGAGCCTCATACTTATCCCGTTTACGAAAGGAGAAGCCAACTGCTCAGCCTGTTTAGACTGAGTGAAACACATACACACCAACCGATCGCCTCCTCAGTGTAGCCAAAAGTAGCGCCGCCCTAAGTGAATTCATTGACTAAGTGGCTTGACTTGAACTTGCCATAGGAACACACTGCAGAGAAAGAGAAAAGCATCTTTCCAGCCCCGATCAAGCACTAAACTACCTTATATGTAGCTAAAAAAGTACCAACAATCGTGACTTGAAAGACTAGCGTTGACAAGACCAATCGATTAACCCCTGGAACCATAAAAAACTAAGAAAAAGAGCATGTTGTGCATGCTGTTTATAAAAGAGGTTTGGGTTTATAATGCCATAAAAATAAATCAAAAATATTCGAAAATATTCAAATTACTTAAGTAAATACCAATTTTGTAAAGGCCATTTTCGCAGCTGGTCGAAAAAACGTTCGCTCAAAAGTGAGCACCCGGAGGGACTAAAATATCTTTTGACTGCCATGCAATATGATCTCAAGGCACTTTTATCTTAATCACTTTTTGCAATTTCTTTCAATTTTGTTTCTAACTCATCTTTTGCCGGCTGGACTTGAAGAGCAACTACCGCATCAGCCTCATACTGGTATAGATGACGTTTCTGAATCTTCAGTGGAAACACACTGCGGTCCATGAAACCGCATTTTCTTCTACATCTTCTTTGGGGAATGATGTTGAATTCCACATCAAAATTCGATCTTGATATTTTCGAACATCATTTTTGACCTATTTATATTATTAAAATGTGCAGAAACCCTTCAAATTTTGCACAAGTTATCTTTTAAACAGCTGTTTCTAACTTGAAATGTTTGTAGGTTGTTATTCCACATCATTTTATGTGGCACTATGCGGTATTCAAATTGATATTCCTGTGTAAGCATGACAACCACTCAATATATGTGTTCTTTATAGTTGAACTTAGTAAAGCCCGGCAACCTAAATGGACTTGCGGTCCCCTTCTTGTGTATACCTGAAAGTTTGTAGAAGGAGTATTGTCTGTAGTTACATTCTCTGTGCGATTTAATAAATGATGCAAATGCAAAATTTATATAGCGAGTTCAGTGTTTTATTGATACAGACTTCAAAATGGATTGTTATTTGGGTTTTATCCACTGGAATACTGTTTAAAATGTCAGTCTTCCGCCCAGTTATAGGCATAACAAATGCAAACATCAGTATCCCATCCTTACTAGCACTTCTGAGGTATGCATTGATGATTTGCTTGAAAAAAGGAAAGACCTGCTTGGCTTATTGCATCCCATCTACCTATATTTTGTCAACAGAACTGTGAAAGGCCTAGATGGAAATGTCTTCAGGAGGGGCAATTAAAGCACATATTGACATACCTCCTGTTTAACTGGCACCAGTGTTCTGATGTTTTTCTACCTGACATAGGCTAAAGTTCCAGCCTGTTCACTAGTTATCAATTAGGCCTCTGCTCTTGTCATAGCAAGGGCGTATCATGGTCGCATCTCCCGTTCTTGAGGACGTTCTCGTGACTCTCAGGTCTCCTCCTCGTTTGACTCTTCGGCTGTAGATATTACTCGCCATAGACTCTATGTCTGCTGCCAACATTCACAGAAGCATCTTGGTCCTATCATTCACGCACTTTCCCCTACCAGCGACAGTTTTTCTCCTGAAAACCATGAATGAAATTCCATTTTGAATTATGAGCCATGTCTTAGAAATTTTTTCATTGCCTGCTCTTCTTGCTCATTTACACTGCTGGCTCGTGTTAACTGACATCACCACATATGAGTGCATTACTTGAAACAAGCGACTAGTCGTCTACAATTGTGTCAACGACTTCTTTGAAGTGTTCGGCTCTGCCGATGCATTTCCTTAATACTATGTACCAATAAGGAGTTCAAAGGCGTTGGCCTATATTTCCTTTAATAAACTTGACTGGACTTGACTATCTCCAACTGATTGGATATTTATAAAACCTTGAGAGAGTAGATCACACCCATCCGAATTCAGACGAAAAAGCAGGCCTCTTCTTGCCTTCCAACTTTAGGCGAGTCATACCTTGGCAATTATTGCGCAAAAGAAAACAATTCCTAGTGGGCAGTTTATTTAGCACAATACTTAAATTGCTCTTTCATCAAAACAGGAATTGTAAAGTAAAGAGGTCGTTTTCATCAGCCAAACTTTTCTAAATATTAGAGATATCTGATGCCGGAGTCTATGCTTGCCTTCAAGGTGAAGAAATGGAGTCCCTGCAAATATGAATCTTAACTTTCTTGCTGGATACGTACACATGATTGCAGCCGTCAAGTGTAGCTGTTGAAGTTCGCTTGCGGGATCTTTTGGAAAGGCAATGTCAGAAATATGCTTTCCATCTCAGTCGTCAGCACTTCCGATTTTGCTGGACGTTTCTCCATAAACGTATTGATGAACTTTTCAGGAAAGGCATTTTCGTATAGGTGATTTTGATGAGTGCGAGTTTGTCCTCCAGTGTCTCGGTTCGTGAGGCAGCGGACTAAACTTCGTTTTTGGCTCAGTGACACAAAACTGTAGAAATTAGTGCAGTGCCCTGTTCAGGCTTTCTTTTGAGATACAATTTTACTTTTTGTTCTACAATTCTACTTTTTGTTTCTAGTAAGAAGGATATCCAGAAAGAGGAGGCACTATGAGTCCTCTTTTTCTAGAATGAAGTTGGTAAAAGTAGCTTATGTAGTCCCACTCATATACACGTAGTCCCAACATTTTGTCATACAAAAACGGTGGTTATAGTGTTTTCGGGGGTGGGGAAATAGGATAGGTAGGGAAGGAAATTTTTAAAAGTTAGCGTGACGTGAAAATATAGTCGAAGTTTTTTCCCAGGGCCGCTGCCAGTAAGGTGTTCCATATACCATTTCAAGGTGTGTGTGGGGCTTCGTGCCGCGGGCTTTACTAATCCAACTCTAGAACGGTAAGTTGGACCTCAGGTAAGTTGGAGTAGACGACCTCCTAACCAACATTTTTTGGGAATTTCAAAAAACCTGGAATTTGACAATCGGGCTTTCCGCAATACGTTAAACGATAATATGGATTAGGAAAATCTACAGATATAAATCAACAATACTTCCAAATACAATAAAATGCAAGCGCATATAGCAGTTATTAAAGTAGATTTCACTTCGTATCCTAATTCCTCACCTACAAAACCTTATAATCACCGTTTTCATAGGACAACCTGCTGGCAGTAGGGATTAATGAGTGGGACTACATCAAGCTACTTTTGCGTGAAGGTTAACGCTGAGTGCGCCTCATTCCTTTTATCTAAGAAAACATCCAACTCAATACTTCAATCTGCTATAACAAATATATCTGACATAGGAAGGGAAGTCCTTTATAATAAGGGAAGGTTTTTCGCCCTCCTGTTTGCACATTGAGGCATTAACTAATAGAGGTCAACGCGCTGATCCTATCGCTACGCCATCGATTTGGTGGTACATTTGGCCACGTTTTACGTGCAGCTGAAGAGTAATATCTTTAGGTCTCCGATTGGCATGCCTATCCCTGTTTAAAAATCTCGTCACACAAATATTCTATGGTTTCCGTGAGGGGAATGTTAGCGAACAGAGACGTGACATTTCAGTATAACATCGTTGTCCTAATGAGATTTGTGTTTCTTATGGGTTCGAAGAATTCAAACGTGTCCCGTAGACTGTGTGGTGCTATTTGCTACTAACAGGAAAAAGCATATCTGGATACACCAAAGAGCAAAACTAATGGCCGTAGTTTTACAAGGGTTAAATCAACCATTTACGGAATTAAGGGAAAAACTGAAGTGTATAATTAACATTTGCAGTATGGGACTGTCAAAATTACAGGGCACGGCTTTGTTTCGTAAAGTTTTGCTGTAATCTGCTATGCAAACCGCATATTTGTATCTTCAGGACCTTGTATTAAGATAATTACCGTGTACACCAGAGGAAAGGCCCTGAAAGTGGAGTCTTGGTGTTAAATTTTAGCGTCGACTATTTGGCATTCTTTTCCGAGTCCTATGTTCATTCCCGACAAGTGCAAAGCACTATTTTAAGAATGTGTGGTGATTGTGGCGGTTATCTACTCTTCGTTAAAATTTTATAGTCTTCTACGTCATTCCTACCATTGTAGGCAATTAGACTGCATCTTAGTCCAATCGTCTTCCTTAAATTATTCGTGTCCACTTTTAAAACTTCTTCACGAACGCACCATAAGAGTGTGTTCATTACAGAACAGTTATGGCAGACGTGCATTCTGGACAAAATAGCTGCCTCTTACATATCATAGGTATGCAGTTAACCCTAACAGAAAACCTGCGGTTCAATACTGTCACGTAGTGAAAACTGATGATGTCAGAACCTATTGTAGAATGAACTGGGCGAGAAGTATCGACCCAAGTGTGATTAAATTCATGGCGCGAGGCGGGGAATTTGTGTCTTAGCGGTTAGAGCGTTGGCTTCCGGTAAAGGCCTTCTCTGATACGTGGGTTCAAATCCCGCTGAACGCCTCGAGCTTTTTTTACAATTTGGTTAACTCAAATTCATCAAATCTGCCAAACCTCCTAATAAATAGGATACGTATTAACTTGGAGCTCTACGACTAAAACACTCAAACGGAAAGCCACTCAAAGTTGCGGCATCTTCTCTAGCTCTGTGACTGAGCCACCATAACATCATCATAATTTCTCCGTGGAAGAGAAAAGTGCCGTCTGATACCGGAATGAAAACCCCTTAACCTGTGAGGTTGACAGAAAAACTGTAACACCTGGGTTAGTCAAGAAATCAGTTAAAATCACTTGCACGACGCTTCTTGCCACCCAGCAGGACATGAAAAGAGGAATACAAATGGCCATCAGTTAGATTCCAGGAAGGGTACATGTTCCCGTGTCCTAACCCAAAATCTAATTATCCTAAAATTTAGTACAAAGCCACCTGTATACCAGTTGGTTGCTGTTTGCTGTCACAGAAGTTTGTGTCACTTTGCACACTGCCTTTTTGACAATATATTGACGTGCGCGTCATTTTTAGTGTTCGGAATCGGTCTGGACGCTCATTCGCATAAATTACTGTTTAGAGTGATCGCCTTATCGTCCTCAAGCGTTACCAAATGACTGTCCTAGGATGAGCATAGCTTGCTCGGTCTTCAATTCTTCCTCGCAATAGACCTTGAAAACAGTTATTCTAGTTCAATTGTTATGCAGGTCGATGGCCTCTAGAATTAAGAATAAGGATGCAATGGCTCCTTTTCCAAATGGACTCTAGGGCACTATCACTTGGGTGAGATCCGAACCACGCCTTGTTTTTGTGAAACCATTGTATATTTGGCGGTGGCGGTGTCGTGTTTGCCGCGTATAGGGCTTTCAATCTTTATCTTAACCTGCACCTGGACCAAATACTGGCCATTTTGAAATTGACTTGACATCTGAGCAAGGTAAGGGAGAAAAGTGACAATAAGGTAAAAGTCACAGTTAACGTCGTAGTTCGCGACGGCCTGACTACCACTGTTAGAAGTCATGGCTGTGCTCAAATACAAGGTTGCCTTATCTCCGAGAACTAAAATGCATCCACGCCCCACTCCTGAGAATATAGCCATTCTCGCTGTTACTAGACGGTGTGTCGGATACGCTAGACAGTAAAACCTTTTCGAGCAGCAGACCACTTGCAAATATGCACACTTCTAGGGATTTGTTAAGAAAAACCACACTTAATGATCCACCTTTAGAGTATCTCATGTTCTTGTGATATCATTTTTAAGTAATTATTTTGTTCTGTTGTGTTTTTTTAACTACACACGTGGTCGGCTTATTGTTCTTGCTGCTCGAGGTGTATCCTAAAGGCTCAATGCTGCTTTTACTCTTGATTGGATACTTTTTCAAGTTGAGGTCATTTTAAACAGAAAGGAACTTATATTTGATGATGGTGATGATGACGATGATGATAATAATAATAATAATGCAAATAATAATAAAAATAATAATAACAATAATAATAAAAATAATACTAATAATGGTGATGCTGATGCTGATGAGGAAGAGGAGGAGAAGGAGGAATGATGATGATCACTCATGTAACCCCTTAAACCGTATACGAGTACAGAAACCGCCAGTAATCCAGATGTTTTACCGCCAAATGCCCCTAAAAATTGGGATAGAGTTAAGTTTGTGGATTAGGTTTACAGTTATGCTCAATTTTGGCGTTGGCGTAGGTTAGGGCTAACCCGAAAGGTTACGTCTAGAGTTAGTGGTAGCTTTCAAATGAAGGTTTGGCCAGTGACCATGAGCAATTGAATAAGATATCATAAAGTCCTATGACTTCATTAAATTCTACGAATTCCATTGCCTTTGCTTTGTTAAGGCTAAAATTACGGTCAAGATTAGGGCTAAGGCTAGTTTTAACGTTGGCCCACACGAATATTCACCCTTCCTGAAATTATGTGCAGGACCACGTTTACGATTCGGACGGAGCATTCCTATTCCCGTGTCCTATTTAGAGGCCAGATAAGTAATCCGTAACTTTTACTTTATCAGTCTCTTGAATTTGTATAGCTTTCAGGCTTTTGACAAAATACTGCAAGCTGCCAGCTTTCGCTGATATCCAGACGCACTCTGTTTACTCAGTCCACTTAGCAAAACACGATTTTCCCAGTCAATCAAACTAGAAAGTGTCAGCCACTTGAGGAGATCATGCCGCAATCCGTATGCATGTACAGTTGCCCCCGGTGAATCGGTTTGTAGTGGGACAAAACATGTTGGACAGTCGAAACGGTTGACTAAGTCAGCCATAGTGCGCCTTCTCTACGAGCAATGCTACTTCTCCACGCTGTTTGTCTTATTGCGGTGGCAAGCGTTCAATAAAAAAACTTACCACAGCTCTCTCTTCTCCACCAGCAGGCGATGACTGTGCTTGGATTGTTGGCTTTTTCCTGGTCAAGTGTGTCAATGCTGTCAAGCGTTATTAGTTCTTTCTGCGTATGCCAGTGAGTGGCGTGCATATGGCACACTAGATCGACCAACCCTTACTCCGGGAAATCATCGAGAGGAAAAGTAATCAAGATCTGTTTCGTATAAACCGAAAGGCAGGCATCCCAAGAAATGTAATTTCATGGAAAGGCATTCTTTGGGAAATAGGTAGTTTATTGCGTAAATTTTCGACACTGGTTCCCCAGTTCGTCATCAGACTTGAGAGAAATGTGCAAACAACAGTTGTTTGCACATTTCTCTCAAGTCTGATGACGAACTGGGGAACCAGTGTCGAAAATTTACGCAATAAACTACCTATTTCCCAAAGAATGCCTTTCCATGAAATTAATCAAGATCTCTTGCAGCCCTGCTTCCCCACTCAAACACCTGCCCCCCTCCTCCTCCTGCAATTCACACATTTTAAAGGCGACTCAGCCACCAGGCTATCAAACCTTATAACTCGACACAATAACCATAGGAAATAGACCTATGAAAACTATGGGGCTAAAATTCACAGCCCCAGATCGGTTCCTTGGCTACCCAATCCGTAGGCTATCGTTTCAGCCATGCTGGATGAAGCATATGCATTAGATTTTCTAGCTCATGAAATTTAAACTGGAATTCTGAAATATACTTTCTCTTCTGACAAAGAACTTTAGTAGGGTTTTGTTTGTAATTATCATGGAGACTTTCTCTAGGAATTTTCAGTCACGACAGAATGACGGTTTTTGAACGAGCTTCTTTCCGTTAGCTTGCAAAAAACATATTCTTTAAAAAGGTTTTTTGAATAGTATGCATGTTTTCTTATTGATTTCCATTGGTATTACTGATTCGAATGCAGTTTTAAAAACTTGTACAAAAACATTCCTTCTTGTACTCGCTTGGTAGGTACATACACCTTCTACACATTTTATGCTTGAAGAACAATATAGTTCGGTTTTAAAAAATTTCTAATTCTAAGACTTTTGGGGACCATGAAATCTTCACTTATACCACATCCAGTCTGTTAATTTATCAATTTTGGCTATAAAGTATGCAAAATCATCCATATCCATTGCAACATTTCATGTAAATTATGTGTCCCCTTCCTTTTAACACATAGTATTGTGAGAATTAGATCGCACCCCTTCGTAATGTAAATGGGTCTGCGCTACATTTCAGATAGAGTAAATATTTGTGTTTTTTGGTTCGTGCGCGCAAAAGAACCTCCTGCTAGCCCCCAGCTTGGCAGGGTCAACGGTTACATAGCTGCCTACATCTTTACGCGCTTTCTCCCCCTTTCCCACCCTCCCCTGTCCGGATTCAACAAACCTTCATCGCTTCGCGACCAGCCGAGTACTATCAACCACCCCTCTTCCCTTTCCCTATGACCGATTTGCTTGTAACGATGACCCTTATTGCCAGCATGTTACTTTTCACCCCCTCCTTATACAAATATTATGGCCCGAGGAGAATTTATTAAAAGCTACGTATGCTCGCCAGATATTCTTCTGAAATATTTATGTTTTCTTTGTCTTTGCATTAATCACACTTTAGCACTAACCATAGCACACATTTCCCCGAACTCCAGCGCACATCCTCTTGTACAACGTGCAGTTTCTGTTTCCATGCTCTGCATTCTTTCCGCTACTAGCCAGTCACAGACACAGCAGTCCAGAGACTGGAACCCCTCCATCATATTCCTGTTGTATTTCAGGAAGGTTTTACTAGTGAAAGGTTTCCTTGACCGCAGTTAATGTTCCAAAGGAAGAAAAAAAGTTAAAAATATTCTGAACGAAGGTTTAATGCTGTTCTTGCAAACAATTCGATAATACCCACTGAGTTGATTCCAACAAAGCCTTTCAGGTTGCCTATGGGACACCCCCCGGCTTCTCTAAAGACCTACGCCGTCAAGTGCTAGCAACAGCCGAGACAGGGGCTATATGGCTAGCGAATCTACTGCTGTGCTGTCAGAAGACGCCAATACAGGCGCCCTGTGTTCTATGACCGATGGCGACTTCAGGTGGTGATAACACCTCGCTTCTACCCCTCGTGATGACATTTGTTCACTACGCATACTTTACAGTGATGTTCACCTCCCATACTCGACCTACGGAAATCACCCACAGCCTAACCCTTACTTCCCGTCCCCCCGTGTATATTCGTTAACATACTGACGTCGCCATGCGGGCGGCCGAAAAGCGATGAGTATTAAACATTAGCCATTTATAAATCCCGCTCAACTCTCATACTTTCATAAGCTCGATGCGCAATTACTGAGCCGTATCTGCTACTGCTCTCTGGTAATGTCTCTGATGACGAATCCGTGACGGACCTCGAAATGTCGGGCGAATAAAAGTACTTTACCAGTTATCGAGTCATCTTCTTCTCAAACATGTTTGCTAAATTGGCTCTTTAGGTTTAACATGGGAATATTTGCAGAAAAAGAGTTGATGATCTTCTTCAAGTGGTCGCATTTTGTTTTTCTGGATGTGAAAATGGCCTTTTTCATACTAAGGGCTATGACAGTAACTGTGGGCTTTACTTCACTTTCTTCTCCTAGCAGGTGGAGTTCTCTTCCCGACTTTGTGGATTTAAGGAATTACCTTCTGCATAATCCCAATATTCAGTTCCTCCAGGAAAATAGTTACATTAAAAAGAAAACTATACTGGCCCTTCTTTAATGTTTTGGTAGGCGACAAAGAACATAAACAGTTGGTTACGAATGGCTGACGACGGCTTATAAGCCAGAAATGACCATCAAAGTCTCCCTTGTCTTTTCCGGCAACACTCATCTGCCTAGACTACTAGCCTCTATGGCTGCTCTGAGGGCTCGAGATATAAGACCCCATGCAGAGCGGGACAAGCGAGTTCCGTTAGCGGCCGATGAACTTTCATCAACGTATTCTTAGTGATGACACTCACCCTCTCCACTCCGAACTAATGGCTGCGAAGTCTTTTCGTACGACGCGCCGAAACTTCCGACATATGACATGTCGTACATCAGCCTACCAGAACTCGATGCTCCCATTCTTAGCACGCTTCCTCACGTGTGAAGAAATGGAAATTGAGAAGCTGAAGGCCGACCTGACTCCATAACTGATGAGGCAACCGTGTTGACTTCTTCCTTTGAGTTTTTTGTGATCTTTGACCGTTTACTCTTGAGTTTTTGGACCCTTTAAATTACTTTAGTTCTTGCTCTCCGTGAATGGAGCCATTTTTTTGCTGAAAGTTTGCTATTATCATCAAAATAAAGTTCTCATCATCATCATCAATACCTCCCGACACAAACCGGCTAGATAACGAGCTTTCGGCTCAGTGGCCGAGGCATTCGATTCTGATCAAAAGGTCACGAGTCTGAGCCTTGGTTGGTGCCCCAATTGGGGTGGGTTGACGACGGCTAATGAGCTAGGAATGGCCATTCCTTGTCTTCGTCGGAAATACCATCTGCCTAATTACTTATCGATAGCGTAAGGGTTGAAAATATACAAAACCAAATGGTGCTGATGCATTTGTAATATCTTTTCTGTCTCTTTTAAACGTGAAATCACGAGCCAAAGAGGTGAGAGGGGGAGGGGGAGGCAGTTTCGTCAAAATTGTCCCAAGTGTCTACTTACCATAACATGTCGAGTTTCATTTCAATTGCCTTTTCCTCAACTCAACCGAAACTCGCTCCCAAACCCGGACACCTCCCCTCCCCCTCCTCCTCGGTAACCCGAAATTGCAGTTTTCTTTTACCTTTAATGCCTCTCCGAAGAGCACTCAAAAAGAAGAAGAAGGCTGTTCTGGACAATCCATCAGTCCACGCTTTCCATTCCCTCTGATTTCCGAACAAGCAATTCTGTGTGTCTGTGTCGTGTCTTCCTATGCGCAAAGCACTCCCACCGGCGGCACACGTGTTGTTGTTCCCTCCCTTGCGATCTGTCCCCCCCCCTCCCTCCTTCCCTCCGGAGCCATATGTCGTTGCGTAAGATAATAACGGAGTGTAATGAAGGAGCAAGAACGAGGGAAGGAGGGCAGGGGGAAGGCGTTCACTGGACGGTCGACAGAGCAGTAGCTACAGCACTGCTGCTGTTGACTCGCTTTCCCGTGTCAGGCCTGCTCAGGCACAGGAATCTCTGATTTCCCAAAGGAAATGCACTAGGAGACTGTACGTAGCTGTGCTGCAGCAGCTGCTGCTGCCTCGACGCCTCGCTGTGTGTTTCACTCGTCCCTTGTGTAGAAAATAGCGCGACAGAAAGTACAAATTCCCACGCAACTATGCTGCTATGTGGTTGTCTCGCCGTCGTCCTCCAAACAGTCCTAAAAGCAGCACTGTGGTGTACTTTTTGTTTGCTGTTTTCGGGGCGCTCTCCCTCTCCCTGGCTTCACGTGTACGGGCTCACGGAGCTGCACCACTCGCGGGAATTAAAGAAAGCTCCGCGGTGTGACTAGGTGCGGATATGAACCAGCAGACAAGTGCAGACGGGTAGCGTTGGGAACAGTGTAGACGTTACAGGATGACCATCTGGGTGAAGCTGAGAGACAGCTAATTACCTGGCTGATGTTTTCAGTAAATGAGCCTGCAGTCAGTTGTCAGAATATGCGCCGCAAAGCAAAAGTGAAGAAGCCCTGAGTGCCGAAATCCACTAAACCCTAACGGACAGCCTGAGACATGACACCGGACCGCAAAGTGAGGTTACAGGGCTGTGTCGCATAGAAACTCATATTAAGTCTATTGTTACGCCATAAAAAAGCTGGTCTTTTGTGTAGTAAGTTCTAAGCCACCAGTTTCAAGCAAAGCCCAGGTTAGGAAATGCTAATTGACGACGACGTATGAGCCAGGAATGACCATTCCACTTTCACTGGTTCGCGTCAATATTTTTTTTATATCGACGTTTATAAACGCTTATATAGATTAATATGCGCGAACATTCAAGTCCAGACATCATACCATGCGCATCATCTCCCGAAGAGGAGGAAGAAGAAGAGGGGGCAATTTCAATTACCGACCTCGTGCAAAGTTAACCCAAGTCTTTAATAGCGTTCTTAATAAAAAAGGACTACTTGGCTATCAGTTTAGTCTTTATTACTTTAGAGCATACTCTGAAGATACAGTAGTCACCGGCTATTAAGCCCACGGTTAATAAACCCGCCACTTATTCAGCCCAATTTGGTCTGGGCCCGAGGTGGGTTTAATAGCCGACGACTACTGTATTTATGCTACACCAGGGTGTCGGCTTTTGAATGAACGTATTTTTGGTTTTCTGAAATAAGCCTCACTCCATAAAAGTGATTAAATAAGCGGTGTATATTGTTCCACAGATTTTCGAAAGTATTCTTCATTCAATTGATTTGATAGGCAATTATGTCTTCATTGTTTTTGTCTGAAAAAAGGTTTAATTTTTGTTTTAAAAAGGTTTTAATTGTGAATTTTTGAGGCTCCAACGTTCATTTAAACTCTATTGTATTTTTTATTTATGCCTTCATGATTTTAATGGTATAGTCTAAACCTATTGCAAAATTATATGGGTAAAAATATGCTATTTTTTAATGATATGCACGGATGCATGATATTCCTTCCTAGCAGAGCATATAATTTCTAGACTGAAAATCCTAAACGCGAATGCAAAAGCAGATTAGCGTAAAATTAAGTGAGGAATTGGAACACTTTTCAAAACCTAAATATGTATCCCCTTTTGAGTAAAACATTTTGAGATTACGTTTTTGCATATCAAATGAATAAAAAAAGAATATTTTTGCTTGTAATTTCTATAAAAAATGTTTTAATTTGTGGGGTTGTGCGCACACCTTACCCTTTTGGTGATGGAAAATAAGATATTTCCGAAACGTCAGCACCAATGCCGTATGGTTCAAGATAGCGCCTTGTTTTCTTCTTCATCTCCTTTGAGGGATGATTAACGGGATTATTTATCTGGACCTCGCTGTCGGATCCACTTTATTATATGTCTGAAGTCGCTAGGCGACAGCCTGATATCACTCAAGACACTTCCGGGGCGAGTATATGCCCAAAACAGATAGATCGGATGAACACCCCAGTTCTATACTATTCACGATCACAACTGGCAAAGCAACGAGCCCATGGTGCCGAAGTAGAGTGTAAACTCAATTACCATAGGTCCCGGGTTCGAATCTCGGAGTTTTCGGCCCCTGACATTAAATATGACTGGCTGATGACGGCTAACAAGCTACAAATGGTCATTCCAGTCTCCCTTGTCTTTGTCGGATCCACTCCATATATATACGTTTTTTACTTCGCAAAGCAAATTGGATCGATGTGCACCTATTTCTGAGTGAATATATATGCATATGAATTGGTTGCCGTGTACAACAATCTTCAAGAGGCCACGTAAAGATGGCAGTCCATCCGGACAAGATCCTAAAAACAGAGACAGCCGATGGCAAGTATGAGTGGGCATTATTGATTTTTTTCAGGAAGGTATAAGATAATAACCGTTCTGCGCATTCCATGCACGTCGGACGACGACCTAGGAAGTCAGCGTCGAAAATTAAATAAAAAGACTTTGTTATCATTTCTCAGGGGATCTATTCCTTCAAATATATACAAAGTAGCAGATACGCGTGCACTGATGTCCGTCTGTGGTAGACTTTCGCATACCCACTGAGTTGCCGGACCTGACGGCTCACTCTACAACCCACGGAGTTTGTTGCATAGTGACCATGAGGATATGCTCACAGGATTGTCTATCGCAAGCAACAACGGGCTCACTGCACCATGATAGAGCGTTTGCCTCAATGACCAAAAAATGCAGAACTAAAGTCCCTGGTGCTCGAAACCTGAGCTGAAAGCAGCAAGTAAACCTCCTTTTTTCTTGTCCATAATTATAATCTGCCTAAGATACTAGCTATTGTACGGTTGCTAGTGAGGCTCGAGAGTGAGCCCCAAAACACAAGGATGAGTATGTCACGTGACACGATCGGTGAGGGACTCCCTACTACAGAGATGTGTGCGCGCGCTTATAACAAGCTGAGCATTTCGACGGCTAGTGTCCCGAGGAAGCCATTTTAGGCCAAAAAAAGATAAGAACAAAGAATACGGAAGCTAGCTTCCCGAAATAGCATGGCTCTGAAGGGAAAACCTCAGCTGGACGACCTAGTCGCTCTCCCTCTCAACAGCGTCATGCGCTGGTCATCAATTAGTGCCGCGAATCCTCCGATATCTGGCCGTCTACCCACCTTCAGTCCGATTAGTCGGTGCCCTCGCGTGCTAAAACAATGCTCACTTGACAAGCCCTGTTGAATTAGTCATGAGGCCTGCTGGCAGCGTTTCCGTCCCACGTCGCCAGTCGTCTTCCCCCCGCCCTCTTCCCCCCCCCCCCGCCCCGCCATACGCCCCTGTTGCCCGCAGTGTGGTGAGTGGCATAGATATACACACACACATGTTTGCGCATGTGCTCTCCCACCACCCCCCCCCTCCCCCAGTAGCATCGGCAGCAACGAAGGTCGGGATGGCGGATCGGGATGAGATAGAGCGAAAGAGAAAGCGAGCGAAAGCGCTGGACTGTGTATGTTGATAAATAATTTGACAGACGCAAACACTACGAAGAAGAAGAGCCTTGTTGAGTTTTGCCCTCCAAACTCCCATCTCCACAAAATATGCTCCTTTCGTCGCAACCGACAGCTCCTAACTTTACCTGAGTCTCTAGAAGGCCATTGGAACCGACTTCCTATATATATATGTATGTGCTCGCTATATCTAACAGCTCCCTTTGAGCTATACGAACTAAAATCGCTGGTATCACCACCACCATCACTAATTTTGCACTGTTCCTGCGACACTGTTGTTCTTTAGTACCGTATTCGTAGTGTTGTCATTTAGACGGATGAGGTTCTGTTAATTCTAAGCTAGAGCTAGGTACTGTAGATAGTCAAAGATAGTCTGGAAAACCGGGAAATGTCTCTTTCTTACGACCTAAATGCATGGCAGATCTTCAGCTATTATTACATATACGTTTCTTTAACCTTTCAGTTTACTATAATCCCAATATAGGTTACGATTTCATACTAGGTTCAAATTTCCTGCCTGCACCTATAGGCCGCATTGAAGCATACTAATTACTGGCCTTAGCAAGTATCATTATAAGAATAAGCTCTTTTGTCATTGGCATACTACTTTTAGCAGCAGTATCTTAGTTCTCGTAGTCTAGACTTTAGGAAAAATTAGTACAGTTTTGGTAAATAGAGCAAGTTTAAATGTGTTCTGAGCCTCAAACCTCTACTTTACTCGGAACAGCATAAATCCAGGTCCCAACTTCTAGCTGATATCGAGTGAACATAAGCCGAGCGCTTACTCTAATCAGCATCATTTCTGACCAAGTATTAGCGTCTGAAATAACACCAGCACTACTATCACTCACCTAGTAAGCATCACTATAAAAAAAAGGGCGAGAATGATTAGTGAGGCCAAGGCTATATAATCCCCCCGCCCAACTGCTTGAAGTATTAAGTGGTTAAGCATTTACTTCTTGGCTAGGAAACGTAAATTAATATGTATTTGTGGCGGAATTCATCAGAAAATTTTCAATTAAATAAGATTATGCTTGTTTATGTAAACTAAGAGAATTAAATTTAACCAACATTAACCTCTATTGCATAGAATACGAAATGTAGTCGAGGTATATTTGATCTTACGCAGGCAGAATTAAAATTGAAATGGAAATTAGTCCTCCTATAGGGGGAATGTAACGAGAAAATTTAAAGTTAAGCTACCGAGCATTTGAAAGTAGATTTTTATTATAATTCGACGGGAGTTTTTGGCCTCTATAATCATGCTTGCTAAAAGAAGTAGTAGCAATATCAGACTCGGTCTCTTTGAGTCTTTCTTGACACCTGCTGAAGGTGAGTGGGGGGGGGGGTAGGGAGTGCAGTAGTACCAGCGCAAAAAGCTACTGTAACTTAGGACTAAGATATGCGGTGTTTCTGGCCTGCATTGGTGAAAGCGACTTACGCCTGATTCTTACTCGGTAATCTCGATTCTGTCTGTCTTGTCACCGGTTCAAGCGAGGAGAGAGTTCATAGTGTGGTAGATGGTTGCTCGTCTACGTTCTCTATACCTGACTAAAGTTACCATCCCTGCTCTTGAGCATATGGTGGACACCATCGAAATCAATGGTCAAACTATCAGGCAACTGGTTATTCGAAAACTTCGCTTGAGTGTTGTTTGGGTTTGCGACTCATCAGAAGCGTTTAAAGCTTTTTTTCTTCTGCTAAAGAGCAAACAATGAGCATGTTTTTGAAAGCAAGTAAATAAAACTGGACGGAGGTTTTGCCAGTTAAGTTGATCTGCAGCCTGTTAAAGGGAAGAAATAACAATAGAGAATTCAGACTTCGCAGGATTCATTCCTTGTCTCATATGTTGTGATGTTCGTTAATCTAGAGATGGTTTCGGGTATCCTTTAACTGACAGTCAAGTTTAACTTCAAAGTGCACCTACAAAAGTGCCTTGTAAAGTTTAAATGGTCATCAGCTTTTAAAAGTTGGCTAAAGCCTTTCCAATTATTACAATTTTAGCCTTTTTCTGGAGGCGCATTTTGAAGATAAACGTGCCTTTTAAACGCAGCTCTTTGGTGAGTGACAGTCGCGTGTAGCAGAAGCCGCTGCTTCCATACGAGATGTGGGATGTAACATTTTAAATTTTAATGAGAAACCTACTTTCCTATTCCCTTCTGCCACGCGAATTCAACCAACGTTACATTGGCCAATTACTTAGCAGGGGTACTGGTATCATTTAACTTCGGATTCACTTCTGGTCTGCGGTCTTCTTTCTAAGGGGCAAGTGTGCTGCTCCATTCAACTTTATTCCGTATCGTCCTGCCGAGCAACTGCAATTTAGTCTACTCATTCCACAGGCCGTTAGCGGTATCATAATGTTGGTTGGATCATGGCAACGGTATGTAATCTGAGCCCTATTAACCATCAATAACTCTGGGATCGTGTAAAACAGAAGTGAGGGTGATGGAGAATTTTAAGAGTGAAGCCTCACCGCGAACAAACAGCACAATTTGAGTGAAATGACCTAAGAATGTAAGCAACCTTCGCCGAATTTATTCTCCTAGGCATACCCAGAAAGGTTCATCCTCAAAAATATTGACGAACGCACCAAGAAGCCTACCTCCATAACTGCAGAAAAGAAGGACATATTCATAAGACTACCTATCTTAGGAGACGCAGCCAGCGAACTGGTAAAGCGACGACTGAAGACTGCAATCACAAACACTTTCCCAGCGGCAAACTTACGTGTATTTTTCACGACCTCTCCACTCTTACGATTAGGAGGTAAAGGCAGGCTCCCGTTGAAGGCCACATCAATGTGTATTTAATCCTTTACTTGCTTCTGTGTAGCGGGATACATCGGCCGAACAACGAGGTAACTGGAAAAATGAGTACGTGAACACGTACCGGCCTGGTTGAGTAAAGGCGAATTTAAATCGATCTCAAGTTCCATTCTCGCGCACCTGGTTGATAAAAACCACCGAGTTGATACTAGTGAAGCCTTTCAGTTTGTCTACCGGACGCCAACCAACCTCTCCCAAGGCCTACGCCAACGGGTTCTGGCAACAGCAGAAGCAGTGGCTTTACGCCTATTGAATCCAGTACTGTGCTGCCAGAAAACACTTACACAAGCCCTGATCCTTCCGTGGCCGAAACCGATGCCAAAAGGCGATTTCATATCACCCCCATCCAAAAGAAGCGGTCGCCCAACCAACATGCCTACCATTTGCACAGACTGAAAAGTCTGCAATGGCCAGTAGGCGCATAACCCTGAACTTATTGATTTTTGTACCTGTTCAAATTTCCTAGTTTGCAATGTTATGGCCTTGAAGAAGCTTTGCCGAAAAGTATACTTTGCCTAACAAATTAGCTTTTCAAGTTAAAAAATGGGAATATTTAAAGGGAATTCGAATTGTAGAAATTGCAATCGAACAACTGTGTACATATCGTTGTAGGGTTGTAGGAGTTAACGCACAGAGGCTTACTTCCCATAACTATGGAACAATAAACCAAATCAGTCCAGGCTATATACTTTAAACCTGGGACATTCCATAACCTATCCTTAAGTTGATAACTAAAAAGAATACAAGAAAGTGCTAGTTGTCTTGTTGACACCGCATTATATGTGTCTCGATAGGTTGTGAGGGAACCAACTGTGCGCGATAGAGATGAAACAAGCTGCATTTTCTGGACAGATCATGCATCATCATTATCTATTCCTTACCTGTTTATAGAAAACAAACAAAACCACCCGTTCTTCCTGTTATTTTCACACAGTGATCTTTCAGTTCTTAACGAAGGATGGTGGATGATATCAGTGCAGAGAGAGTTCCTTAACACGCACTTACAGTTTCACCAAGAAAATAATAATTCAAAACGAGCTCTTAATGACCTTAAACCTTGGTAATTGATCAACTCATCAGTCAAAAAACATGGTATTTGCAAAAAGATGTATCGTACTGGCAATTAGTTTTATAACCTGGAAATTCCACAGATAGGGTCAAATTAGGTGTGTCGTGAGACTCACGTTTAGTTAAATTTACGTCACATTATAACTTGCTATCTAGAAAGGCCTTCCGCATGAAGAACACCTTCATTCACAAAAGAATCGAGGATTTGGAGTTTCCGTTATTCACTCTGTAAATCTCATGATAACTAAGTATAATAGTTGTGTTATCGCATGGAAGGTTCATAGATCTTCCAAAATCCAATTTCGATTGAAAAATACTACTAATGGCATGCTGCAAAAGTGTCTACTTGCAATTCTTAATTTCCTTATGGATTCAAATAGATTTTATCAAGAATACGCATACAAATATCCGTTCTTGCAAGCATTTAGTGGAACATATTGTTCTCTCCCAACTTTATACTTGAGCGACGTTATCTTTGGGTGTTACATTTTATCCCGAATTGGTTTTAATTCTGTCTGCTGTTACACTTATATTCAGGGCTTCTAAAGCACAAGTATCTATATTTCTATGTAAGATAAAGCATACATGATAAACGCCACAAAGGAGAAAAAATATACTGCTCACAAAATTTGACAGTGAATGTGGACCATATAGTATACACTATAAGGCACATTAATATATGAAATAATATGATATTTTAGGGATTGACATTTCGAGGTCTTCAAAAATCTCATACTTTAAAACATACTTTAAAACCTAAAGATACCCTTCGAGTGTGAAATTTAAACAAAACAGGATTTACTCCCTAATGAACACAAGAAAGAAATTCTTCTATGCGTATTTTGTATAAAATACATTCCAACGTATTAAGGCATTGAAAATAATTTTACAGATATATCTGAGATTTTATCTGAGACATCTTGGAATTATTTTGTATGTAATATCATTCTAATTTCACTTTTATGATTTTTTAGTTTAAAAAATTGTCAGTATTGCTGTGGAAGTTCAATAAGGTACCTTATCTACTGAAGATTTTTGTGGTTTCCGGCCTTCATTTCTATGCATTCATTGTGTTCCATAATAGCGCTTGTCACAAAGCATCCATCCCTCGTCACACCTTGTGATGCGTCTCACAGATAAGTATCTTCTTTTGCAAACATGCAATAATCAAGAAATACGGAGACGTAGAAGTTTTTGCTTTGTCTTCAGCTTTTGCGGCATCTAAGTGCAGGACTTCTGAACGCCTTTAACTATTTTAGGCGTTGAGCTCAATCACGTGGGATACTCCCAGTGGGGCTACAAGCTCGTGACTTTTTACGAGAGTTTTGTCATTGCTAGAGACAGGAAAATGCTGGCCGACCTCATTTTTTTCAGATGGTCTCGTCGTCGACGCATTTGATTCTTAAGCATCATTCTTGCTGATATTATGAGCCCCTTTGACTGCGCTATGACGCAGTTTTCACCAATCGAGTTAAAAATATCGCAACTCGCGTTCATCCATTCGACAAAAGGGCTAAGAGCATTTGTGGTACGCACAAATACTACATAAATATATCGGCCACACAAGCAGACTCACCAGTAATTTCTATACTTTTCGTGGGTGATACTACGCATAGTAATATTTGATGCGTTACCCCTTGGTTTGAAGACAGCGTATGTAGCAGAATTTAATGGCACCATAAATTTCGCGAGCGCTCATCAGCCGTTCCCACTCGCTGCATAAACAGAATAACGAATGATAAATTACAGAATTGAATTCATACAGAAAAATCGATCCAAAACATCAAGGTCACTTGAGTTAGCCAAGAGGCAATCAATAAAGTAGGAATTCAAAAATTGTGGGCTCAAGCGTGGTTATCCAGCTAACTTTATTGAAAAGAATAGCAAACCCTATCGGCAAAAGGTTATAGAACAATCAGCTCCGAAAAAGCCTGTTTTCATTTGCCTGCCATTTAAGGGAGACAATACCTTAAACACCGTCATGAGACGTTTACGTGATACCATTGAAAGGACCTATTTTGCAGCTGAGCTTGTATTTTGCAGCTCGGTGAAGACCCTTCCGATTCCAACTGCGAAGGATGCCTTGCAGTTGTACGCCACTTCTAATGTTGTTTGCCAATTTACATGTACTTGCGGATGCAAGTACATAGGACGAACACACCGCAATTGGCAGCCAGAGCAAAAGAGCACTTGCCAAGTTGGTTATTAAGACAGGAGAATAGGTTTCCTCATTCTTCTATCAGTGAACACCTATTGGATACGGGTCATTCTGTTGACCCTAAAATATCCTTCCGAGTACTTATTTGGGCACTAACAACTCGTATCTCACGCTACCTGGAGGCAGCATCCATAAGGCGGTATAAACCTGACCTATGTAAACAACTGGAGCATGTGGTGAACCTAACCCTGCCGTGGTAGCACCGGCTCCTGGTTTACCCACCTCCTTCCCACCTTTTTGCCTTAGAAGTTTTTGCCTAAGACAGTTTACTGCGTTTTTTGCTGCCCACAATTTTTGAATTCCTACTTTATTGATTGCCTCTTGTCTAACTCAAGTGACCTTGATGTTTTGGATCGATTTTTCTGTATGAATTCAATTCTGTAATTTATCATTCGTTATTCTGTTTATGCAGCGAGTGAAAGCGGCTGATGAGTGCTCGCGAAATTTATGGTGCCATTAAATTATGCTACATACGCTGTCTTCAAATTTGTACCTGGAAAACGATGTTTCAAATTACCCCTTGGTCACATGTCTTGCGATCCGCGCTAAGGACACTTCCGAGAGTTCGACTGTCGTATCTAGCGGGCTCCACAGGAACAGCGACTTGCATGCAGATTACAGTACGCGCCAGAATTCGTGCAACATGGCAGCATATGCGAAAGATTGATACCCTTTCGCTAATCGGCATTGCCTCAGGTTGTGATACTGATTATCGTGTAGCCTATTCTGAAGCTATTTCAGGCGTGATAGGAGGCGGGCTTCATAACGAGCTTCGTTCTGACCACTAACAAAACGAATGTTCTGTAAAAAGTGAGAACTTAAATAGTATGCGTATTTATCAGTGATTTGGAGTGGCTTTAGAAATTCAAATATATTGTGTGGAAAACACAGAAGAAAAAATATGTATTCTACTCATTTGGTAGCAAATTGCGCCTTTTTTTAACCTCTTACTTGAAAAAAAGGGTATACTTTGGTTTTAGAAAAAAATCTGCTAATGAGCTTTTTACGATTGTGAGGTGTGTTCATTCAAAATGCATCGTGTCCGTCAATTTATTAATGCTGCCTATAAGGCATGCTCCACATCTATTGCAACATTTCATGAGAACTCTGTGACTTCTTCCTTTAAACTGTAGTTGAAAGGTGCTTTTTCTTAAACAAGATGTACACAGTACGTAGTTTTTAAATTTTGAATTTAAAGAAGGCATAATTTGCTACCAAACGAGTGCAAGAAATATTTTTTCGTGCACACTTTTCATAAAATATATTCGAATTTATAAAGACAGTCAAAATTAAAGATAAATACACATGCTATTTAAGTCGTTATTTTACAGCACATACGTCTTGTTAATGGTCAGAATGACGCTCGTTAAAAGGCCAGCCTCGTATTATGACTGAAATGACTTCAGAAAAGACTACGTGCTCATCACTATCACAGATTGAGTCAATGCCGATTAGCGAAATAGTATCAATCTTTCGCATATGTCGACATATTGAACGAATTCTGGCGCGAACTGTAGTCTTTAGTGATTAGAGACTGGCGCTTCATCTACCGCACTCCGTCTTTCCTCATAAACCTGTGACCGGTGTCAAGAGAGAATGAAGAAGACCGGACGCGGCATCGAGCAAAGGTGGGTGAAGTGGCGTTAGCCTGCACCTACTCGTACCACCACGTCAATAGACCATTCGAAAGATTTAATGTAGGGTGTGTTAAATTGCGCAGCAGATGTGCACTATGTTGTATACTTTACAAACGACATTCATAAATGGACAGATACGGCGCTTATGAATGGACATTTCACGGTTTTATAAACCTCATAAAAAACAACTTTTTAAAAGAAAAGTTTAACCTTTCTTCAGGTAAAATTGTTGAAGAAGACGCAATTTGCCATCAAATAAGTACCAGCAAGAATATTTATGTTGCTTACTATCATACATATTTTATTTTTAAAGACCTCAAAAACCAATGGGAAAATTCACATTACATAATTTATCAGGCCGCCAACAAGAAGCTCCTTCAACAACAGGCATTCTGGCTCAATTTGAATATCTTGCAACCCTACTTTAGGATAAGTTCTGATCGAAGACACAAGTTAGAACATAGGTTAAAATATTATACGGTAGCACGTCTGCTGTAAGTACACAACGTCTTAATTCTTATCTTTTTTTTAGAATTTTCCAGTGGCTTTAGTGAGGCGTGGTGTTTGCGCAACAGAAAACGTAGTTGCCAGCTGAAATCCAAATTGAAAATACCTTGGCACTCAACTTTTTTTCCTCAGCTCATATCTCGCATGACCATTTTTTTCAGGGCGTAATTCCTGGGATTTATATCTGCTAGAAAATTGAAATGGTCGAAAACCAGCATCAATAGCTATACTTACGTCTCCAGTCTTGGCGATAAAAAACACCGACTAGTTTAAACTGTTGCTAAAGGCAATATGAGCTGAAATATCCTATGATTTCAATTTTACTATCTATGTGCAATCTTTTCGACATGAGAGAGAGAATTTAAAATTCTGTGGAGCTTCATCGACATCATCTTTAGCATGGAAATTCGATTAAACAGCTGTTAAAGCCAATTACCAACTGTTATCTTATACAAGCACCAACCTGAGCTATTAAAGTAACACCATTATTTTGCCTCTCTGTCTCATCATGTCTGGTTTATCGTCTGTTTGTCCCAAGGGGCACAGCTTTTATCAACTAATGTCAATCAAACGCGTGTTCTGCTCGTTCACCACTGGGAACCGGGAATCGTTTCCTGTTTCCTGATGGACGTTCTGTCCATCACTTGCTGTGAGACGCCTCGCTGATAAGAGTCCTGGGGTTGCCTATCACACAATGCGGCAGTTCATTTGTTCTCCCACTCACAAACAGCGGCAATGCCGAAAATTCCGCCAATGCATGAAATGGAACCGTGTTTGTGTCAAGATGTATAAAACAGCACCCGTCCCACCCCACACCACCCTCCCTCCTTAGGACCAATTAGGCCTTCGCCATACTTGCCTTCCCTTCCGTGCATCTAGCTCCCAAGAAAACGTTTTTATCCAAGAAATCCCCTGATCTTGATTCCTGTGAGACCAGACGATGCCGGAGGGAAGGTTGCTATAGTGTTATGTAAGGCTCACAGAGCACTGCCGCAGGATAGGGGAGCGCCCATAATAATTGCACCATAGAAAGCCTTTTCCTTTATTATGAAGTCAGTTAGCATCGCCGCTGTGTTCAGCGTCGCCTCCATTCCCCTCGAATGACTAAACTGTGTGTTGCGACCCAGTACCTCTCATCATTGGGCAGTAAATATGTCCAGCGCTGGCTAAAAGTCAGAAGATAAGTGCCACTAACATTAAGTAAAATCACTACTCAAGGAGGAAAATAGAAAATGAGCAACGTTTCCTTCAATCTTGTGGAGAAGACAAGCAAACCTACCAGTCTTTAAACATCAGGCTAGTTGCTTTTTTCGAACTCCGTCAACGCCTTAAGGCTCCATAGCTGTGCCCTTGCAGTTTTGAGTATAAACGCCGCATGTGTGACTTAAATCCTTATTAAGGGTATTTCAACTGAAATAGTTTAAAAAGTGGCAGTAGAATTAAGCTGCTCACTTTGATCGAATGTATTTTATGCTATGCAAAAATAGGAGTTCAGTCAGTGAGATAGAAGTTGTGGTGAGGCAGAATGACTGTAGGCGTCAGGGTGGTGGCGGGTCTAGGCACAGCTACACATACGCAATCCCCTAACCAAATGGCTAATCATTTTGGACACAGCAATTATGGCTTGGAGAGGGAAAAAGAAAAGGGAATGGGCTCTACTCAAGGAAATCCATCCCCATGGTACTGCAGGGCATGTGCTTCTGCAAAGCACCTAACGCGCTTCTAACTCATCATGGTACGCTAAAAGCCGCGGCTCGGAAGGCCTCCAGCTGGCAGTGTAACTTCGTGTTTTCTGAGCCGAGAGTCCGCCTGTAATGGCTTCTAAGGGTGGTTTCGACGGCTTTTATGCGAACTGCAATGATGGCATGAACCATCGCCTCCAGCGAACTGTGTAGTCCCTGGCTACGTGGCCCTCTAAAGTTCTTTTTAATGGTGGTTAATAACCAACTGCTGAGGATCGTATCGGACCTCTCTGTTTTTTTTCACCTAGTCAGAAGTCTCGGTAACCATCAAGGGCTCATGATAAGCGCACCTTCGACACTTCAATGATTTTTTCATGACCTCTGTGATCTTCTCCTCGTGCGACCCTTAGGACATTGATAAAAACCGCGATGGGTTCCTCTGGACACGCTTTGAACACTCTCAGCAGCAGGCCTTCCTACCTCGCATATACTTCCTCCCCATGAGTGACATATTTTCTCTTTAAAATCCCACAAATGACATTAAAACTTCTAGAATGTCCAAAAAATGTCTAAAGAATTTTCTCAATGTGCTCTTTTTACCCTTTTCCATTTACTGGTATCGCCACTCTTCTGAAATGTTCTGCTGAACGAATGCATTTCATATCTACTCAAGGGCACGATCCTGCCAATTGTCTCCTTGACTCGGTCACGACACCGAGCCCATATGGGTGGAGACGAAGAGAGTGAGGTGACGCAGCACAAGTCTTCTTTCATTATAAACTAATGCATGCGCAATTCACGTCGCTGCCTCCACCCTGCTGAGATACACAAGGTACGGTGTTTTAATCTCCGGAAAAATTAATTTCTTTTCGCGGTGTATATCCATATATTTAGGGTCTATAGACGTAGACAAAAATTGTAAGATTGTATTTGGGTTGAAACCCATCAACCACTGCGAAATATACACTTACTGCCGACAGACAGACCTTAGAAGTATAAATCAATGTTGTAACTTATGCAAGGTAAAAATTGTCCTCTACGACGGTGTAACTGTCATATATTTTAAAAATATTGTTGATCTGCCTAACAGTATCATTGAACCTCGGTAAGTGGACGGGATATAGATGCATGCTAATCAACGTCTTTGCTATTAGGGTCAGACCCAACGACCCCTTATCACGCTGTCCTGATTACTCGTCCCTTGGTGCACTATCGAGCGGTACAATCCGTGCAAGTGATGAGATCGATCAAGCCGCCGGCCATGATTAGTGTTCTGCCCTATCACTCTGTTCAACCCGAAAGCCACTCGGCATAGTATCCATCTCGTGGGGACACAGTATGATTGGCCCAATCTGTACGCTCTGCTTGCCACAAGGTACATCTACTTCTGTTCTCTTATTGCTTTTCTATTCCTTGGGGACTCACATGAATCACAATTGGACGATGATATCTCGGCCTTGGCTAATATTTGCAACACTTGCTGACTATAACTAAGTTGGCTTTACTCGACGTTCATCAAGGGATTCTTGAGGCTGCGTTCATCAGGGATGCATGCGTGCCTTCTATGTTGACCAGCTACTTAGTCCAAAAGGGCATTACAGTCGCGTCTGTTTTATTTGCTGAATACAATAAGTGCAGCCCTCAGAAAATCAAATCGAGAAAAGAAGGAGTTTTTAGTCTGCAAAGATGAGGTGGGACAGCGTACTGCACTACAAAGTCTCTCCGATGAAACAGACGAGTTGATCGCGAACAAGATAGACTAAACGATGTGAACGTCCTAATAAAGTGTGAGATTTTCAGGCTGAACGACCGTTTTGTTAGTCAGCTTTTTACTTCTTCTGAATCTTCCTCTCCTCTCTCCTCGGAGGAAATTTGGAAAAGTCTTAAACGTCTTACTGTTCAATGCAACACACTGGCACATGTAGATGCTGACTTAGACTTAGCTAGGTTAAATGCAAACTTCATCCCCACTCCCACTGCTTCCTGCCTTCCGACAGCCACCATTTCCTTATTACCAAGTGTCTATGTTCCTGTGCCTGTGGAAACAGTGATGAAACATCTTTAAAAGGTTGGAGGTTCGAGCCGCAGGACCATATGGGATCTAACCATTTCTCCTGAAATCCTGCTCTTTTCAGTAAGCACCTGCATTGACACACCTCATCAACTTGTTTTTCATGGATTCTAAGATTCTTGAGGAGTGGCAATCAGTGAGAATCACTCCCATCCCGAAAAAAACCTCCTCTCCTGGTCCAAAATCTTTTCGTCCAATTGTCTGCTCTTCTGCACTATTGAAACTTGCAGAGCTAGTTGGCTTAGACATCATCACTCCGTTTTCTTCCGATTATTCCGATCCCTTGTAATTTGCGTAGAAAGCTAGGCGTAGTACATTAGACGCTGTTGCTCTGGTAGTCCATTCTGCACTTAGAGATTTAGATAAGGGCTGCTGTGCATAAGGCTGTGCTTTTCTCGACTACGCCTCAGCCTTTAATACAATCCCGCGCCATCTAATTCTTAATAAAACCTTTGCATGCGGCTCTCCCGGCGGGGCTGTGTCTTGGCTTGGGGACTATTTCACTTCCTGCTTTCAATTCGTTCAGTGTGGAAAGCGAAAATTCATGGTCCTTCCCAACAACTGTGGAGTTCTTCAAGGGTCTATACTATCCCCTCATCTCTTCTCCCTCTACACTAACGACCTACAATTGCCAAACGAATGCTTGTTTGTTAAATATGCTGATGATATGGTTGTTAGCCACACTCTCAAAAGTCAGTCACATCTCCAAATACTGAAGGATGGCCTAGATCATATCTCAGCATGGTCGTCAGCAAATGGCCTTCTACGTAACGAGCAAAAGTCAGTCTGGTGTATTTTTTGACTGCGACCCTCTCTAAGTCCCGAAATCATTGAAATTCCGCCCACCGTAGTATCCTCTTTCCGATAACTTGGTGTTACACTAGCATCCAACCTTACATCTGCTCTTCATATAGAAGTCCTTTTAATTTAAAGGCGTAAATTTTAGATTTTATCCACCGCTTGCGTTCATATTACACACCGCAAGCCCTAATCTGGTCTTTTGTAGATGCCTGTATTCTCCCCCTCATTCTTTACTGCTCTCCAGTTATTTTTCTAGCCTTACTAAAACAGACTTAGTTATTTTGAAACGTAGCCTTTAAATGCTCTCTTCAGCTGCCGGGGTTTCCTATGCCTTTTAGCTGACATTAACATACAGCACCACATTAAAACGGTCAAGCAATTTGCGGATCGCATCGTTAATGAGGTCGCTCACCCTCTCCACTCTGAACTAATGACTGCGAAGTCTTCCCGTCCCATGCGTTGAGGTTTCCGTCATATTTCTTGCCGTACACCAGCATATCAGCACTCGGTAATCGTATTCCTAACACGCTACCTCACGTGTGAAGAAGCGGAAACTGAGAAGTTGAAAGCTGATCTGTCTCCATATTTTATATGATATCGTATAAAACTTGAATTGTGAGTATTACATGACCTTTTACCTTTCACCTTTTACCATGACCCCTTATTTACCTTATCCTTTGCTCTCCGTGAATGGAGCTATTTTGCTGAAAATTCCGGATAGGACAATCCTAAATATAGCATTTTCATCTTTTTCTTCTTCTTTGCTTCTTGGCCCTCAGTAATGGTTCCCATAATCAAATATCACTTTAGTGATAAGAAGCAAGTGGGGTAGCTGGGACAAGAATTTTATTCGTCTGACGTTTCGAATTCCGTCGCGGATCCATCCTCAGAGACAATAGCAGAAGTGGGTAATTCATACATAGGGGGCTGCAGTATTCCTAGTATATAGTCACCATGCTACTGTATACTGCAGTAACTGCTACTGCAATTACCGGCTTCCCTTGTCGAGGATAGCTGAGCGCTTGTGAGTTAATTGCTAGATGGCCGCTGCACAGGTCGTGACCCGCTGAACTTTCATCACCCGTGCTGAACTTCGGCATGATGATTGCTCGGACATCTGTCTCCCTGGTGTAGGCATTACACGATGCGTTCGCCTGTGCATTCCCCGAATGACGAATTTCCTTGACCAAATTGAGCCTCAGCACCGAATAGGGGTTGTGTAGGTCGTTGCACTTGCTTATAGACTGGAAGCACTTAACTATGACTCATAACTTGCGATTCACGTGAATGTCACCGCTCGCGAGAATTTTGGCATTAAAACCTTTGAATGTATGGTCAGGTTTCATCGAATGAGCTGTGACCTGGGAATTCATGTCGTTTCTCCACATCGTTGTCGCGTGTTCGGCAGTTTACGTCTTGAGCAGTTTTCCAGTTTCGCCGACATAGTCGCTTCGTCCGCAATTGCTCCTAATTCCATAGAAGACCCCAGATGTCCCTTGTCGTTTCAGTGAATCTATTGGTTTCATTATTCAGCGATCCTTTTTGCTTCTTCTCAATTAATTCCTGGAACTCGCAGTTTCTCTTGTACTGGCTATCACTATAGTGTCTAAAAGTCTACTGTCTTCAAGCATTTAAGGATGTTAACTTTGAACATCAGGAGCAAAAGGCAACGGGAAATGGCTTGCGTGAGGTGTGAGATACACTGTTCAAATGTATTTCTCACATGAATACTCCCAAAGATTTATTTTAGTGAATGGAATTCGGTAGCTTTTTACTTCCTATTTTTAAGCCGGAAAGAAACCGCATGTCGCCTGTAAAACTACACTAAACTAAGTAAACATAGGTAAACTTAAGTCATGTAAGCTAACTAAACTAAAAGGTAATCTTAACTAAAATAAAACTAATGAAACTAAATAATGTACTAAAATCTCAAATTAAACTAAATTGACAAGCACACTAAATTTACTAAACTAGGATAAAGTAAATCAAACTAACTAAACTGACTACTAAACTAAAACTAATAAAACTAGATAGCAGACTAAAGTTAAACTAAACGAAAAGTCGACTAAACTAAAGTGAATAAAGTAAAAAACTAAACATAAACTAATAAAGCTAAAAGTAACCATACGCAAGGAAAGCCGTAGAAACCAATGCATGAAAAACCCTGCAATACACGCTTATATGAAATAATAAAACAAAACAGATTTGCTATAACAAAAACGGTAGTTAATTATGCATTGTAAACTATAGTGTCCGGTACAAAGAATCGCTGCCAGAAGAGGAAGGACTAAAGTTTTCGTGTTGAACAGAAGGCTTTTCAATTCGATTTGCAGATACTGAATTATTTGCACGTGCAATGCTTAATGAAGATGGTTGTAATATATTACTGACTATAAATAAGTAGACATTTTAAAATGCGTAACTATATAGGGGACGGGAAAGGATCGAGTCTCCAAGACATCACGATGAGAACAAAAGGAGAAGAAAGAGATGGAAATGTTCAAGGGACAGAAAAAGTTACTTTCTATAAGCGGCAATTTGTCGACTTTGTTGGTTTATGAAAGTTGAAGTCAAGCACAATTGAGTAAATTGAGTTTTTCTAGTAAATGTGATTAATAAGATCACCCATTAGGCAGATCCAGGCATATCTTAGCAGTGTCATTTTACGGGATACTAGTTTCCAAGTGATGTTTCAAAATAAACGCAGTTGAAAGCGGTAAAGAACAAAATCTAACTTGGCGTAGGTAAACACTGTTTTTTGGTAAGCATTTTTATTAGTCGATGTGTACAACGCTGGTCTCATTTACCGGTTTCATGTTGACTATAGTTCGAGCTGCCTCATGTCGGCGCGCCTACACCGGGGATCTACTTTACGATTTTTTTATTACTTCTCAATAAACAGATCACCATATCTTCATTTACTTTACAAACATCATCTTTACTTCGCTTAAGTGGCTCGCTTTAAATTGAATAAGTGGTAAGCAATAAGTATGCAACCCCACTAAGTCATCAAAGAGTACTCCACCATATAATACGGGACCGGTGTAAGAAGTGGTTTTATGAATGGGCTTACTGAAGGACAGGAGAGCGCTTACCTAAACCTGACCGTATCCGTTGTCTTCATTAAGGCTACAGGTCGTTACCGGGTTAGAAGGGTCGCACAGATAATTTTTGCGGCTTGCAAGTACCGGTGGCTTTATGTCACTTCGAGTACTATGCGTGGTTTTTCCTGACTGACAAAACCACTTTTTTTACAGACCTTCGATGGAAGCATGGATGAGATCGGCTTTGCGTCATCTTTCAACAGTAAAAGTGATGCGTTTTCAAAACTACTATAGCGCCTTAATAATCCCCGCTTGGAATGTTTCCAATGGAGCTGATACATCGGTTTTCCTATGGCCAACAATGAATGCTCACCACAATGAATAGAGCTAGAATCAGGTTGGCGTCTAACGCAACAGTAGCTTATGTAGGCCCACTCATTAATCCCTACTACCTGCAAGTTTTGCTACGAAATCTGTGGTTTTAAGGTTTTATGGGTGGGTAATCAGGACACGCAGTGGACTATAATTTAATAAATGCTAAATGCATTTTCATTCAACTGTGTTTAGAAGTGTAGTGGATTTATATCTGTAGATTATCCTAATCTGTATTATCGTTTAACTTATTGCGGAAAAACGCGATTATCACATTGCAGGTTTCTCGAATTTCCCAAGAAATTTAAATGGTGGTTAGGAGGTCGTCTACTTCAACTTACCTGAGGTCCAACTTACTGTTCTGGAGTTTGATTAGTAAAGTCTGCGGTGCGAAGTGCCGCGCACACCTTCAATTTGCATGCGGAACAACTTAATCTCAGAGGTCGCGGGAAGCAACTTCGACTACATTTTTTCACTAATCACTTACTTCGAAAAATTTTCCTTTCTGTCTGTCCTATTTTTTCACCCCCCAAAACTCTATAACCACCATTTTTGCAGGACAAAATGCTGAGACTAGGGGTATATGAGTGGACATGCACAGGCTACTTTTGCCGCGTCTAATAAAGTTGCGTATCCCACGCTGGCTTTTGCTTTGTTCATTAAGTGGGGTCGCGTATTTTTTCCCTACTGAATCAATTTCAGATAGAACTGACGTCATCAGCTAAGCCATCACTGCTTTTTTTAAAAGATCGTATACCCACTTCAACTTGGAACTAACTAGACTTTTAGTTTGCAGTCTTCGTGGAAAGTGAATTGCTTGTCTTCAAAAAACGGTCCCATGAATGCAAGGCTTGTGTCATTGTACCACCCTTATTCTAATCAGAATTCCTCCTCATATAATGCACAAATCTCTCTCGAACTGACGACTTGGCAAGCAGTTTAATGATAAATACAATAATCGAGCTTTTCCCCGCAATGATTATGCTCGCGGACCTGAACCATCTCTCGCTTTTTCGACCCTGACTGACGTCCGTCTTTCACTCTGATTTCTCTTCTAGGTGCCGCAGTCATCAGTTCACTAGGAAATAGAGTTCTTCTCCAATATACTTACACTTTATATTTGGCTTTCTTTTTAACGGACTACCTACCTTCGTGGCAATGTAATTCACACACGCATATGCTTCCAATAAAAAAGAAGTGCATTTACGCTATTGTTATTTCCAATGCCTTGAAAAATGCACTCCAGTTTCTGGAAAATAGGTCGTATCCTGTCTGTGCATGATCTGTGAAACTGGTGTAAAAAATTGTGAAAATTGTGAACTGTTCGTCGCAATTTTAACGATGCTCTGCAACTTAATGAAATCCAGTACCAAAAATATTGGTAGGATTATGTCGTGAGGTCTGTGAAAGGTCCTTATGTATTATAGCCTCTACGTAAATGTTTAAGTAGGTTGAATCACCTATAATCTTCCGGTTTTCTACACGCCACCCATCGATCCAGCTGGGATTTCCTGATGGCAGTGAACGGCAGAGTGGTTCTTCAAAGAAAACCGCATTCCATAATTGCTATAATCAGCAAACTAAGAAAAGTTGGCCCTTTGAACTAGCCACGGGAATTATCGCTTACCTACACATTTTAAGTAGGGTGATTCACATAATCTCGCCACTTTTGTTCTTCTTTAAACATGCTCCTAGTTGGTGTTGGTGATACCACCGGAAAATGTCTCTTAGTTACCCGCCCGGGGCTTGGGCACATTCCCCTCCATATACGCGTTCACCGTTGGTCGGGCGGGGGGTTAGCGATCATATTAAAGCTCATTTCAGTGTCTTATGCCAAGGTTTGAGTACGCAACCCAACTTGCCCTCGTCACTTTTTTATTTAGCAAAAATATTGGGATCTTATTTGTTCCCTGAGCTGCCCCGACCGTCCTCTCCCCGCAACTCAGGTGTACGTGTGCCTGCGGGCGCGCTTCACACTTTCCCCAGACGACCTTATGATATAATCCTACCGAAATATCTATTAACACTTTGACAAAGACTTAAAATTGCATATTTACCATTCCACCTAACAATTCCACTTGCGTTTATAGGTCACCGTTGCAGACATTTCTAGTATTTTTGGCTATTGAGTTCACAGGTCAGAGTAGGGGTTTAGGGTTTTAAAGGTAGTGAGTGTTAGTTTTTAAAGGCATGGGTTAAAGGTTTTTTGTAGGGCTTTCAGGTTAAAAATAATATTTTCATTAGGGTTGCGTGTTTGAAGTTTAGGTTAGGGTTAGGGTTTAAAGTTTTGGATTAGGATTTGCGTTAGGGATTTGTGGTAAGAATTAGAGTTAGGATTTGAAGACAATTTTTGGGTTAGGACCAGGATTTGGTCTATGGTAAAGGTTGGGCTTACGCTTAGAGTTAGTGTTGGATTAACATTAAGGTTTGGGTTATGGTTATGGTTAGCTAAAGTGTTGTAAGGGTAGTATTTTGGTTTACAGGTTAGTGTGAAATGTTAAAAATAGTTTATAAAGCTATGTATAAGGGGTCCAATTCTGACATCTGGATCACCGTGGTCAGTATAACCCACGTCAAATCACGAAGACACGCATAAAAGTTCCTATGAGAACTACTAGCTTACATTTACTGCATCTAATGGGCTCTCTTGTGAGGCCGCTTTGCTTCTGGATTGATAATGAAAATTACTTCTACATCTCTAGTAGGTCGAAATTCTGTCTCTCGAAATATTTACTTCCTTGTGTTGACCAATAGGATCTCCAATAATATTATTCGTTTAAAGGCATCCTTGGCTGATCAACATGAATTTATGTTAGTCGATTTTATACCTTCCGCATATAGTTCACTCGTATTTTTAGTTCAGTAAAATACCGACAAAAGAGGTCAATCGATTTCCTAACGTGCACTTATCAAGAATTCAACACTTATTTACTATACCTTAATCGAGCGTTTAAAATTCAACCACGATTTCCGAATGAAAGTAGGATGGGGAACCTCTGCCATTAGACGGCCTCACAAGTAGGCCTTAACATTTTTCTTGACCTTTGCCACATTTCACTTTTACAAATCACTTTTTTATATTTTCCGTAAGTGTATTGTTTTATTAGATGCTGGAGGACCTACTGATGAGCCAAACCTCTTACAACTGTGTCATGCATCAGTTCAAGGGGTGGATGCGTGAGCAGCCAGCAAAGAAAGCTTGTCATTCCACCGCACAGTGAGTTCGTGCTGATGCAGATCTGTGAAAACCCGTTTGCCAGTTTCAGCAACATAATTGGCTTGACCACATAGTCAGTCGATGCGGTAAATAACATCGGATTTTTCGTTAACGGGTATTGGGTCTTAAGGCTGCAGGAGTTGCCTGTGTACTGCGGCTTCCGGCCTGTGAGCGAAGCCAATCTCAAACTAACTGACCACTCGAACAAATTCTTTGGATACACCAGCAATTAAGGGTATTGCTCGTAAGCGTATCAGTTCTGGCTGTCCCATTTGGCTCCTCGACCGCATTTTTCATTTTGGAAATTTTACGCAGATACTTGACCTCAGCTTTCTTGTCGGCTGGTTCACTGCAGTGGGTTCTACGCAGCGATCTTACGTTCGCATGCAGCTGCATTTGTGCGTAACGGGATGCTCGCCCAGCTGCAAACTGTTGTTTTGAATTCCCGCGTCTTTTTGCACAGTTCAGCACGTGGAGGGGCGGCAACTGGCAGTCTTTTTCTTCCTATATCGTGAACTGGATGTCAGGGAAGATCAAGTTGAGATTTTCTGTGAAATCCTTAATCATGTCCCGACTGATAATGACAAATGTATCATCAGCATACCGGATCCACAATCTTGGTTAAAAGTGGTCGAAAGCCAGTGCATCCAGTTTTTATAATACAGTTTCGACAGCCAGGGTGAGTAAAGATCACTCTGTTGGTATACCTTTTACTTGCCCCTTCAAATTCAACCTATAGTAGTCGTTGATAAATTGTCAATTCTAATTTAAGACGATATACTATCACTTTTGAACTGCAGTGGATATGCCCTTGTACATTTTATGTATGATGAGACACAGGAACGTCTGCCGGAAAGTTGGTATGATTCTTTAAATCCACTTTTCTAAATCATCCTATAGCTCTCAAATATTTTGTTCATTGGTCTCTTACTGCAGTCTGTGAGCATGCGTTTTTCCTTTCCTCCCTGCGTTCGTCATTGAGACATGGTGTTATACTACGATAGTGCTCTGCAATACATAGTACAACCCACAGCAAAAGACAGCATCCGAAGAGTGCATCTTAAAAGGAGCATATATTGCTTAAGAAAAAGTGGATTTTTACAGAAACAGCAAAGATATGTGGGTTTATATCACATAATTTCTCTTAACTAGAAATAAAGTTAAAACTTTATCGCATGCATGTTCTACCCATCCTAGAACGCTGCTGTCCCCTTTTTGGTCTTATGAATGCTTCTGAACGCGGTAAGGTTGAAAATGTATAGTGGCTGTTTATTCGAAAAATATTCGCTCTTCCTCGATCCACTATTTCTTATACGGAGAGATGTCAGTTAGCGAACATGACATTTCTGTGGGTCAGAAGACTCGAAGCGGGCCTCTGCTTCCCTTTTCGCGTTAACTCTACCCCTTACCTCCCACGATTCAACGCTCTTATTCCCGCAGAAAGACTTTAAGTCACTTTAAGTTACTGCTGCTACTGACAATTTGTTCATTATATCGGCCACAGTTTCTCAGCAAATGAGAATTGAGTTTGTGTTTTAAATGTCAACAGTATCTGAGAGGACCACACCTTCCGGGAGTCCGTTCCACGCTCCAATGACCCTCTGAGAGAAGGCGTTTCGTCGAACGTCGATACGGGCCGGTTTCCTCTGTAGTTTAAAGGGATGACCTCGCAGATAATCAGTCCGAGCCAATTCGAAGAAATCATCAAATTCTAGGGTGCAGTCTCGGCCTTTAACAATACGGTAGGTTTGCATGAGGTCGCCGCGGAGTTGCCTATAATTGAGAGGGAAAAGATCAAGTTCGGTCAGTCTGTCTTCATAAGGCATATGACCAAGATTCTTGACCATCTTCGTAGCCCTCACCTGCACTCTTTCCAGGTGCAGGTAATCCTTCTTGAACCATGGACGCTAGGCCTGGACAGCATACTCCAAGTGGGACCGAACAAACGCTCTGTAGGTTTTCCTGAAGAGCTCCTTGTCAATGTTGACGAATCCCCGCCTAATCGCAAACAGCACCTGTGTCGCGCGGTTAGCTGCCTTTACACATTGAGTAGATGGTTTAAGTGAGGAATTTATTAGAACACCGAAGTCCTTTTGTTCGTTCACATTTGAAAGTGGGTGCCCATCGAGGAGGTATTGGAAGGAATCATTCTCCTCATCAGTCCTTTTAGTACGGAGTCTTAAAACCACACACTTAATAATGTTGAAGTTTACGAGCCAACGAGCAGACCAGCAGCTTAGTCGATTGAGACTCTCTTGAAGCACTTTCCTTTCGGCGTCAGACCTGATGGCTCTCCAGAGTTTGACGTCGTCGGCAAACATGATAGTGCTGCAACCCAGGTCGTTGACACAGTCGTTGATACAGATAAGGAAGAGCAGTGGCCCTAAGACAGAGCCTTGGGGGACATCACTCAGCACAGATGTAGGGTTTGAATTCGAGTCACCGATGCACACAGTTTGCGATCGTCCTCTGAGAAAATTTGTGATCCATTCCAGCAGGTTTCCTCGTATGCCAATTTCTGACAATTTATAGATTAGACGCTTATGTGGGACGCTTTTGAATGCCTTCTTGAAGTCCGTATAGATGACGTTAACCTTACCATCTTCATCCAGTCCGCGAGTCCACTGTTAAATGGAGAGTAGAAGGCTGGAAAGGCAAGAATGGTTCTTTCTGAAGCCGTGTTGGAGCCCCGACGGTAGGCTGTTCTCCTCCAAGAACTCCATTGTCATCTTCTTAATTATCGTTTCCACTACCTTACAGCAAATACAAGTTAGGCTGACGGGCCGGTAATTGTGGACCTTCGTGCGGGTTCCGCCCTTAAATATCGGGTAAATATTTGCCATTTTCCATTCGAATGACAGTTTTCCTAATTCAAATGAAGAACGAAAGATATGTGCTGGGAGCTCTAAGAGTTCGCTTGCCAAATTTTCAAGAACTTGGCTGGTATATTGTCTGGACCGGATGACTTTGCTTCTTTGAGGCCCTGCAGCTCCCTCTAAACTACATATGTTGGAAATCGTAGAGAATGACGTGCCGGACCGGCGCTTACAACAGTATTGTTGGCATTATCAAAATGAAGCTTGGTTTCCCTAGTGAATACCGAGGCAAAGAACCGGCTACAGTACTCGGCTTCCTCGTCATTCTCAATGACTCCTCCACCATCATCATTTTTAGGTACTGCGACATGATCCTTGTTTTTTAATCTACTGTTAACATAGCAGAATAGAATTTTGGGCTTTTATTCGGCCTGTTGGAGGATTCTTGATTCATAGTTTTTCCTGGCCTGGCGAATTGATTTTTTTACTGCATTTCTTTGGCATCGGAATTTCTTGGGGTGTACTGGTGACCCAGTTTTCCTGAATAACTTCCATTTCCTATTCTTCTTCTTCTTCTTCAGTTGCCTGTTAAGGTCTCTGGTAAACCAGGCAGAATGACGAGTCGTCTTGTGTACCTTCACCGGACAAAAGCGCTTGATCAGATCTAATGCAACCCTCTCTATGCCAGCTTAGGCCACTCGTAAATCCTCCAGGATTATTGCACCCTTTTTTAACTCCACATCGAAACATTATCGCTTCTTTGCCTGCAAATATGCCTTCTTCTGGACTAATATTCCCCTCTAAATTAAGCTGTCGACTAACTTAGCAGTTTTTAAAGTCAAATTACGTAAACACTTAACTTCGGAAGATATGAAAACCTTGTTATCCGTCTCCTTCCCAAACATACAACTTTTGGACTTTGAAAAAGGTCCTCCTGTTTTTGAAGTGGTTATATTTATATTACATTGTTTCCCATATGTGTCTATTTCTTCCTCTATAGAGTGATATTTGAACGATGTTTCGTCCCCGTCTCTGTCCAGTCATCAATGCCGTTCTCCATTCCGCGTTTGTCAACCTTGACGATGGGCTTCATGGTCTCTTATCGTGCTCACGGCAGTTCTGCTATTTTCGCCAGCTCGTCGCTGGACTCTGCAGTCCACAAGGTCGCATCTCCGGTCGTAACCTCTGCCGTTTCCTCATCTTGTCGACCCAGTTATCCGCAATGGCCTCCTCCGGTCTGACCACCGTGATGGTTGATCATGAAGCTAGTCGAGCGGTGTTACAGTGGTGAACGGCAGCCTCTGTTGCTATATGGTTTCTCCAATTGACTAGAAGCGTTTTCAGCCTTCATATGTTCTCATCAACAGTCCTGTCTCATTGCACTTCAATCAATCCTATCAGCCAACCTCCTTAATTTTGCAGAAGCAGTTTTTATCTCCTACGTTTTGTTTTCTTTTTAAGCGGGGATCCGCTGAACTATGCCCCCGTTTTAATGGTAGGAGTTTTTTTCAATGCTTCCTCCTTAGTTCAACATGCATTTTCAGAGAGTGTGGACTACTATTTTAAAATTACGATGTGTTGGTGGGCATCAATTTTATCTGCCAACAGTACTTAACGCTCCCGCTGCCTATGTGATTGTCCATGGAGAACAGCATTTATCAATTTCGTATTTATTTTTCCACAGCACATAGCTTGCAATGACGAGGCCCTTCGGGCCTTAAATATAAATTTATTGATTTATTTATTTAAAGTGTGAGCGGATGAATATAGGCAGTTAAAAATCCTTAGATTAAGGGCTGAGGGATAATGCAGGCACGTAGACATCAAATTTAGCAAAACGCGATTTCTATATGAACAAAGGAGGTATTGGAGGACATTAATATAATTAAGAAGGCAGTCTGCGCATTCATATGTGAGAGATAGTCACAGTGGAAACGAACGCTGATCGGATCTCTGATTATCACTAGGGTACACATGTCCAACTAACATACGAAGCTGGGGTCCAATACGTCATCGAGAAACTTGAGAAGGTTACGCTTACAATAGTGTGGTCGTCTAACATGTCGTTAGTATCAGTAACATCTACATGATTATAAGGCGATCATACATCAGTAGTTAATTAAGGAGAGGATAAAATAGAATCTTTATGTGCGAAATTTCCCACGTACCAGATCAGACTAAGTACAGGCAAAAACGAAATCCGCAATTTAGTGAAGAGAGTTGCATTCAGATGTTTACTTAAAAAAGTGGGTGGCATGAAATAATATCAAAATCAGAGTAGTAATCAAGACAAGCCCTGATGCCAATAATCTAGGTGCAAAGGATCTACTGGACCTTTGTCGGACCAAAAGGTCTGGGACCCCTAGACCATTTGGTGCGAGTTCAGTGGAGAATATATCTCGGTGGTATTCCGTACGTTAGCTGAGCGAGGTAACCAACTAAGGGTCTTTTTGGGGGGGGGATTTTTGTGTGTGCGTATATTCGACCATCGATTTTGATGAGGCCTTTTAACATCCACAAGTCACCGCACGGACTACCGCCGAGGTAGGCATTCGCGCCAAACTCGTACCAAAGGATTTAGGGGTCTATCTTCATAGACCCTTTGGTCCGACATAGGGCAAGTAGATCCTTTGCACCCAGAAAATCGCCATGCATACATACACATTTTGACCAGGCGCTAGCGAAATTGGAGTACGCATGGTTGCACTTCGTACTCCATTGCTGTGACTAGGTTATTGCTGTTAAACGATAAAAGTGAGCAATTTTGATGCAAATTGAAAAAAAACAAACGAAAATTATCATAGACCTATAATGGATTGGGTTTGTGAGTCCTACTAACAGTTACATGTGTCATTTTTCTCCTTCAGCGAGTGCGATGCCGAGAAAATCTTCGTAAAATATTTTCAAAACAAGGCTTCTATTCCATTTCCTGTGGAATCAGAATCTACGCCTTTGATATTCGCAACTCTTTAATACGGCAAACCCATGCATGTTTAGAGACGTTGATGTTAATATGATTTTCATATTTTTCTGCGCACATATCAATTTTGGTTTAGCTAGCCCAAAGGATTACACTAATGCTCTCAGTAATTAATTCGACTCAAGAATCATGGAATCAGTTCAATTTTTCCAAATTCCAAGTTAGATATTTTGTAATACATTTAAGACGCCTAGGAAGAGCTGGAGGCTGTGGCCTCGTCCATACCCGATGTGCAAGAACAAGGTCGAACTTCTCGAAAAAAATTGGTCAAATTAATAGTAAACTTTCGTAACTCAGCCTCACAGGTACCGTTGTATTTGTTTTGCTTTAGTTCACTTTTTGGGTATTTAATATTGCCTTAGCATTGGCAGGAAGTCGGAATGACCTAGAGTATATACTCTGCAGCCACCTTTATAAAGGCGGTTATAGTGTAGGCAGAACACTTAAAAACGCATGAAGTGGGTTCAAAAGAATTTTAACTTTGTAGCCGAATGCCACTTCTTCAGAATATCGTTCGCTCATGCGTTTTCTTGGAACCACATTTATTACGTCTCACTGACATTAAACTGAGAATTAAGGAATTGCGAAGAGGAGGAGAACATAAGTCTTCACGTAATTGCGATTGTGTGCATGTGGCCTTACCTTGTTCATTAGATAATCTCACGCACTTGTGCTCCACGCTTGCCTAATTTACAGGAACGCAGCTAAATGTTGATAGCTTAAAATGTTGATACCTTAAAATTCGTGTTTTAGTATCATTTGGTGCTGTGTGAAAAGTTTGGTCACATTTTCACGTTAGCCGTGTTTTGCGACTGGTTTTGTTTTCCTGTTACCGTCCTTGTGCCATTAAGAAGATAAGATGTTTGTCGAGATGTGGTGTGCCGCGTTTACTTCCCGTTAGTGACTTCTGTCAATTAAGATATGCAGTTTGACAAAGGTCAATGATGAGTGTTGAACGCACAAAACCAATAGCTAACTTATGAATTTTATAGAACATGCAAAGAAGCCCACTTTTATAGCATAGAAAATGAGATTTCGAGTGACATGTCATGGAGAAATTTTCGCCTGAGAATTTTTGTTTTTTCGGTCGTTTTGAGTTCAAATGACCATCTTCGGGGACTGCCTGAGTCCTCATTAGGTTAAACGGAATTAACTGAGTCACCATTGCTCCTTCTATTAGCTATAATGCTTTTCAGCTGTAACCTGCCCTACTTCTCTGATTATCCTCTACCCTCTTACTTTTTACCTAACAGTTATTCCCATTCTACCTATGACTGAGGTAGACTTCCATAAGCATAGTGTTGCCGAGTTCAGGATTTAGTGACGGCTACTAGACATCTCTATCGCATACATTTTGATTTTTATAGGAGGTGCGCAACGCGGCTGCCCCACTGTTAAAGGTTTTTCAGACAGAGGTTGATGACCTGACTGCGAGAAGTCAAAAGATTGAGGACACCATGGTCCAATTCTATCGTCGCGTAGCAGTTCTGCCAGGTAGGCATGCGATTCTCGTACAAGTCGCTGACCCATCTAGACCCATCACTTGCTCTAACAGAAGCCCAGTCCATAAGCGATAGGGTCACCAAGTCCACAGATCTTCAGCTGGAGAACATGAAGCTTCGGGATATGCTGAAAGAAACGCAGACTGAACTAGAATCGTGTAAGTCTAGTGGTAAGTTATCCACCTGTATCATTTACTTTCTCTCTGTATGCAGAATTTCAGTTGAAAAAGGCTCAGTCACGCATAGCAGAGATGGAGGAAATGGCTAAACGAGACCTTCATGACTCAGTCGCCGCTAACTTGGAAAGGCTGCAGGAGGATTTTGATAAGCGGCAAACTGAAATGTCAACTCTTCTTACTGAGGCGAATGATCGGCTAAGCACCTCAGAGGCCAGAACACGCACGTTATCTGAAGGTACATCTTTTTATTCTATTTTTCACTGTTACCTTTTTGCTATTTGACATGCTTGTTTGATCCGAATAACTGAGCATGAGGCTTTGGCAGCCGATTGGGCCGAGAACTGTATCACGTCCTTGTTTTCATGGTCGAGTTTGTTCAGTCCTCACTAGTATTCTCATCCATGTGTGTTACAGGTAGCCCGCTGTATTCTTCCACTACAGATATTACGAACCGTTATCCATTTTTTGCTGTGCAGGCTTTGTGCTCACTAATATTCGATGATCACCCAACAGTATCTTACTAATTTTTACTCTGTTCGCTTAGCGCCACGTAGGCTCTGATTGCGTTCCTTCACATCCTGAATTAACGGTCCTTCATGGACATATCTAACGTCTACAACCGTTGTACCTCACTTATCTTAAACTTAAAATGCAAAAATGATTACCAGAAAAGCGTAGGGTAGACAGCAATATGAATATTTGCCACGTAGAGCATCAAAACTCTGGCGTGTAATATATTTCCATAATCCTAAAGGAGGGGGATATATCTTCCCAATTAGGACAATAAATCGAACTGTATATCTCTTAACATAAAATAAAATGGCAATTGTAAACAGCGTGTGGGTTTTCCCCTGAATTTGCAGTCAAGAGATCTTTCAAGTCGAGTCATTGATACAAAATAATAAATCAAGACTTTATGCTGAGGGTGGTGTATGAAACTAAACTAGTTATTTCTCGCCAGTACTGAAGAGCATTGGTGGTTTGTCGCTATGCGACTCTGTTAAAGGGCTCTAAGCTAAGCCCCACTTTCCGTTGAGGTATATGTAGGTGTAGAAGACAATGATTTTTGTGATTTGACAGACAAATTGGCGGCATACGTTTGCTTACGATAAATTATCATCAGGCCTTTACGTTTATATCGCCGATCACATTACTGACTCCAATTTTATCTCCCCCCTCCGTTTACGAAAACAGCAAGATTTTTTCTACCAACCCGTGTATGTTACTTTGTTAATAACAATATAAATGTACAGGCCTAACAAACATTTTCCTCGGCAGGAAACCTATGCTCGAAACGTATTATATGATGTAGCCAAAAATTCAGGAGCCCTTTTACCATCTGTGAGAATAAATTTAGAAGGTGATGCATTGGAAAAAAGTAGAGCGCGTTTTGTGTCATCGGAAACTCTCCGTGCCTTGAAGTTTCGCACTGTCTTTCACTCCCTGAAAAGCCTTACCTAATCCAGTTTTGTGTGCCCTCTGTTCCAGCTTTGCAGTCGGCTCAGTCGCAACTGTTTGAATTCCAAACTCGTTACGAGGAGCTGCAGACGGCTAAGTAGGTTTTATTTACCTGTCCACTTTTAACCTCTTCGACCTTTACTAGGTCAAAGGAGGTAGAACTGCTTCTGGGCGACTTGGAAAAGGCCAATGAGGTGATTTCTCTCCTCTTACCTGTTCAGATTTTCTCTAAAGATTTTTCAGCATTGCTCTGTCTGAGAGAAACTAGCTAATCGGGTCTAACAACTGATTTGAGCAGCTTAGTGCACAATGTACATAAGGTTGGACTCTGTTGTATGCGTAAATGGGTAAACTTATTAAGAATAGATCAGAATATGCGAACTCCAGGTTCGTATTTCAATGAAGATAAAGGCGTGATCACTGGGTCAACAGTTTTAATTGTATGAGCTCTCGGCTTCGTACAATAGAAAAAGAGCCTGTAGCAAAAATTGAAAAGTTTTGTAGTACATCTACGAGAAAAAATACAAGGGGAAGTAAATAGCTGAACTACAATACACGTCGATTCTTGTTATACATTCGTTGTCTCTGAAGATTGCCTCTCTTACGAAACCGAAAGCTCAGAAGAGTACAACTGTTATCTCACTGATCATGCCCTCATATTGTGTGGGCAAATTTTTATCCTTCTTTAGAGAGGAAGAGAAAGCCATACCGTAGACATATGATGGTTTGACCGTAGTTCCTGCTGATCTCTTCCGTGTGTCCTGCAACAAATAGGTTTGTTTGTGATGACAGTCGACTTGTGCAGTAGCTATTTAAATTATTCCTCTCTCCCTCTTCCACCCACCTAAGTTCGGGGTCAATAAGGGTGGATATGACATTGGATACAATGACTGCCAAGGCTAAGGAGCCCGTCTACGTGCACCATCTACGCCTGGTCTACACACAAAAAATCAAGTTTTCGCAGACAACAGGGGGAGGGTGTTTGGTAGCTCGGATCACAACTGAATGAGGGTGCAACAGAGGCCACACTAAGAAAGAGTCATTGTGAAGAGACCGAGTTGCCCCGTCAACTGGCAACCTTTCGTGTCAAGGCTGTTAGCGTACCCAGATAGTTTAAAATCGTGTAAGATTTATTATAGTGAAGAATATGTGCCGAGTTCTGTTAGAAGTGAGTCTCTTTCCTAGGCACCAATCCAGTGTCCGAAGCGGGCAGTTATCTGGTTTGGTGATTTGATTAATAGAGAGAGAGAGAAGAGAAGAAGACTGCTATATTGAGGACTTTAAAAGCCTAAATTTTCAGCAAAAATGGCTCCATTAACGGAGAGCAGATGGTAAGGTAAATAAAGGGTCATTTTAAAAGGACAAAGTTAAAAGGTCATGTAATACTCGCAAGTCAAGTTTTTCACGACATTCACATCAACTATGGAGACAGATCGGCTTTCAACTTCTCCATTTCCGCTTCTTCACACGCTTTTTTCTTCGTGTTGTCATCCTAAGGAGAATTGACGATGTTGGTTTTATTTGTGAATTACATATGCGACAGATTGGCCGCATTTGACAAATATTGGGATGATGATATGTTGTAGATAAAATAACTTGTTTTCGTACATTTAAAAAGGTAGCAGTGCACTGTAGATATAACCACATGATCACAAATGCAGATAAACAAAGCAGAGGATTAGAGAGGATGGTATAGGATAGTAAATTCCCCCGTGAATGGAGAGCAAAAAAATGGGTGGCTCAAATTCGAATGCTGGTGGCCTTTCAACATCCACAGTTCCGACAATTGACAGCGGTAGGCTACATCTAAATGCATATTAACTCCTTAAAAGAAAATATTTTAACTAGCTATGTGGCGCTAAAGCAAGAGAAGATTTGGTTCTCTGAGGAAGAAAGCAAACTGCGGTTTGTGGAAGTCAAAAGATCTCGACTTAAATCATACACACATTAAGTTCCTTCTGTCTGATGACAGAATTCACAGAGCATCGAGGGCCGATTACTTCTGTGCACAGGGCAGATTGACAGTTTTTTGTGCGTCAGAAAAATACATCCGTTCAGGAACGCATGATTAGCGATGCAAGTTTTTTTTTCATTCGAGTCTGAGATGTAGCTGCCAGCATGGGCCAGTGATTAGCTGAGTATTGGCCATGTTTTGGGTCGTTATGTGAGCTGAGTCTGGGGCATGTGGTCACGGAGGACGGCAGGCCAAGGGTGACAAGTCACACCGGCGGAAGCGTCTGACCGTGAGCCCTGACATGGCTGCCACGAGTTCTACTATTGCCCACAAGCCAATTTTTCCATTGGTGACTTCTGAGAGGAACTAAAGTGGTTTGAAGTAACTGTGCTCTTTGGCCATTCGCAAGGTAAAATTCCTAATGAAACTGCACGCGGAAAGCCTACCCACCATCAAGTATCGAAATAAAATAGGATCTACGGGCAGTGGTGCAAGTCCGCGACTCAGAAGGCGCCCTTGGCGATATTATCGATCGCTTTGCGCTTTATGGTCTGTCTTATTACGCCTGTCCTCTAAATTCCACAGCTAGTTGCTCGAATTTACTACACCTTCTCTCTGTCTTCAGAGAAATTGCCTTCAACAGCTTATCATCCTGTCTTGGCTTACATGTGATCGTGGTGGTCGAATTATTTCCAATATGATGGCTTACGATCAATGCGCCTTCCCACTGTCCACCCTCGTTTAAAACTATCATAGTCCTTCGTACGGGACAGCATGTGATTCTGTAAATAATCTAGGCGAATTCCAGTGGAGTTTTCCCCACGCTGTGGTCGCTACTGATAGTGGAATTCGGCCGTGGCCTAAGACATTTTAATTCCCTCTTTTGAGGAAGCATACTGCAACATGGGTCCTGCAAAACCTCTGACAAATTGCATCAATCCAAGCCGACCGTGTCTTGCGGACATTGAAACGTATTCGAAACATTATACGGTACGGCAACCTTTTCCTCACCCCTTAAACCGGAGCGACTTTGCCCATTCTCTCAGCCTGGCAGGTCCGCATTCTTTTGGATGGTCAAACCTCCAGCTGACTCCGAAAGAAGAAAACCCTTGCCGCTTAGAATTCGTTCGGTGGATAGTTGGCCCTGCCATCTCCAGTGATATCAGTTCAATGCGTTAGTAGCAGGGTAACTTCTGTTCTGGCGTGGCAGCCCAACACATAAGATGCAGAATTTGTTTTTTGCACCAGAGGTGACATCGTGCGAAGGTCGCCTTCCCTTCTGCACGCAATCAATAACTGTCTCGTGATGACGGTGGGGTCTGCTTTTGCAATCATCAACGCCTACATCCTAATCCTTATTACAAACTCTGATGATATGAAACATCAGTTGCAGAAATACCTGCTTTACTTTCTCCTACCAGTATTAAATGCTCAAAAGCTTTCTAATAATCTCAATGCACCTGCTGTTACGGATCGTGCTAACTTAGGCGTCAACTGTATGGGCGACCGTACTAGCCCTGGCCTTCTGCTGTTGAGAAAGTATGTTGAGCACAATCTACTTATTGTTACGTTTGCTGTTTTGTCCTCTTGATCGCAGAAAGCGCATGGCTGCTCCTTCCCTCACGTAACTGATACCTGCTAGTCAGCAGACGTGGTCTATGTGATCTGCTGATGTTGACAGGAACAATACTCGGTGTCAAACGCCTTACTGGTCGCCGCCTTAAAATTTAGATTCTAAATCAGGCCCAGTGACGGCCTTGCTGTGCAAAAAAGACGCCAAGGAAGCCGAATGTGGCGATATTATACCCCTACTGAAGGCAAGTTCAAGTTAACTAACATACCAAACAGTGCACTGCAGTGCAAATAGATGGCCTGGAGGACTACGGATATCGCCGACGTCACCGTTACGTCCGCTCCTGGGTCTACACATCGACGACACAAGGACTGATTCGGCAACAACAACAGCAGCGGAGATATTTAGTGTTTTCTCCGGTAATAACTAGCTCCGAAAGGCTTATGACAGTTCGAACGTCCTTAACCCCGATGTGTCATCCTTGTATCCTACAGTAGGGCGGAAGCAGGGACGGTGGCTTGCGCGTGAGATATTTTATAGTGATTCTAGACTGTCACAGCATCTACCGCACTATCCCATCTCAACCCGGTGTCATGGTAGGGTAAAGAAAACCGGAAGCAGGAGGGAACGCGGGTATCGACGGGAAGTGAGCCCGCACTTACATGCGGGCCACCAAGCTCTGGTTTACACACAAACAACCGGGATGTAACAGAACAAAAAAGGGACGTGGCTCGGATCCCACTGAGTAGAACTGTCATAGATGTCACATTAAGAAGGACTCATTGCAGCTTGACTCTCAATCCCCCAGGCGGCCACTCCTCACAAATACACACTGGTCTGCCTGACAAGCCACGCATTTTAGCGCATCGTGATAGATTCAAGCGAGTCAGATTTTTTCTTTGTACACAGGCGAGTAGATGGTTCGATTCAGAGATCCGTTTTGGAAAGTTTGATACATTCCCCTTCCGAGATTCACTAATTTTAGAGAAAACGCAATTCAGTTTTGTACTTCTTCAACATATCCACTTGACTTTCGATGATGGCATTAGTTTCAATAGGGACGTTTTTCTTAGAAGCCGATATCTTGCACAAATAAATATCGCAATCTGATACCATAAATGACCATGCCGAAAGGTTTGTGGGCATTTGCTTCCCTTGAAAGGATCATAGTGTGTCAAACGCTATCGATTGTCGGTGCTGGTGCACGATTTGATGGATGTGCGTGGTCTATAACTTGTGGTTTTTAAGCCTCATAACGGCTATTCTAGTCAGCCTAGTTAAAGCCATCTTGCCAATGCACGCCAGGTGAAACTTTACCTAGGAACTTATTTGTTGATGTGAGTACAAGTACATTTAATTCACACAAAAGCAGTTAGCAACCCAATCAACCTAACATATGCGGAATGGGCTGTTAAGAGCAAGACTCACGATGCCGAGGAGTCCATTTACTAAAAACCTGTTGAACATCAGCTGCGCAATGGATCCTTCTTCGGGTGAGGACTAGGAGTCTAATACGCTATTTAGAAGACGCGGCCATATGGTGGGGAATCCTCGAAGTGCGTAAAGCGTTGGATCATGTGATCAATCTCGCACTCAATGAGGAGAATAAACCAATTCTGTCTTCTCACACCGCACCTGATTGAATGCCGTTTGCATATTTTCTATCCGCAATCATGTTTCACTATAACCAAACCTCACCCAGCTATACGACTCTTTCCTTCAACAATGCCCTCTCAAGTGGTTCATCAATCTGCCCTTTCATCTACATACCTCTCAGGTTTGACTGGCCTTAAATGTCTCCTTATTGAACCGCTAGTCCTATACGTGTGCAATGACTTAGCATTTGACTAAAACATCGCGAAGTTTCGAACATCATCAACTTTTGCATATTTGGCCACTTCAATTTATTAAATTTCTTTCCGGGAAATTTTTGTTTCAACAATCTTTTTCCTGTTTTCTGAATACCTATTAGCGCATCGCCCTCTTAGAAGCACGGAAAGATGAAATAGATATCGTTGGTGACGGAAAATCGACAGAACACCCTCACAGGACAGTTGACTTCGAACTCACCTCGATAATCGAAGATTTGACCTCCAAGCTAGAGCAGAAAAAATCAGAGGTTTGATTTCCCTGTTGCCTCTAAACATATTTGCTACTGACAATTTACAGTAGAAAGGTTTTTGCATCGCTATCGTTTGCGGTCGGCTGAGATGCAAGCAGTTGGCGCCGTAGTTGCACCATTCTTTCGAGTTTGTGCTTCCTGCGACTATTGTACGATAAATTTTCAGACTGTTTGATGATTATTCTTCCATCTTCCCTCACTGTTACTTGATGAAACTGCACATCCACTTACGAATGATTTGTCAGATGCCTGTAACACCTGTCTTTGAGGTCTCTAAATTAAAAATAGGCTATCCTAGACAAGCATCCGCTGTGGGTTAGTCCTCTTCCCGTTTCCGCATTAATGCGTAATCCGAGAATGTAGGAAGCTCAGTTCGGCGCATAAATTGTGTTATCTTGCCGAAGTTTACGAAATATTGATAATCACCCGCAAACCGGCATTAGCGCATGTACGAAAACTTTGGAGTGATAATGAACGAAAATCTTATATTATTCCTAAGAATAATAAAAAAACTTTCTATAATAGGCTAGCTCTTTCAAAAGCACTTCAACCAGATATTCAGCAGATGAATTTCTGAGCATATCATCTTCTCCAAGCCAATGTCAACATAAATATGGAGATGTTTGACAAGTTTTTTTTTAAATTTACCTGAAGCTAAGTGATTCAACTTGACTAGAAGTGAAAGAGCTCTCTTTTCTCTTTATATTGGATTATTTTCCGTCATGATGAATAACTACCAGGCTCTGTTTTAAGTTTTCGAATGCAAAAAAGAGTAGCCATATGTATAGCAAGATTTTTACATTATTCTTTTGTCTGTTTCGTTTCTAACCTGTCAGCAGCAATCTGCACACCACGGAAGAACGAGGCAAAATAACACGCCCGTTTTGTGACCCGTTTTGCACAGTAATTTAGATGTCTGTATGTCCGCCGCCTTCTGGAGGTGCGGTGGCCTTCAGCGTAGTTCGTAATGGATTAGATTCTAATCGTAATAGGTTTATTGATGTAGCACCTCTCGACGTCGCCAATCATTTTAGAACACAGGTTGAAAGATTTATTCGGTTCTTCATTTTGTTCGAACCAACTGTTAGATTATATACATACCGCAAGCCTACTCAGCTTGTTCGAACCGCCTTTTGGTTTCCTTGTATCCAGCCAGAATTTCAAGGGACAAGTGCAATCTTCCTCAAAGACAGATAGGATGGTTGTCTGTGTTCTCTATACGTGGTGCGCATCTTCAATTTAAACTAACCAGTCAGCCTCAAAGACTTGCGAGCAGGAACGCACCACGGTAAAGCAATGCAGATTAAAGAATGCTAGGGATTGGTTGTACAGTGACAGACCTGTGGTGGAAAAGATAGATAAAGCAGTAGCTTTTGCGACGATTCATGATTAAGATTTCAACTTCTTTTCTGCACTTCGGATAATTGTGCAGTCGCTTTTAATTGGGGGATTGTAAATCAAAGTACTTTATTTGATTTAGGTAGACCGTTATGCTCAGGCTTGCATCTGTTTAGTCAGTTAAGTTTCCGTTGGAGGTTGTGTTGAAGATAGGGTTTTAGGGATAATGTTAATGCTTGGAATTAGTTTACTGGTTAGGGTTACAGTTAGGAAATAAGATCAGGGTTAGGATTTAGGGTTATGAAACAAAGTATTATTCCTGAAGTTGGCACCTAGGGTTATGGTGGAAGGTTAGGGGCGATAATGGTTGGAGATTAAGCTTAAGGGTTAGTATTAGTAGCTTAAATTTCTATCGCCTACAGTGTGTCAAACTGCCTGTATGTTGCGTTCCTTTGCTCGGAGCTGCCGTCATAAGCGCGTTCGGTTAACCCTATCGTAGTAGTTTCAGTTTGTTCATTTGACTTATATACTAGCTGCTCACCTCACTCCTTCGGCCGAGATGACCGGTTTCAATATTACTTGAAGGTAGTAAGCAATGTCCTTAATCACCCATTGTCTGTAAATGCTAACGGTCACGAATGCATCCAAATGTATTACAGCAGAGAGTAGCAATTCTTATGTTAGCCTACCCATTTGTAAAAACCATGGTCGTGGTTTTCGATCATTTACAGTTGGGTTAATTTTTGTGCCCCCACAACGGGCCATATTGTAGATGCGCTGGATAAAAACCGCATTCAAATTGTCCCATAGGACGCGTTAATCAGGCCACGTGGAGTCCGTGCAAAGACCCATACTTCTGGTTGCATTTTGGGGTTGTGGTATCACATCTAGTCGTAGGCTTTGCGCCGCACTAACCACTGCGGCTGATCTCCACGCCGGATGGTGGACAGACTCGGACAGTTCATGCGAGAGTGTCGAGCGAGTGAAGTCGACGCTGGGGAATCTGTCCTAACGACAGTCAACGCATTCCTTACTATAATCCATGTGATGTGCTTGCATCAATCATAGCGAGTTCAAACTCATTGCTTAGGAAGTTGTTCTCAGACCTGAGCGTTAGGCTCAATAATTCCTTCTGGCTAAGCTCTTATGAAATTCCCACTTTGGTTGGACCCAATTCGTCCTCTATAAATGCCTAGTATGCTCTGCAGATTATCAGTAGGTTTGAGGAACGCGTAGACGGACCGTTAAGCTGCGTCCGAGGCCGCTTGCGGTCGTCCAGACACTGTCTTACTACTCAAGTCAAGTGAGGGGGGGCAAGAGAACGATAGATGCTGCGCAGATCTGCCTCACTATAAACTATTTCAGGTATAAGTCACTTTCCCATATCCGACAGTTCGACTGTCGTTTTCGACGAAGTCCAGCATAGCTTCTAAACAGGTTAGCGCAGGAACTGTGACTTTCGCGGCATCTACCTCACTCTTGGTTCTCTCATCCACCTATTCGCTTTGGTCAAAACACAGTCGAAAATACCGGAGGCGGGATCGAGCGCAGGTGGCTGGCGCAACCGATGCCGCCCCTATCCGTACCATCACGCCCTCTCTCCATGTTCTGCAACCCGAATAAAGCCTGCCGTACCCTGATATAGCCCCCGTTTCAGTCCAAAGCATCCATCACGTGGCCCGTTTATAAAGCATACCACTACTTCCACTATTCCGTGGGCCACCCGCTGGGCATTGTCGTTCGTGACAGTTACTGTTGTCTGCCGAGGTAGTTCCCCCTATCTACCAGACGCTTATTAAAATATATCACTGGCAAAACTTCAGTAGCTTTGACAGTGTGTTTAAATAAGCCGAAAAAAGTGTGTTTCCAGTATTAAAGCATACCCTGGGTTATGTATAATCATCCCGCCCTTAACAAAAGACTTCACATGGCGTGGTTTAAGTTGTATCCTTGAGAAGAAAACTTAATTCGATAATCGCATAGGTGAGATTAAATTTTTCGCTCAGGAGTTTACTGACAGCTGTTCTACTTTTCACCTATTGGTGAAAATTTTCGCCTTGTTTATGTTAACATTTACTGTCATGCATTCCCAAGAAAGTCGCTGTTTGGGCGACCGTAGCTTGACTAGCCCCACTTGGGAAGTGGATACTCAAATAACTACTATTATCATTTCAGTAGGCATGTTTATCCCTATTAATTTATTTGGCAGTTTACATTCCTCGTCTACAGATAGAAAAGTACCGGCCGCAGTCTTCGCTATACCTACATATACCTTAGCTCAGAGGGTTAGAAGTGATAGACGGCCTCCTACAACTAAACTACTGCACCATCCCCCTTGCCATTACTACAGCTACGTTAACTCAGGAAGTTCTAAATGATAGGCCCCTTAGTACTAAACCAGTACGCTACCCTTCACCGCAGCCAAAAGGACTGCCGCATAAGGACCACTTACATTATTCTCCGCTACATTATAAGCCACAATTACTACAGAATTGCCACTTATGCTTAATTTACACAACATGCACCACGTACACAAAAAAATTATTACCGACATGCCACTACCACACAGACTACATACCCACAAGCGCTTAGTTAACTGCAACAATTAGACACGAATTGTACACCGTGGATTCGCCATACCCAATAAGGTCATTCACAGTTACACAAAAGACAATATCGAATAATCATGGGTAGTGGTCCTAAAGAGGGCCTTTGTTGCGTTCCCCCGCTGATTCTTCCATTCCTTGCGACTTCTGATTTCGACATACCTCTCGTATTCCGCATTCTCACAAAATCACATTCCTTCTTCATCTTCATCACACTTTACTCTCCTTTCGGTCTCCAATGGATAAGCCGCTGCAACTTGATCCAAAAATAAATCCCAAGCCTTCTCAAATTCCATTTCATGCAGCCGAAACCATAGCCTGTATTGGACCTCGTTTACGTGGGCCGACACACTTCGACCAGCTACTGGTCCTCCTTCCCAAAGCTTCCTTTTCAACCTACACCAGTACGCCTCGATTGAATTAGTATGCCGTCCAGTGGTCGGATCCACAAAATTTCTAGTGGTTGACAGTTGAATGACTGTAGCCTTTCTTCTCAAGACGAATATAACCTATACATTCGTCTGTGACAACTGTGCTTCCAAGATTAATCCACTTCCTTATCACAGTACGCAATTCTCTCCAACCTCCTCCATTTACTTGTTCCAAAACCGCTACTCGCCGTCGACAATCATACATCCCCAGGAGACAGAACTGCCGCTTTCGACGGCTAATCAAAGTCTCATCTATCTGGATCTCGAGGCCATCTCCTCCAAGACGTCGTTTGGTTTTCAATAGAATCCTGCTGCAGACATCTCGACAAAAACCATACCATCGTACTGCCGCTGTATGTGTGATTCGTAACTCTTCCTCAGATACCGTCACTTGTGTTCCTTGCAAAAAAAGCCAACAATATCTTCAGGACAGTACTTATTGTCAACCGACTGCATTGAAACACTGCTCCAGTCCTCAACGCACTTTTCTTTCTGCACCTCAGACCTCGAAATACGTAGCCATCGGTATGCTGCCTAAAAATTTGCTGCTTCATCCACCTCCGACAACGACATTTAAATACATACGGCAGCAGTCCTCACTCTTGACAGTACTCTGTTACTCGTTCCCCGTTAATGATGTCCAAGACGCTTTCCGTTCTGCTCCTTCTTTCCATTTGCGGCTGAGCTTTCCTCCTCCTGCGTACAAAATTTACAAAACAAAATTATAGAATAGCGCATTACCTATTGACTACTACACACAAAAAACATTAGACTACCTTTTTCATAAATTAGAACACACTAACACTACCTATTTCAATAACACCTACAAATAATGATTCCTATTATTTACCATCACCTCCTAGCATGCACAAAACTTTATGCATACACCTACACATTTATTCAACATCAACTTCCATTGCGAACATGTGCACTAACACACTTTTCAAACCATATTTCCCATTTAATATTTAACACTACAATTACTTCACAACCCCATCATGCACTCACTTACTTACCGCACATAATCACTCACTTTTATTTCGCTAGAATTACTTTATTTCTCTATTTAAACTAAATTCAGCATAACACACACAACCCATTGACAGCTATTCCACTTACAATACCATTTGAATTAACTTGTACACTAACTTACACTTTCTCTGCATTCGGTTGCACATTTTCCTTGTCATCATCACCTACTTCTACATCACGCATATCTCCCTGAGCAATGCTTCCTTCAGACGTTGGTCCAATACTCGTCGTAACTGTCCAGTTCACACACACGCACACGATCCTCAACTCAACACCCCTGACCTTGAATTCTATTGGCTTACGCAGACCCTGATTCCTGAACCGGTAAAATGCACTCTCACCGCTTCATATATTTGTTTCAATCTTACAAAATACACAAAAACCTCTATATATTTTATTTGCGCGGTCAATGCGCCCGCAATTAACACATTCAATCAAATTTACGCTATTTTTACACTTATTTCGCCATGCATAATTCACTACCCATCCTTTTCCCCACCCATAAACCCCCAAATCCCACCATTCCCGTAAGACAGTAGACTCGGGTTCCACAAGCCTGGATGGGGCTACACAAGCTACTTTTGCCAAAGTCTGTTAAGCACCAGCACGCTCATGTTGATGCGGATATCCCTCCTTGCTACTGAAAGGGCGTGTATAGTTGCTAAATTCCAGCCAGTGACCTGAGTCTGCTTGACTCGCTAAAACCAATGCTTTCTGTAACTGCTCTGTTTGTTCCTTTTTACTTCTACCATTCAAGGGTGGTTTTTAACAGGTATCCATTCTAGGCCAATTGTCCTCTTTTTAGTTATAACAGGCCGTAATCTACGTCCTGTATGGTATTTTAGGCATCCTTATCGTTTCGGCAGCTCTGGCTTACAAAACAGAGCTTTTGAAGGTAGTAAGAGCTTATAGCTACCCTCACTCCCCCGACAGATTATGGGAGCAAGAGCCGCTCGCAATATAGGTGGTTTTGTGCTTAATGCTAGGGGAATTCTCCTTAGGAATCAGATTAGGCTTACCGCAAGATATACAACAAGAGATAAATTCACCCTTTCAGGGATGTTAGCCCGGAGCCATCCGTACTACGTTAGCGAGTCGTTCCTATTACCGTGTCTTGCTTGGAGGAGAGGACTGGCATATAAGCAATTCTGACGCACTTGGTTATCCAGACGTGTGCGTCCTTCCCATAACAGTGTGTGTCTGTGTCTATGTCTACACGCATATGAACGTTCGCTTATTGACCTCTTCTAACTCTTGCAGAATTTAATCATTCAAGCGGATCAGCGCTACCGCCGCGTCATCTTCGTGATCCTCGCAGACTTACAAATTCAGTTTTTCACGTCTGACGTGCTTAACCAGATTCCTGTTGGTTTTCATTGCGTTCTTCCGTTGAATGGTTTTGTTTTCGTCTGTCCGACCCAAACCTGTTTTAAGTTGTGTGCAGCAGTTAAGTAAAGCCTCCCTGTGTCACTCAATTCAAATTACCGTCCAAGCAAAAATTCCTGCCTTGATGAATATCACACTAGGAAGTGGGGCTTTCGTGAAGACTTCGAAATTCATCAGAATTCAGTCTTTTCGAGAACAGGCATTTACAGGCAACCGACACCCTGATGGCCCTCTGGCCGTTGACCTCCTGGGCTCCAGCATTTGTCTTCAGTCTGTCTCCGGTCAAAAAGCAAGCGAAAACTTTTTTCTAAAGTCCGTCGTCGCTAGAGGAGGACTCTGCAAAGCAGGTGTACAAAATTTGGTCTGGAAAGACGCAGCCCGCACTTGCTGTCACGAGCTTGTGATGAAATCTAAAGCCATCCAAGAGACTATGGAGGTGTTTTAAACTTACTGTTTGTTGCCCCCTCCCTCCATGAGTTTACTTGTGGTTCAACGACATTATCTAGCTGGGAGGACTAATAAGCCAGCTGGGAATTTGAATGGACATGGGCAGTTGTTATAGGGACGCGAGTGGCCATGCACGCAGTGCCTACAGCCCGGAGTCATGCGCACAGGCAAAAAGCGAACACTAACGACCGTTCACGCAGCGTGGGTAACTATCGATTAGAGGGCATGCGTAACGACCGCTCACACAGCGCGGCAAATTATCGATCAGCGGTTGCATGTTATTGGGCCAGGAGTATTCTAGAAGCCCAGAGCCCAGGTTCTATTGGAGAAGCTAAGGATTCCGTTGTCTCTGTACCGTCCTGAATAAAGGCTTGCTATCAAAATCGGCTTTGTCTTCTTCTGCCTATTAGTCGGGGATATAACAGCAGTCAAGAAATTGCCGCGCTTGTAAGACTTCCGACATCTAATGCTCATGACGGATGGAGGTAGTTTGTAGAGTTCAGTGGCTCACTTTCTACAGATCGATGCATATTAGGGGGAGGGAGGGGGTACTGTTCGTGGCATCGATTCCAGTTAGACCAGACAAGACTCGAATCGTAGCAAGTAAAATGTCGGCTTTTTAGCTCGAAACGCGGACTCTTAATATCATCTCATTTTTAGACGGGTTGCACTATTGGATATCGTGGAACACAATCATGCGTCAGCTCCTATACTATATCACGCCGTCGTTTTTTCTGCGAGACCCTAACTTACTTATGACCGACGAGACCCTCACTCTTAAAAATGTGTATTTACTGCTGTCGTATATTTTCGCAACACTGATGAAATGTTGTGCGTATATCCTTATATATGTGAACTGGGTGTGCATGTGATCCACTCTCTTAGCACCAGGAGGGTGGACAAAACATCTCGAGTAAAAACATTTTCATATCATTCGGTGTAACCAGGCTGTCCAGGTTTGCCGGCCACTAAATTCGCATCCACCTAGGATCGTCTCGGCTACCTTTTTCCATCAGAACATGGTGAATAAGAACGGAGAAAGCGCGGTGCATGTCACGAAATTACTTTTATGATCTAGCACCGCGCAATTTACCCACCTATTGGGGCGAGCTTGATGAATAGAACTGTGTTACACGTTCAGTTGATTGACTCGATGGAGTCTGCAATTAGCAAACGAGTATCTGGCCGCATCTTTCACCCTTCGGTGACGATCTCCGTGACCGCTACGATATCCGTCCTTGTTTCGACCTAGCGTACCACCCGCACATGGGAGACAATATTTTCTCCCAAAAAAGTTCAATGTGTTTTTTTTTTTCACGGTCAGCTTGTTTTTTTCTTTGTTCCACTTCATGTTTTTATATCGCAACATGCATGTAGAAAATTGACGGTTCAAAGGTACACACCTACATTACTCTCACATAAACTGAACTGAACGGGCCATGTTAATGACGCCAACGGTAATCCAGACCGAACACCTGGATCTCACCCCTTCTATTTTACCATTCAGGTAATCGATCGTATTCAATCAGCGACCGATCTTATAAAATTTTAACCGAAATTCTGAAACGCATGTTTGAGTACAGAGGACTGTCATATTGATCATCCTACTGTTTAATGATGTCATATTTCAGAAACGCCAGGTCGCAGCCTTTTGACTGCACTTCTTTTCGACCACCTGAAAAAACTAGACGTTAAAATGCTCTTCAATAGTGTCTATTTTTTATATTTATTTTCGACGCTTTTATAAATTCCCAAATATACTGTAGAAAGCATAACCATTCATTTGATTGCCAATCACTTCTACTTAAAATATTACACTCAAAGCAAAGTTATATTTGGGTTTTACATTTTTTTTCAAATTTTGGAATAATTTTGGGCCCGATCAGCCGTTGTATTTGCCTTTAGGGTGTTTAGTCTATAAGCTAAGTACTCTGCGTGTAATAAAAAGTCATTCATTCCTCCATGCCATTTTGTTGTGAATGTGGCTTATGTTGCAACCGGCAGAAACACCGGGCACCTGGTGCAATGGTAGAGTGTTGCACTCAACGACCAAATGTCACAGGTTAGAATCTCGGGGGTCATCACCCCTGGGATTGAATATGACTGGCTGATGACGGCTAATAAGCCAGAAACGGCCATTCTGGTCTCCCTTGCTTTTGCCAGTTACACACCACCATTTGTTGTATACCTCATGCGGAGCCTTAGTAAAAAGACCAGTATGATATTATCCGAGGGGAAGGTCTTAAACACCCCCGTGATTAGAAGAAACTTTTATAAACCATAATATGCCCTTTCTTTTGGCATAATATTTGAGGAGGAACTTATTAGCTCTCAAATGAGCACGAAAAAGCATATTTTCGAGCACGTTTTTATATAAATCATTTTTCAATTTATCAGGACATCGAAAATCAATATAAAACTGCACACTAATAAAGGAGCCATTTTTACCGACTATTTTCTTTGCTACCAGCCAAAAAAGAGTACATTCGAAAGTCAGTATCCTGACATGTCTGAAGTATCACAAGAGTCTGCGAAACCATTATCAGTATTTGAACCCTCCTCGGGTCAATTTTATTAAGAGAAATATTGGCAAACGGCTTTCAACTCCCTCTTGGTACACAGTTGGGAAAAAATGCATCGGTGCAGCAAAACATTTCAAAAAAGGTCGATTGCATAATTTGAGGTGGCTACTCACTCGTTCCAAGTAATACAATCACAAGTGATGATGTCAGTTAACACGAGCCAGCAGGTGGAACTGGGCAAAAAGATTAGATAGTAAAAAAAACTACTAAGGCATGAGTCAGAATTCAAAACGCACAATGTCATTTGTGGGATGTTTTGGAGAAAAAACTGTCGTTTGTGGGAGAAAACTATGTACAGGATAGGACCGGCATTACCGGGGGGAGCACATTGTGTTTAATATCTTCATCCGAAGGGTCAGAAGAGGAGGAAACCGCAGAGTTACGAGAACATCCCGAAGAGCCGGAGCTGTGACCATGATACGCCCTTGCTGTTTGCCGCATCTGCCGACAATAGGACGAAAACAGAGGAGCCCGCCACGGTCGTCAGCAGTCAGTTTCAGGTCGATATGGGAAAGAACGTTACAATGCCGCGTAGTCTAGGGCCACAGGTGCGGTATAGACGACTGCCGAACCGATCGTTGCAGTTCGCATAGTCAGAAGGTGGCAGCCCGAAGTTTTTAGGTTTATATATGATAAAATACTTTGAGTAAACAGTTATCCTTTCTAACCGAAAATATATTTCAAAATTCCGGTTAACATTTGATGAGTTTGGTCACTGACTGTATATGTAGTTGTTTTGGCGGATTTGAATAACCTAGCTTCTAAAGACTCGGGGCCACTGCTGGTCCAAACACAGCCGAGTGCCTTTTTAACAGTGTATGATAAGTTTTCCCAAAATCGTTATATTGTAGCTTTAAAAATGTTTATTTGTGACGATATGCGCATGTTTGCTTAGGTACACTTGAGAAAGTATTCACATGCCCTTTCTGTTGGGAATGCGCCCTTTTCCACGATCAGTCCTCTTACAGGAAGTCCCCTGAGTGCAACTCCACGCCGGTATCATGAGAGCGCGTGCCGTGACTATCGATTTTTCATCATACCTGATTGGTTCCTTGGCGCTAACGCCTGCTCATGGAGCCGACTGAATAAATACCCCGCAGCCTTTTATAAGAGTGACTTGCTTCACTGGCAGTGATTTGCTCTATGTGAATACACTTCTAGCTCTGACCAATTGAATTCTCCTGTTCTCGCGTGCTGACCTTGGGGACAACAGTCGGGCTAACTCAGAGTTCGTGTTAATTACAAGTACCAGGCCTGTTAAACTCCGCAGCCTTTTTGCAAGAGTGATTTGCACTTTCATGCCTTTACGTGTTCTGTATGGATACACTTCTCTTCCTGGCCGATTAGCTTCTCTTGCTCCCTCGTGCTGGCTTTCGGGACAACAGTCGGACTATCTCAGAATTAGTGCTTATTGCAAGTACCAGGCGTGGGTCGTAACCCTTTCAACCTGTTAAAAGCTATTTATTTTGCTTCTAATGCGCTAAATCTCTACACTCTGCAGGCTGAAACCCTCAGTCAGGCTCTGCGCGCTGCTGAGGAGAGGCACCAACAGACCGTCGGTGAGCTGCAGTCCCGGCTCACCGCTTCCGCCACCGCACTGGAAGCAGCCGAGGCCAAGGTGAGTGCCCTGAGCACTGAACTCGACCGCCGACACGACTATGACGACCTCTGTCGTGAGATTACTGTTCTGCGGTCCATTGAGTTCCCCGAGGGCAACGAAAAGCCGGATTCGCATGCGGAGGATTCCGCGGAGGTCAGCGGACCTATCTCCCTGGAGGTTCGCCTTCGGCGCAAAAATGAACAGCTGAAGAACACGATTGCTAGCATTTCTGCAGAAAAGGAGCAATTGGAAGGTGCGTGTATCACTGACATTTTATTATGTCTGTTCGGTTTTCCTTTTGAACCACCACCAGCGTTCCTTCTGCTCCTCTCCAAACAAATGTCTCCATCTATATAGCCCTATCGCCCCGTCTGTTTCTTTTTTATCCCTCTGCTTAGTGACCAACATTTTTGAAGAACGGAGCCATTAATTACTCGAAGTCATTTTTGAATGGAAAATTAGGCTGTCCTTGTCAGATAGATAATTGTCTTTAACGCCAGGGGGGAAGCCATCGGCTGGGACTGAGGGCAACTGAGACAGATATATATCTAGACGTCACAGCGCCAAAAGAATTGGGCCTACGTTGTTTCCTTCCAGTAAACCGACAAGGCTGCTAGGCAACTGACGCAATCCGCCAGACAGACAACGTCCTTACTCACTTAGAGAAGTAGTAAAAAAGAAGAAAAATGCGTCGTAACTGTCGTCTTAGAAATATGCAAATGCCTAAATGCGACTGCCGGGCAGTACAAGGAGGCCCAACCGCTGAGGAAAAAGTCTGCGTTCCCACGACATGCCAGCTATAGCCAGTGAACTGCACATCTGCATTCATTTGGGTGCTTTGTTGTCGCACACGTCGATGTGGTTTGACTTCCATGTTTTGTTCCTCATTTCCGTATTTTCCGGACTGTAAGACGCACTTAAAAGCCTTTAATTTTCTCAAAAAACGATAGTACGCCTTGTAACCCGGAGTGCCCTATATATATCGATATCGCTTCAAGGTCAGTAACAAGAATTAATCGATGTATATGATGCTCCGGGTTATAAGATAGACTGCCGTTTTTGAGGACATTAAAGAGCTTTTAAGTGCGCCTTATAGTCCTGAAAATACGCTAGTCAGACTTTGGGAGTATAGCGTTCAATGCGCAAAGGTTTGCTCCTTGCAGTTAGTGCCTTGTTTACCGAAAATATGGTTTATTCGCATAGTAGCATCTCACTGGACAATCTTATTCCACCTTGGAACGCATATTGCCAACCAGAGTGGCGAAAATGATGTTGTCCGGCGTACTCTGGCTGAAAAATGGAAGTCCTCGTATTCCAACAAGCAGACAATCTGTATTCACTTAAGTCTTGACCGAGTAATAACTCTCTTCAGGAAAACAGCTACACTACTAAGTGTTTGCTAATTGACCTTTCAATTGGGAATCTCCTCCGCGTGTATTTCGATCATTTGGGGTTTGGGGAGCCAGAGCCTTGGTACTTACCACTTGCTGTTGTGTTGCTACCGTTCGCATCAGAGGCCACCCTTACCTATGTGATTAGGAATTTTTCATTTACCATCTCAAGTCATAGTAGGCAAATTCTCGCCCGAATGATACTATCTACACACTTTCACCGTAGAGACTGTTTTGCTCTGGTACAGATTAATGTATGCAAATCTATACGGACGTGCCATTATCAGTGAAGTCCCGAAGCTCATATAATTCGCCCCCTGAGATGGGCATAAAACGAGACTGACATTTCCGAAGGTGTTGTATTCACCTAGATAGGTTTGAGAGGCGGAGACGTTGTTGAATTCGGCCTCCAGAACATCCAACGAGGAAAATAGTATTTGAGAAGAAGCGGGCGTGATTGGTGGAATACGAATTTTATTCGTCTGATCTTTCGAAATCCGTCGCGGATCCATCACCCTCCTCCTTGTCTCTGGTTATGGATCCATGACGTATTTCGAAGCATCAGGCGCGTAACATTCTTGTCCCAAAGATCACATCTGCTTCTTCTCACCTACTTCTTGGGTTCAGGACTTTTGCTTGTATTAGAAAAGTAGTCTTTGGCAGATAGTATTGCCGGCAAAGACAACAGAAACTAGAATGACCATTTCTGGCTTATTAGCCCCGGCGATTGTTCGGTGCCCTATTTGAGAAATACCTTCATTTAGTCGGCGGAAAACGTGTCGGTTCACCCCCCCCCCCTCCCCATCACAACAGTTTCTGGTTTCAGGGATTGCGCTAAACGCTTTACAGGCTTCACAGGGATGCTGATGAACATGTGCTTGGTACAACTTGTGACATTTTTTACATCTACAAGTGATTTGTATCGGCCCCGCCTGAGACCGTTATTGCTGCGCGCGCTTCGTCGTCAGGCTCGAGCCTTTCGCAGCCAGGCAGGTTCTGTTATTTCTCTATTTGTTTATGTCCACGCTACTGCTCTTTGTGTGTCTGTCTGTGTGTACGTGGACAGCTTTCCCACGAACTTCAGCTGAGTTACTTAGCGTGCCTCCCACGGAATCTCCTCATCCTCTCCACGAAACAGCAGTCTATTTGTTTGTCTCCTTTGTCTGGTATTCTACATGAGTTATGCTTTTTCGTTCCTCCGCCTTCTTCCTGCTGATCAGACAGCAGGCTGAGCCGGGGCCCCGTCAGACGGTGGCCGCATTCTGGGTCCTTACACATCCTTGTGCAGCCCGCGAGAAGAGACACAACACAGGCGTATGACGTGTTGCAAACATCCGAAACAGGCGTGTGCGCACGTGTGTGTGTAACCACTTTATGTTTTCGTCGTTGTCTGTGCGAACGTGCGTGCGTGCGTGCGAGCTGACTTGTTTTCGTGTAAAACTGGGGCCGCCCAGCTCTCCTGGCTTCTTTGCGTGCCCTCCCCACCCGCTGCCTGTCCGATTCGGCTCGGCAGCAGTGGTGACTCCCAGCCCTTCTGGTTGGCCACCTGGCCCCAAAACGATACCTTTGTGTCTGTCTGGTTCGTTGGTTGGGGCATGTCTGGGTCATTTTCACCTGCTACGGAAGGAGCGCGCCTGGTGGCGGTGCGGGGTGACGAATCGCGGATTGCGACACAACCTGTCTCAGGGCTCGAATTTTGTTCTGTTTCCGTGGTGGGGTGTCTGTGATGAATCATCCGAGGAGCTGCGCCTACTCTCCGAACAGTTCAGCTACACTGGTTGCTGGGCCCCGTAAGACTTGGGATAGAAGTTCCCCCGGGGCAGACGGAAACGATGTTTTAGTGTTTTCTTGGAGGGCTCGGAGATAGTAAACGGTATATTACCATGTCCATCGCTCGTGAGAACCTCGGATAGGCCGGCGTAATCTGCCTGTATCTGCTGGTTTGCAACCCTGTACATAGACCGAATGTTTGCAGGAAAACCCGGGTGTCTTATACAATCACCACGCGAAGATGAGAAATAGGATAAGTTCATATTCCCATCTGTTATGCTTATTGCTTATGACTCAGCTACTGATACAATAACAGGAATTTCTAAGCTTCCGTATCTCGTTGATTCTGTAGAAGGTAGCTCTCTATTTGACAGGAGATGTTCTGTAAATTGTAAGCTAGAGCTAGGTGCTGTAGACAGTTAAAGTTAGCATGAAAAACGGCAAACGGCTCTACGTTGCGACCTAAAGGCACTGTAGAACTTGCTCGGTCATCTTGACTTTGTCTTGTCACCGGTTAAAGCGAATGAGGGTTTAGAGTGGGGTAGATGGCGGCTCACCTAGTTTCACTGTACCTGGCCACAGTCACCCTCCCTGCTCTCGGGAGACTAGAATAGCCACTCCTGGCTTACTATTCATCATCTACCAGGCCTTCTACTTAACGAGCGGAAGTTATTCCAGTGTACTATTCGACTGCGACCCTCTCCTAGTCCTAAAAACCATTGACATTCTGTCCAACGATGTATTGTCTTTCCGGTACCTTGGTGTTATTCTGGAATCCATCCTGTCATTGACTCTTCATCTAAAAGTCCTTTTTATTCAAATACATAAACCTTTATCTTATATCCACCACTTGCGTTCATATCACACACCACACGCCCTTATCTGGCGATTTATAGGTGCCTGCATTCTCCCCCTCATTCTATACTGCTCTCCAGGTTTACTTAAAATAGACCTGGTCATTACTAAACGAATGCCCCGAATGCTCTCTTCAGCTGCCGGTGTTTCCTATGCCTTTTAGCTGACATTATAATACAGCGTCACTTTAAAACGGTCAAACAATTTGCTAATCGTATCCATAGTGTGATCGCTTACCCTCTCCATTCTGAACTAATGGTTGCAAAGTCTTCCCGTACTATGCGCCTAAGCTTTCGTCATATGTCTTGCCGTACATCGGCATATCAGCACTCTGTACTCCCATTCCTAGCACGCTACCTCACGTGTGAAGACGTGGAAATTGAGATATTGAAAGCCGACCTGTCTCCAAAACGCATGTGGATATCGTGCAAACCTTTAACTTTGAGTATTCTGAGTATAGCTTTATCTCTCATACTTCGTTTTTAGTACTGGTAGGTTTTCCCAAGCACGCATCTTTATCGGGCTCTAGCACACGCACATCATTTATTCCAGGCTTTGTAGTGGACCCGAAAATTCATATGTCGAAGACGTTGATAATCACTACTGGCTCCCCTCCTCCTCCCCCCGGAAGCAATGGTGTCCTTCGCGTGTACCAGGCTTCAGTAGAGAAAACTTAATGAGCATCAAGTTCACTTGCCTGTTTGCATACCCGCCAGTCGCAGTGGTTACTGCTTCCTGTGCTTTGTTGTGGTGCCAAAGCGGAGAGTTGTCACCAACTGAAGTCAGAACAGCATGATCACCCCAACAGTCTGGCGTTTGTTTCGATAGCTATACGCCATCGAATCCGCTGTCCCTCCTCTCCGGCGGCTACACCGTGCACCGATGTGGTGAGCACTGGTACTGCGCCCCGCCTGCATCTTGTCACACTATTGGTATACATAAATCACGGTGGCCTATTTATCTGTGTGTGTGTGTGTCTGTGTGTGCCCGAGACTACCGGTAGGCACTTCGTGTTTACTGCCTAAAGTGGGATAGCCAAGGAGAGGCTCAGCAGAAATAGAACGTCCAGGTGGGGGGGGGGAGGGTCACAATGAAACCCCAGTGTTACACTTAGCATGTGGCATCCCAACTCTCGGTCTGACAGTCCACTTGGTACGCAGAGGCTGAAAAAAAAACACCGATGACAGATGGGGCATTCACGTGGTATTCAACGGAACTCGGGACTGCTCGCTGCTTTGTGACTTCGCTGCTGCTGCATCAGAGATGAATGAACCTGGAAGTAATAATGTCAGGAAGATTAAGTATGTAGACCTCAGACGAGAGTTGTGCCACACTCTCTAGTTGTGCCGCACTCCAGGGTACTGTCCGTTCAAAACACTGTTGTATGCCCCCAACCGCGGGCAGTTGAGGTTAATTGATACTGCTCGCAACTGCGTTTGCTTGAATTAGCAGTCACACATTATGGTCTGAATAGGTAAGTTATCCGTCGACAGCAGGTTATAGGCAGTATTTCGAACCAAAATTACCTCAACCACTGCGTCTGATCCCGTCTTATACCCCATTTCACTCTATCTTGACACCGGACTTCGGTTGGTGAGGGGAAAGAGAGTTTGGTGTATGCAGCGCAGGTCTATAATTACTATTAATTACCTAACACGCAAGTCACCGTTCTTGCACCCATTACCTTGTGGAACACACCTTTGAAGTCGTCAGAATCGACGATTGCTCAGATGCAGTTATATTTACTCCTCCTTGCCATAGAACATCGCTGATGTGAATAGGGTAAATGCCCCGAAGTAGACCATTGGTAAAACCCGATTCCCCCACTGCGACCCTGGGTTGAATAACTACAGCAATACGCAGTGTGAATCAGCAGAATATGTGGTCCAATTGCCCTTCATGCACCGAATTCTGTGTATAGATTTTTTGGGGCAGATTTGTTCTCTATCACAGTGCATCCTATGGTACAGTAGTACTCCCCTCGCCCATAAAATGACTACTGTTCGAGCATTTGGGGTAGAAGCTTATGCTCAAGCCTATATGCGGTTATACGTAGCTGCACATCTCAATCCTGTTGAAAATTTCTGGCTTTTTTCTACTTCAAAGACGGCAGTCATCTTCTACTCTGTCAGGGCTCGACGTCGCTCTCCAGGCACTGTAAAAGCCACTCCGTCTCGGACAAGGATTGACCAAGGTGTCTAAAACGTAGATTAGAAAGAATAACAGCACTTCAAGCTATCTGTTGGCCCCATAGTTTTCTAAATGCAATACCCTTTGGTCTCTTCTCTTCCATTCATACTCGTCCAGACTGTGATTGAGAGATTCTCGGGTCAGTTCAGGTCACGTTTTCTAAGGGAAATATAGGCAAATGCATTGGTACAATAGAACATTTCAAACGATTAGCGAATGGAACTCAGTAGAAAGAGCACACAGTGAAAAAAATTCCTTAGGCATTATCCGGACATTCTAGAAGTTTAAATGCCATTTGAGGGATTCAAGGAGAAAAACTGTCGCTCGGGGGGGGGGTAGTATATGCAAGGTAGGATGGCCTATTGCTAAGAGAGTGCTTGAAGCAAGTTTCTGCCAGCTAGTAAACTGTAGCGAAGTACTGCTTACTTACTTTAATCACGAATACCTTAGGATAGATGACAGTCGAGTGATCTCTGACTCTGTGTTTCGGCCTATACAGTAGTCGGAAAACGAGGTTGCATTCGTTACTTCGGCCACTCAAGCTCTCTGCTTACAACCTCTTTTTTCATCCTTTCTCTCACCAGTGCACCCAACGCCTAAAGCTGGTGACTCCCCCCTTCTGTTCTGTTATGGTTCACGTCATGCTGCGTTTTGTCCCCAAAACGCGGCGGTGACGCTGTTTTCGTCAGGCCGAGAATAGGAACAAACATACCCTGTTATCGGACGAGTGTCTGCTTTGCGTCGGCTAAGCGACGTGTGCTGCATGCTCGAGGCCGCGCGGGCGGGCGGGCGAGGACTTTATGCCCGGTCAACAGCAGCTACACGTACCCACACTCATCTCGCTCTCTGTCTGTAGTCACTGGGTTGACTCAGTCTCAGCAAAAGAGAGTGAGAGGACAGTCACGTACTACACACGTCTCCTTACTGTAATCAGGCGCTGACGCGCATTTGAGCCCACCCCACCCCACTGCCCTGGAATGCTTTCCTCTGAGTATTTGCAACCGCCAGGGTAACTCAGTCCTCCAAGCTGATCATCAGGTTGAAATAGCTTCTTCTTCTTTTTTAGTTGACCCAATTTTGCGAAATTCGCGGCCTTGATGAGAGTCAAATGCATTATTCAAATCTATCAATACCCCATAAGAAGGATGGTTCTGCTTCTTCCGGGTTTCGCTTTGTTCACGAAAGGGGTAAATATTCTCATATCTTAACCCTAACGGTTGTTCGAGCGTCGATTTCCATTAGGTGCACCGTGTGCTGCAAATCTGGGTATGCGTAAGGATGGTGGCTTGGCGTGAATTAGTTTACATTGATGGTAGACTTGCGCTACATCTACCGCACCCTCTCTTCTCTCACCCGGGTCTAATGTCATGATCCGGTAAAAAAGACCGGAGGCCGGAAAGACTGCAGGCGGCTGGCGCGGCGTGAAACCAAGCACTAACCCAGAGTATAAGCCTAAACAATCCCTGCCATGCATAATAGAACTTACTGCTCCTCGATGCCAGTAAGTGGTTTACCATTTACTGGCTTTTCAGACAGTTCAACTTAGGGGCTACTTTTGCAGAGCCAGTATAACTGGCTATCTGTGCGATCGATACGCTTGCCCAATTGGGTTGCGATAGTCGTTACTGGCCTGACTTTTATATAGTTTAGCTGCTCGGACGCAAGCGATAGAGGTGCAGACAGTTGCTTTAAACGGATTTCCACCCTTTCTATCTGATCACTGAATCTACCCTGCGACCTCATAGCTAAATATTACTATTTGCCTTGTCCACATCATGGGTCGCGAGTGATATGTGCACTACAGTTCATGTTGTTCTTTAATCCTTTTTTGGCGCCCCTTCCTCCAACTTTGGCCGGACAACTATGTAAATCCACTTTTCTTACCATACTTGATTCTTCAAAAGTTGTGAGTTACCCGCTCCACACGAACAGCCTATTATCAGTTAGTAAATTCTTATGGGTGTGTCTGCCTGTGTTTACTTTGAATTCATCCAGGCACGTCTAGGCTGTCTGCGCCCCCTGTCCTTCGTGTTTTCGGTTGCTCATTGGCTCCTCGAAGGACGCCTTTAAGTGTTTATAGGTACTTTTGGTTTGGATGAGTCCAAACGCATCTGTTCTAGCTGTTTGGTTGAACCTTCCTGAGTCAACTCTAGGCATTCCGCCTTCAAAGTGCACACACGGATGAGTGTATCAAGGAGATAGCGGGCCGTAACACCTGTTGCGCTAGGCATGCCATCGTGGATACAGTGCCCCCGCGATGTGCATATTCCTTTCACCCCCCCCCCCCACTCCCTGCAAGACAGAAAACTGTCCTCTACTGGTGGTTTGTAGGCTCTTCCGCCCTCGTCCTCAACATATCAGACACTGCAAGCCTTTTTGTTTCGCCTATTGCTTACATTTAGGTATACAAGTTTGGTTTTCTATCCTTATACGAATCAGAGGCTGAGCTGAAAGCTGCCTCCCCCCCGCCTTCGACTTGTGAAGTATTTCAACTGTGCTCTGGCGCTGCTACATCCACCAGCCTACCTTTTCGTCTGGAAAACATATCAAGACTGTAAAGCAACCTAAGTAACAATCAGTAGAATCGATCGTTGGGATCTCGGCAAAAACCCGTGCTATGTGCTTGTGTACTGAACGACTCACAGATGTCATTGAAACAGCTTCGTTGTTGACGGGGCAGGGGCCGTTTATAGGCCTGCGTTATGCAGATAACCTTACGCTAATTTCCAGGAGGGTTGCATATTCCCATTTCCTGGCCCGAACCCTCCTTTTCCTGGAACTTGCCGCGAAGCCATCTGTATCAGGGGGTTCCCCTATTCGTTTATCCTGCCCTGGGGGAGGGAGTTCATATAAACAATCTATCGTTGAAGGAAAATGCAAGAGTGAGGATGATGCAGTGCAGGTCTTTTTCGCTATAATTCAATTGGCGCACAGGTTGCCCCTGCTACTGGTAGTCTGCGTCCCGCCTGCCGAGTGGACTGTAAACTTTTTAGACCGACAGTTCGACCCTCGCTCTCGACGATGTCCACCACGAGCCTCAGAAGCAAAGCTGTGACTCCCGTGAGATTATAGTGAAAGTGGACTTGCGCATAATGTACCCCAGTCTCTCACTTCTCCAACACCCGTACACGATGTCAAGACAAAATTTGAGAAGACTGGAGAGGGAGGGGGCAGGCAGTGTGCGCAAAAAAAACACTCCAAAACGCGCCACAACAACGCCACCTTTGCGCGAATAGAGTGCTTTTAGTTCAAGCACCCGCTAGCTAAGAACTAACAGTACAAATGTGCTTGACCACGAGGTACTTACAGTTTCTCTCTTACATATTCTATCGGGTCGCGTTGCCTTGCTTCCTTCCGCACTTAAAGAGAGCTGCATTAAGCAGAAAAACATCACCGACAGAAACAAGGGTGACTGGTAGTGTCGGTGCCGTCTTTATGCCCATAATGTGCTATCCATTGAGCAGTTGCTGATGGGGCTCGATCCCCAAGGTACACCAGATCGAGGGAGTTTCGTAACCGATCAGTGAGCGCCCATGTATCAGGGACGAATCAGGCCAATCACTCTTTCATCGCCAGCTTACTTTCGGTGACTGCCACCTTCGCCGTTTTCCTACGATGGTTTAAGTTGCCCACCGTTCCCTCATCCTCCTCCTCCTCCCGCCAGTCTGCCTACAGCAAAGGATTTCGAATATAAAGCGACCTATGAGTAATACCCTTCCTGCCCTATTCGCACGCTCTGTTAGATGAGATCTAGGGGTTGCACTTTTGGCCCCGTTGTGCTCCTTCCCTGTGGTGGCTACCAAATGACCACTTAAGTCTAAAGTACAGGTTTCCCCCTATAGTACTGGTGGCTTTATGACTGCTTGGTTAGTTTTCGCAGGAATTCGTAGTGTGCTCTGTGTGGTTATCTTTTAGGGGCGGGGGAGTGTGGTTGCTAGTAGGAACAGATATTTTGAACTTTTATGGTGTGTTCCTGCAGTGCTGTACTTTGGCCGCCAGGCCGTTTACATTAGGTGTAAATGAACCAAAAGTGGGGGAGGGGCGTATGTAAGCTCTTTGCGACTATATTCGACAGAACTGTCAACAAAGAACGTGTGACACACACACACACCGTTCAGTATTAGAATGTGGCTGAAATTTAAGCGGTTTGACAATCATTCCGATTTTGTGGTGTTGTGCTTCCGCTATGTTCCCCCCCCCCCCCCTCGGACAAGGACATAGGAACGCCCATGCTGTATGCCCGGGCGTCCTTTCCCCACCGTACTGCTGCTGACGTTTCAGGTAGTTGTCTAGTCTACCCATCTTCAGAAAATGGATACTCTGGCTCACGGTCCTCGTCTTAATGGCGTCTTTTCTTGTGTGTGCCTGTTCTACCAATCATGTTTGAGCCACTATGTGTGTCCCTCGTCGCGTCTTCAGTCTCCTCGTCTGTCGGTCTGCTGCCTGTCGCCGTGTCGCTTATTTTGGTGTCGGCTCCCTTTGTGTTTGCTCCGTGGCCTTTTATGACTCCAGAACTGGTGCTCGGAATAAGCATGCTGGCCGCGGCGTTGGCCGACCGCGTGGTTGTGCGGCTTGCACTGGTGTCAGCCCCTTGTGTGTTCGCCCTGTCGCCTCCCGTGTTGTCTTGAGCGGTTCCCGGCATGCACACGTTTGCCACTGTTGGCCGTCCGCATGCTAATTTCGCGTGCGTTGGTGTTGACCTCCTGAACCTTCGGTTCATATTCCCCCGTCATGCCCGAACTTGTTCCCGGCCCCCTTTTTTCCATGCAGCATCCGTCCCCTGATTAGAGGTCCTTAAAACAACATAGGGGACCGGTAAATTTATGTGGCGGTTGACTGAAAGTCAGTCGATATCCAGGCCTCTTTAATCTGCCTTGATGTGTGATCATCACCTCGGCCCACAATTTCGACCGCGTCGAAGTTGAAGTCCTGCCCCATCGCTGCAGCATGGGTTGCTACCTCCGACTTTGGATCCAACCTCCCCACGGCCCGTTTATGCTCATGCATTCGCGTTTGAAGTTTTCGGCCGGTTTCTCCAAGATAATTGCACGTCCTGCAGCTGCACTGAAGTCCGTATACGACGCCTGACTTCTCATGCTTAAGTATAGGGTCTTTAGGTCGCATTACTTGTTGTCGGATACCAAAATAAGTGACACGGCGACAGGCGGGAGACCGACAAACGAGGAGACTGAAGACGCGGCGAGAGACACACATAGTGGCTCAAACATGATTGGTAGAGCAGGCACACACAAGAAAGGACGGTATAAAGACGAGGATCGTGTGCCAGCATATCCATTGTCTGGGTAGATGAGACAACTATCCGAAACTTCAGGCTTGGAATAAACCTCTACCGGTGAACACTCCTCTTTTTTCTAATCTACCACCCGGGAATCGAATTTTCAGCACTATCTTGCTCTATGTTTCTCCCTTATTCTGCTTAAAGTGGCTGTTTGATTATTAACTACTCTGTTCTCTGGTGGATGGCCGCTCACCAAACCATAACGATACTCGCTCTTTCCGTGCTGCCTTTGGTCTCACTCGCAAGCCTCGCCAACAGCCGCACAGCTGCTAGTATCCTAGGCAGAAGAACATTACCGACAAAGGCAATGGAGACCGAAATGACCCTTTACGGCTTAGTAGCCGTCAGCCACACCCAACCCCTTATGGTGCACAACCCCCTAGTTAGAGGTTTGAACTTTTACTAAACAGGTCACATGTTCGAACCTCGAGTTGTAGTACACCACCTAGGATTGTGTATGACTGGCTAATGACAATTAAGGAGCTAGAAATTCTCATTACTGTTTCCCTTGTCTTTGTCGGCAAGGTTTAACTGTAAAATGTCCCCTAGTAGTTAAGGTCGAAAAAGGATGGCTACCTCAAAAAGAGCCGTGGTTAAATCCTGACGACTGGTTGGGCCGTAACAATAAACAACACATCCAGTACAGCCTGAGGCTGTTGACAGGCGCGAACCGGGCATAACCCAGTTAGGCACATGACAGGAAGGGTGCGTTTACATGAAACACCGAAGGTCACTTGCACACGTTTTTCGTTGGTTGTACAACGCCTGTGTCACATATTTTGTAAATACTCTTGCAAACACTGCCTAGGTAAAGTCGATTATACGAGCTTTGATGTCACTTTGAGTGCAGGTCAGTACAGGGAAATTATCGATTATTCACGCGTCCACGCAGAAGCAGAGTACCTGACGCAAAATTGGAAAGTCAGGCGGCACACATTATCTGCCTTCGAGTGTTCTCGTTTTTCACAAAGTCTGGCTGGTATAAGCGGGGTAAATATTTTCGTACTTTTGCTAACTGTCAGTTTCCTGTGTGTTTGTGTGTGTGTGTGTGTGTGTGTTTACTTGCCATATCGGAGTATTTGAGGGCCTACGGATCTTCCTTTTTCCAGCGGTGACTAAATAGTAGCGCACACCCTTGCAAAAGCTTGAAGCTTTGAAGATTGAATCGATAGCACTATTTAGTGCAATCATCAATTTCGCGAGTGCTCTTTAGCTGTGGTCTCTTGCTGCACAGCATGAATAAAGTATGAGAGAATACAAAAATTGAATTTGTATCGAAAAATCGATGCAAGCAGCCAGGTCATAGAAAATGGCCACGAAGGCTAATCAATTACCTAAGAAAAAGTTGGTCATTTTGATGGCCTTGCTGTTTGTATCCATTTTTCTCTACGAATTCAATTTTGCATTCTCCTATACCTCACACACATTATGCGCTGAGAGGACGCAGCTGAAGAGCACTCGCGGAATTTATGGTTCCATGAAACTCTGCTATCTATGTTATCTTCAAATTTGCTCTAGAAAACTCGAGACGTCAATTTATGTGCTAGTAGACTATGATCAGACACTTCGTGCTTCTAACGTTTGTTTGATTTAGTTGCGTGGGTGATTCACCGTTGCGTCAAAGGATACTTTGAATGTGCTATTGTGTGAAATGTTCAACAAATTTTTGAGATGGGTTTTCGATCAAAAAAATAATACTTTATTTTATTTGCTTTACTAGTTATCGTGCAGCCGAATCCTATGATATATCAATCACCCTTCAGGATGCCGGCCTTATGGTGAAATTCCTTCTGACCACTTGCAAAAAACAGTAGATAAAAATAACTACTGAAGTTTTATGAATTTCGTCATTTTAATTTATGTTGTGGCAAATATTCTTCCTTTTACTCATCTGGGAACAAATTACGCCTTTTTAGACATACTGCTCGAGGGAACGGTATCATTCGAGTTTTGAACATTTTCCAGTTATGAGGTGTTTTAAGACCATAAAATGTCCATTCATAAAATGTGTAGTTTAAAAATTCTAAATGCAAGCTAACCGCAGGTTGGGTTGAAAAGTATTCGGTAATTTAAAAAGTTTTTCCCGAAAAATACCCTTACTTCGGGTATAAATTTTTAGAAAGGCGTAATTTGCTACATAAACGAGTAAAAAGATGAACATTTTAATGCATTTTGTTTAAAGGATACAGTAGTTGCCGGTTATTAAGCCCACGGTTAATAGGCCCAGCCAGTTATTAAGCCCAAGTCAGCTTGGGACGGAATTTTACATAGCGAAATCCACCGGTTACAAAGCCCAGTTTGCCAACAGGATAGAGTGAAATTCTCATCTCTCTGCGTGCGCAACTGGTTACGTGTCGTAAATCATTTTTTTGTTTTGATATTACGTAACATGCAGACAAACAGCAATCTTGTACATAACCACGCTCTAGACATAATACAGTACGCATGTAATGTGTAGTGCCTATACTGTGTTTGCTAATCAAGAACTAGGACTCTCCGGTTAGTGCGCCCGCCGCTTATTAAGCCCAATTCGGTCTGGGCCCGAAGTGGGTTTAATAACCGGCGACTACTGTACTAGAAATTAGAAAGGCGTCGAAAATTAATAAGAAAATTTTATACTTATCAGTTAGCAATTTTTTACAAGCCTGAAGTTCCTGACGTGCCTCAACTATCTAGGGACTAGGCTGTACCATCATAAATACTACTACCCTACTTGATTAAGTTTTCTAAACGAAAACTCATTTTGAAATTTCAGTTCATCCAGTAGGCCTTTAGTTTACCGCTTCTCATCCTCCCCTCCTTGCTGACCCTCAGCCTCTTGAGAATGCACGATATACTTTCCGTCATTACGGTGCATCGTAAACATGACGAAACCACTCTCTCATGGGTGTGCCCATACTGCTTTATATCTAAATGGCGACTCAGATGGGTCTGAAGTTCACCTATCTGACCTGATCGCAGAATGTAACACGAACTTTGAGTTCGCACGTATAGAACCCTTTCACGCGGCTACATATCATTCAGGGCTAGGGATCGCTTCGATGTCTTAACCTCCCCTCTTTAGGCTGTACACAGGTGCTGCATGCTTGCTAGTCGTTCAGTTGACATTTACCAGAAGTCGCCAAGCCGGATCTCTGACCCCCAACAGTTTTTATAAGAGTTGCTTCACGGAGCGATTGTTGCCAGAACTTCAATCCTGATATAAAGAGGTGCTGTGTCACTCGTTGATGAATGCTGACCTGACCACAAACAGAACGACGGCTAATGAGCCAGAAAGAGTCATTCCAGTCTCCCTCGTCTTTGCCGGAAATACTGTCTTTCGAGGCCCAAGGCGGAGCGGGACAGATGAGTTCCGTTTGTGGTCAGGTAAGCGTTCATCAATGAGTGTCACTACCTCCCGACCTAAACCGGCAAGACGACAAACTCGTGCCTAGGCGTTTGACTCTGATCAAAAAGGTCGCGAGTTCGATGCTCGGGTGGGACACCACTTGGGCCTGGGTTTGACTGGTAGACGACGGCTAATGAGCCAGAAATGGCCATTCCGTTCTCCCTTGTCTCTGTCGGCAATACTATCTTGTCGGTTAGTTACCTTACCACAAGCCGCATCCTTCAGCATACCAAATTTCGCACACGCGCACGTCACGAAAACGGCCCTCCTCTCCACTTCAGTTGCCAGTGCCAGCAGTTATCGGACTGCACTCAGCTCAGTCTTTTGACGTCATTTGTGAGGACTGAAAACACTTGGGGCCAGGGTTTGATGATCGTCACGCGTAGCTGAGCAGTTGCTTTCATGCGCAATCTCTCAAAGTGACTCCTCTATCTCTCTGTGTGTGTGTGTCGTGTGCCCACACCTGACATCAGCCAATAAGTACACTTCTCCCTGTTTCTGCAACCACTGGAAACCTACCACATCTTTATTAGTATTAATGCAAGGCAAATCTTTCTGTCGTTACTTGTTCTGTGTCCCGGAGGAGTATTCAACGCAACAGGATCCCACCCCTGCAACATTAGCTAACCCCCGCGATCCCCTACTCTTCCTCCACTTCTTCCTCTCAAAAAAGGTACAGAGACTCTTTTATGAATTTAACAGTTCCTGTCTGCGCATGTTTTAGACTGTTGTTCGATTACCTATGGCTAAGGATTCCCGAGGGAATCCGAAACGTCAGGAAAATAGTCCTTGTTCCAGTGATCGCATCTTCTTCTTCTTCCAACAGAGACTGTCAGCAGGCAGATGAATGATTGCCACAAACTGAACCCGAACTGTACCCTTCTCTGCCTTCCCCCCCCCCCACCACCATGTACTCACTCGTATCGCGACTACCATGCTCGCTTTGTATGAAGAAGGCTTTGAACAGTGAGCCTGTTTCAGTTTCTGATTTGTTTATCGCCTGTCTAGTTGTCCGAATTACCGGCGCTGATTGGTTTTTTGCCGGGGCATTCCACAAACAATGCAAAATGTGCGTCGGTGTCCTCCGTGTTTGACGTAAACGCAGCCTTCTGGTCATGTGCCTGACTGGCGTCATTCTTAGATCCTGTCTGCCGATACTACGAGTGCCGTTATAAGTACCATTTATTGTTACTCTTACCGCTATTTTGAGAATAGCCATCTTTTTTGCCCTAAATGTGGCAACAGTTTGGCTTTAAACCCTACCGACAAAGATTTCGGTGACTCCGCGCTTCCTAAACCCGTGTTCTTGTAAATGCGTATGAGAATGTTCCTCTTAGATGTCGATGGTGCTGTTTATAATACGGAGCTCGACGAGCAGTCAATGAGACACTGTTTTCCCCGACCTCCTAGCCACCTTCATTCTCCCTTCCCCCTATTAGCTGTCCTGGTGCCCACATCAACCTCTCCTACTGTCCCTGTAATGCGAGCGCTGCTGCTAACCTATGCATTTCGAATGGAATTTCATGTAAGGCACAGAAAGTTAAGTTCTAATCAGTCTAATCTGATTCCCGGTTATAGGCACTCACATTATCTTTTTACTAATAAGTGAATTAGTTGAGGGTTTTGCCCATCTAACAACACTTTTTCTCTCGGCGCAATCTCATTCGAGTAGAAATTCTCCTTTTCGTACGGTATTACTCTAGGCGACCGCACATCTTGGACCAACACGTTTTCCATAGAAATGCTTGCGCTTCATTCTCTACTGCTCTCCGGTTATTTTTACAGCTTTGGGTTTTTTAAACGTATGCTCTCAATGCTCTCTTCAGCTGCCGCAGTTTCTTATGTTTTTAGCTGATATTATAATGCAGTGATACCTACCAATTGTCAAGGAGTTTGCTGATCGCATTCTTTAGGATGTTGCCCGCCCACGACACTCTAAATTAATGGCTGCGGAATCTACCTGTACTAGATGCTGAAGTTTCCGTCATATGTGCTGCCGTACGCTGGTATATCAGCACTCTCTACTCCAATTCCTAGTACGCTACCTCGCGGGTAATGAAACGGAAATCCGCAAACTGAGATAGGATCTGTCTCGATAATCGGTGTGCATTTTGCGTAAACCTGTAGATTTTTCGAGCATTTTGTTGATTTATCCATTTTGCTTACTGAATGGAGCCATTTTTGGCTGAAAACCTTGGATGGTATCTCCAAACTAGGCTGTATTTCTCCCTCCCTTATTCTGAACATCGCATATTGCATTTTCATTAAGCTGCAACACTCTGGGGCTGGCATTTTCCTTTAAGCAGTGCTGAAACTGCAAAAAGGTACCCTTATGCGCGAACAAATCAGTTTAAACATAAATTTTTAATTCTTTTAAGATGTGGTTTGTCACCAGTATTTTTACAGGACAAGCCACCTTCTCCTTCGGTCTAGTCAAATTATTCGGGTGTGTGTGTATAATCTGACTTACAACCTACAGCAAACTGTCGATGCTTCTTCAAATTAATCCCGCTACGTTAAATCAAGGATGGGTGCGTCTTATTTGTTAACGCCAGTTGCTGATCAAGTCTGGGTTAAGGTTGGGAGTTTTGACAAGGTAGAATCAAGCACAATGTAAGTATTACATGCACGCATGGGCGGGGGAGGGAATGTTAGAGCATACGCACGCACTGTCAACAAACGCTGCCGTCCCAAGTGCGCATTGTGGATACTTATTTTAGAAGTCTTCTCAAGTATTGATAGTGCTGCGTCATGCGACCGTCTGCCCAATTTTCAGCCCCTAGACACGGCGAAACGCTTATTTCCGTCCAGCAATCGGTGCACGCAACGTTCGTGTGACTGGATCCTCTTTTTTCTTGGTCTGTTTAAAATTAGGTTCTGTCTCATTTTTCGGTGCGAGAAAGGAACGAGGCCCACCCCTCCCTATCCGTTGCTTAATGTTTCAAAAGTTGTTTAGCATACAATTAACGAGTGTTGTTCATAGGAAATGTAGCTGCAGCTCAGTCCCATATTGTTTCTTAGCGCGTTGTAGCTGTCGCCAAGATTGGCCAAAATTTTGTTTTATGCGCGTGCATATACTTGTGCGAAGGTTTTTGTAGGGAAAACATGATGTACTGAATGCAGTACTTGCTTTAAAACTTGCAAACCTGATCTGACAATTGGCGTACTTTTCCGCTTTCCAGCGCGAATGCAAGGGGTTGGCGGTTTTATTGCGTCTAGTAGTGCATGGTTTAGTGTTGTATATTCCATATTTTACATTTTCCAGTAGAACAAATGCTGTGTGAAATGTTGGATTAACAAATAAAGTGCTTTACAAGAGGTCCTAAATTGTAGGGAGTTTAACAGAAAGGGGTTTCTACCGATACCTTTGATGAAAAATCCGCGACAGGTATCAAAACGTCAGGCGAATAAAAGTGTTATCCGGGTGATCGAATCGTCTTCTTCTCGGTAGAAAGATTGTTTGAAACAAGTACAATTGGACACGGATGTACCTCTTTTGTTGACGTGAGTTGCTGATCAATTATTGAGTTCTGATAAGGTTAAATCCACGCAGGACTGTAGCACAATGTAATTATTGCATGAATAGGAAGGAAGTTTGGTGTTAAAGCATACTCACGCACTTTCAGCAAACGCTACAATCCCAAGTGCGTATGATATATACTTATTGTAGAAGTCTTACTTCTCATGCGACTATCTGCGCAAGTCTCATTTCCGAGACAACGCGGAAACGCTTATTTCCGTCTAGCAGTCGGTGCACGCCACTGTCTTGCGATTGGATGTTGACGCTGTCTTCTTTTTCAGTCATCAAAAAATACTATGCCTGCCCCTCCCCCCTATTTATGAATGTTTCAAAAATTGTATAGCAAACAATCAGTGAGTGTTGTTTATACGAGTTCTCCCCCGGCCTTGCATTGGTGCTTACCGCGTGGCAAGTATTGCACTGACCCTACCCTTCTATGCCGAAAAATGGCCTTAATGTTATTCTATGCGCATGTGCACATTTGTGCGAAGGTTTTGCTAAGGCAAGCATGATATGCCGAATGCGGTATTCGCCCCAAGAGTGATAATTTGCGCCTTCCAGCACGAATGCAAGGTATAGGTGGTTTCATTGCGTCTCGTAGTGCAGATGGTTGAGTGCTGTGTTTTCCATATTCGAGATTTTCTGACTGAACTGAAGTTGTAAAGAATGTTGGATGAACAACTACGGTGCTCTACAATATGTCCCAAATGGTAGGTAAGTGGTTTAAAGCAAGTACTGACAGGACTTTAGAGAAAAGTTCATGCATCTTTTGACTTTGCCGAAAGATAGAAAGGGCATTTGTTGGCCAAGTGATTGCTAATCAAGTTTTAGGTTTTGACAAATCTAAATCCACGCAGTACACCAGTGCAATGTGAGTATTACGTGCATGTATGCGGGGGTGGGGTGTTGTTAGAGTATGCGCACGCACTGTCCACAAACGCTGCCGTTCCAAGTGCGCATGCTAGATACTTATTTTAGAAGTCTTCTCAAACATTGATTAGTCTGCGTCATACGACCGTCTGCGCAATTTTCAGTACCTAGACAACGCGGAAACGCTTATTTCCGTCCAGCAATCGGTGCATGCCACGGTGTGACTGGATCCTCTGTTTTTCTTGTTCTTTTGATGATTAGTTTCTGTCTCCTTTTTCGGTGCCAGCAAGGAACGAGGCCCGCCCCTTCCTATCCGTTTATTAATCTTTGGAAAGTTTTATTACATACAATTACCGAGTGTTGATCATAGGAAATGTAGCTGCAGCTCAGTCCCGTATTATTGTTTAGCGCGTTGTAACTGTCGCCAAAATTGGCCTGAGTGTTCTTTTGATGCTCGTGCATATACTTGTGCGAAGATTTAGGTAAGACAAGCATGGTTTACTGCATGCGGTACTTGCTCTAAAACTTGCGAACCTGATCTGACAATTGGCGTGATTTGCGCTTTCTAGCGCGAATGCAATCGATCGGCGGTTTGATGGCGTCTTGTAGTGCATGGTTTAGTGTTGCCTGCTTTGTATTTTACATTTTCCAATCGCTCAGATGTACTGCGGATTGTTGGATTAGCAGGTAGGGCCTTTTACAAGAAGTCCCTAGTGGTGAGAAAGTTGTTTGAAACTAATACGTGTGCAATGGGACACGGACGCGCTTTGTTTGGTAGTGCGCGTCGCTGATCTCGTTTTGAGTTTTGACAAGTCCAAATCTACGCAAGACACTAGCATTGCATGCATAAGGGTTGTTTTTAAAGCATACGCACGCACTGTCAACAAGCTCTGTCGTCCCAAGTGCGCACGATGGATACTTATTTTAGAAGTCTTTCTTCTCAAATATTGGTCTGCGTCATGCGACCATCTGCGCCATTCTCTATTTTGGTTATTTCCGTCCAGCAATCGTAGCATACCCCCGTCGTGTGCCTGGATGAGGACACTGTCTTCTTTTTCAGTCGCAGGAAGGCATGAGGCCTGCCGCTCCCCCTCCCTTATTTATGAATGCTTAAAAAACTGTATAGCAAACAATCAGCGAGTGTTGTTCATAGGATTGCATGGTCGGCCCTGAATTGGTACTTAGCGCGTGGCAAGTATCACACTGGCCCCTTCCTTCTATGCCAAAATGGCCTCAATGTTATTTTACGCATGCAATGTTGCGAAGGTTTTGCCAAGGCAAGCCTGATATACTGAATGCGGTATTCGCCCCAAAACTGATAATTTGTGCCTTCCAGTGCGAATGCAAGGGGTCTGCGGTTTTATTGCAGCTTGTTGTGTTTTCCATATTTGACTTTTTTCCAACTGAACTGAGGTTGTGTGGAATTATTTAGGGGGGTTTGGCAGATTTGCTTCATTTAGTTGTGAAAAAATTCGCGACCTCGGGGGATTCGAACTTGCTTAGCAGGTAAGGCCTTTACTTAGCCAAAGCTCTACCACTCGAGCTACGACGCCACGCCGTGCGCCGTGAATTTAATCACATTTGATCGAATTTGCTCGCCCAACTTTACCACTCGTATGGAATCCACCAATACAGAACAGCAAGCTGACTGTCCAAGCAGGATTTCCCAAGTAATCATCTAGAATCCGCCAGAATTACTACTAGGCTGGCTTAATTATTTGGGGGGTTTTGACAGATTTGCTTGATTTAGTTGACCCAATCGTGGAAAAACTCGCGGCATCGGTAGGGATCGAACCCGCATAGCAGAGGAAGGCCTTTACGCAGCCAAATGTTGGATGTACAAGTAAGGTGCTCTACTATACGTCCTAAATGGTAGGCGAGTTGTTTGAAATAAGTACTCACAGAACTTTACAGAAAAGTTTATGCATCATTTAACCTTGCCTACAGATAGAAAAGTTATTTGTTAGCCACCTAGATGCTGATCAAGTTTTGGGATTTGGCAAGTCGGAAATCCACGCAAGCACCAACGCAATGCAAGTATTGCATGAGTGCATACACGGGGAGGGAGTTGTTAGAGCATGCGCACGCACTGTCCACAAACGCTGCAGTCCCAAATACGCATGCTAGATACTTATTTTAGAAGTCTTCTCAAATATTGATTGGTCTGCGTCATGCGACCGTCTGCGCAATTTTCAGTACCTAGACAACGCGGAAACGCTTATTTCCGTCCAGCAATCGGTGCACGCCACAGTCGTGTGACTGGATCCTCTTTTTTTCTTGTTCTACTTATGATTAGATCCTGTCTTTTTCGGTCGGAACGAGGCCCGGTCGCCCCTCCCTATCCGTTTCTTAATGTTTCAAAAGTTCTATAATCTACAATTAGCGTGTTTTATCCATGGGATTTCACAGTCGGCATTGTCAGTGGTACTTACCGCCCTGCGACTGTAGTAATGAGTCCTTCCTTCTGTGCTAAAAATTGTGTAAATTTTGCCTTACGTGTGTGCATATATGTGTGCGAAATTTGTGATAAGGTAAGCAATAATACTGAATACGGTAGTTGCCTTGAAACTTGCGAGCCTGATCTGACACTTGCCGTGCTTTGCGCTCTGCAGCGCAAATGCAAGGGGTCGGCGATTTTATTACAGCTTGTAGTGCAGATGGTTTAGCGTTGTTTGTTGCATATTTGACATTTTCCGACTGAATTTATTTTGTGTGCAATGTTGAATTAACAAGTGAGGTGCTTTACACGGTGTCCCAAAAATGATAGGAAGGTTTTTTGAAGCAAGTTCTGACAGGAGTTTAGAGCAAAGTTCATGCATCTCTCTTGATCTTGCCTTAAGGTAGAAAGTGCATTTGTTAGCCAAGTAACTGCCCATCTCACACCGAGGGGGAATAAGACGTTCTGGCGAGACGCCACACTATGCAAATTCTGAAGCTACTTTTTTTGTCAATGCCTCGCATGCCTTGCTGTCATTTCGTCCACAGCTGAAGCTCGAATTCACTAAGCTTGTGGTGATGAAGGTTTCCACATTCTCTCTATCCCTTTACACTTTCCACACGCGTTCAGCCCTCCCAACCAACTATTGAAACTTGCAAAACGAGTCGCCTTAGATATCATCCCGCCGCTTCCTTCCGATTTTTCCGATCCCTTGCAATTTGCAAATAACGCTAGGCGTAGTACACTAGACGCTGTTGCTCTGGTAGTCCATTCTGCTCTAAGATATTTAGATAAGGGCTGCCGTGCATACGAATGTGCTTTTCTCGACTACTCCTCAGCCTTTACTTCGACCCCGCGCCATCTTCTTCGTAATATAACTTCTGCATGCGGCTCTCCCGGCTGGGCTGTCTCTTGGCTTGGGGACTATGTCACTTCCCGCACTCAATTCGTCCGGTGCGAAAAGCGAAAATCCATGGTCCTTCCCAACAACTGTGGAGTTCTTCAAGGGGCTATACTATTCCCTCATCTCTTCTCCCTCAACACTGACGACCTACGATCGCCAAACGAATGCTTGTTTGTTAAATATGCTGATGATATGGTTGTTGGCCATCCTCTCAAAAGTCAGTCGAATCTCCAAATACTGAAGGATGGCCTTAACCATGTCTCAACATGGTCGTCAGCAACTGGCATTCTACTGAACGAGCGAAAGTCAGTCCAGTGTATTTTTTGACTGCGACCCTCTACCAGTTCCGAAATTATTGACATTCTCCCCACCGTAGTATCCTCTTTCCGATACCTTGGTGTTACACACATTGCAAGCGCTTATCTGGCGTTTTGTAGATGTCTGTATTCTCCCCTCATTATTTACTGCTCTCCAGTTATTTTTCCAGCCTTACTTAAAAAAGGTCTACTCATTTTTAAACGTAGCCTCCGAATGCTCTTTTTAGTAGCCGGTGTTTCCTGTTTTTTAGCTGACATTATAATGAACCGACACTTTAAAACGGTCAGGCAATTTGCTGATCGCATCCTTGATGAGGTCGCTAACCCTCTCCTTTCTGAACTAATGACTGCAAAGTCTTCCTGTCCAATGCGTCGAGGCTTCCGTCATATGTATTGCCGCACATCAGCATATCAGCACTCTGTACTCCCATTCCTAGCACGCTACCTCACGTATGAAGAAGCGGAAATTGAGAATTTGAAAGCTGATCTGTCTCCATAGTGGATGTGGATATCGTTTAAAACTTTAATTTTGGGTATTGCATGACCTTTTACCATGACCCATTGCTTAACCTATCCTTTGTTCTCCGTGAATGCAGCCATTTTTCGCTGAAAATTCATAATGTTTCATCTTAAATAAAGCAAGTATTCTTTCTCTTTCTCCCTCTATGACCAACACGAAAGCACATTCACCAACCTGTTAGAAACCTGCGACCCTCCTCTTCTTCGCTTTCGTCCACAGATATTATTCCAAGACATGGGAATACTGGTGGGCTTGTAATGCCTTTTGAGAAGGGTCCCTATTCCCGTGTCTTTGTGAGAGAGAGAGAGAACTGTGCTTTATTTTGACGGTAAATGTCCATGGTTTTCAGCGAAAATTGCTCCCAGTGATCGAGTTATATTCTTCTCCTCAAAAAAGGCTCCATTCATGGAGACCGAAGGAAAGGTAATAAAATAATCAAAGTCTGGAGGTTTACTTGATATCACCTCTTTTATGGAAACAGATCTAATGTCAGCTTCTGGATTTCCGTTTATTCACACTTGAGGTAGCGTGCTACGAATAGGAGTACAGAGTGCTGATGTGCCGATTTACGGCAGCAGATATGTTTCAAATTTCGGCGCATAGTTGGGAAAGACTTGGCAGCCATTAGTTCAAAGCGAAGAGGATGAGCGATCTCACCAAGAATGCTTTCAGCAAATTGTTTGGACGTTATAAAGTGTCACTGTATTATAATATCTGCTAAATGAACATAGGGAACACCGGCAGCTGAAGAGAGCACTGAGAGGGTACGTTTAAAAATTAACAGTCTTTTTAAGCATCCCTGAAAAAATAACTGGAGAGCAATAAAGAATGCGGAGAAGAATTCAGGCATCTACGAATTGCCAGATAAAGGCTTGCGGTGTGTAATATGAAGGTAGACGGTGGATGTAATATGGAAGTTTATGAATTATAATAAATAGGGCTTTTGAGAGGATGACCGACAGCCATATCATCAGCGTATTTCACATACAAATATGGATTTGGCGATCGCAGGTCGTCAGTGTGAGGGGGTAATATAGACACTTGTCTTTCTCTAGCATTAACCCTAATCTTGGTGTAATTTAAGGAATGTCATCTCCATTTCGGGATCCCTCTTCCTCTGTCTTTCTCTGGAGCTAAGTCGGGTCGTGTTGAATGCTCACCTGTCTCAGTGCACCTGGCGTAACTTTCAGCTCATTAAAATTACCCCCTGATAGGGACCCCTCAAGCCCCCTCCCCCCTTCAGAGTGGCGTTTTTGTGGCATATTCTTTTTTTCGACTGCTTGATTTTGTCAATTTAACGCCAAATTTACCTGGTACTTATTGTTTCTTTTTTTACTGTCCCACAGAGGAGGTGGTGTCTTTGCGAAACGAAAATTCTGACCTGCATGAACGTGACCAACGTCAGGCGGGTCTGATCCGACAACTGGAGGAGAGTGTCGCGCAGATGAGCTCTACAGATGCGGCGACAGCTTATTACCGTCGCAGCTCGGAATCTGTGACCGGCGCTGAGCAGGGCATCGAGCAGCTTCTCCTCGGCTCGGAAACGGAGGTGGAAACTGCCTCCTCCGGCCAGTCTCCCGGTCCCGCTTCGCAGCTTTCCATGCTGGCCATCGTACAGAGCCAACGTGATCGCTTTCGTGATCGGAGTCGCGAACTAGAGGAGGTAAAGATGTGTGTTTACTGCGTTCTTTGGTCATCTCACATACTTGTCTCTCTCTCTCTGCCTTGGGTGTTTGGAAAATCGTACCTGTTACTGCGAAAGAGTGTGAACCCTACAGTGGATAGAAGGAAACAAGTTAGTTCTACGCAAAAATCCGGTTGGAAAACAGGCGATCGCTGCAACAATAAATATATGAGTCCAGCGCTTCGGATCCCCACTCGAACCCCTCATCAGAAAATGGGTGATTGAGGCGCACGGTACACAGTATTTATAGTCCATAGTGGCCACGCCACCGCATGCGTACCACAATTGGCAGTCCTCGTTATTGCCGCTGGGGGTTCTTAATTGGCTTGGCAGTCCATATCTGTGCTGTTCGCGATTTCATCATTCCTGTTGGACCTTGTGTTATGCTTACGCAGCAGTTTGGCTCGCTGTCGGCGAACTTGTTGGTCGCCTGCGCCCTCCCCCTCCCCCCGTCCATCATCGGAGGAAATCGTAGATAAATTGTGATGGGTGCACAAGGTAGGGACTTTTGGGCAGAAGTTCGGTTAGCCCTCATCGCAACCTCTGTGCCGGTCAAGTCATCATCTCACGCCCTATCTTAACAATAATGCTCATGAGAATCGTGTTCTACGATTTGGTCCGATTTCAAAGCGGAATAGACGCCATCCACACGTATCTTGGCACCTTGGATGCTTTGGTTTTATTTTCTAAGCTGTTAGCACTTATTGATTCGGTCACTACTTCTTTTTTTGCCTCGAGTTTTTGTTTGCCTTTACGAAGACCATTAAGAAGTTTGTGTGAAGAAGAACGATCTATTTTCTATTACAGTAGTCGCCGGCTATTAAGCCCACGGTTAATAAGCCCGCCGCTTATTAAGCCGAATTTGGTCTGGGCCCGAGATGGGCTTAATAGCCGGCGACTACTGTATAGTCATTTCGCTCCTGCAACCACCCCGAATGCAGGTGATGTCTCCACGATTATTGCCAAAATCTTACCGCAGTCGAGGAACTCAGTAGGTTTTTTTTAACAGAATTCTAGAAGGACTCGTGAACGCGGGCCTTGTTTTGTTCCTTCACGCGATATATGTGTTTAATCGCTGCGCTCACCCCGTTAGCGAGAGTACATTCGTAACGCTGCCAACCTGCAATTGCCTGAAAACTGAGGGTCATGAATGCCATGTGCAGCATACACTTGATTGATGTGCTGCTCGGTATCCAGTATGCGACAGGCGGAGGCGGAACTTTCATGACGTCATTAGCTGCAGCTGGCCTCGTCTGAAATGTAGTTGCCTCGAACCTGCCCCCCCCCTTCCCAGCACATGAAAAGAAAAAAAAACGGATCGAGACCAACCTAACGCCTGCCTCTTCATTGTACCAAATCTGTCGCTTTTTGATCGAATAAACGACACTAAAATTAACGACTCCAGATGTCGCCCACTAACGCAGGTTTTGTCATACTCGGAATCAGGCTGACACATTTTTATTTGGTCTTCGTCGTACCGTAGCCTTCAACGAAGGGTGCATTTGCATTCTATATTTACTGAGTATTTAAACTTTGGGCTACTAATATTTCATGCTTTAGAGGTCGCTGATTGACCATTTAGGTCTACTCTTTTCATATCTCGGGTCAAAATACATGGGTTTTTTAATTTAGCTCTCAGAGTACTATGGCCTCTGGCGAACGAACTATCATGTGCACTCTTTACATTTACAACAATCATTTACTTAGTACTGAAACACTGGGCTTCCAAACTTCCGAGCTTTGGACGTCGTCGATTGACCGTCTAGGTCGGCTCTTTTCATACTGTGGGTAAAGCTACAACGGGTGTTTTTCTACTTTAGCTCTCAGTTTGTAATTGCCCGCAACGGCAAAGGTATTTTAAGTAGTGCACCTCATATGCCCGTAGTCCTAGAAATTTGTCCTACAGAAACGGTGGTTATAGAGGTTAGGAGGGTGGAGAAATTGGATATATAGTGAAGAAAATTTGTTGAAGTGAGTGTAAAGTTGAAAAATAAGATTGAATTTGTTTCCCGCGGTCACTAGGAGTAAGTTGTTTCGCATGTAAATTGAATGTGTACCTGGCGTTACGTGCCGCAGACTATACTTATCTAACTCCAGAACGCTAAGTTGAAGTAGATAATCTCCTAACCGCCATTTCTATTTTTTCAGGAAAGAAACCTGCATTTTGATAATCGGGATTTTCAGCAATGTGTTTAAAGATAGTACAGAATGGGAAAATCTGCAGATATAAGTCAACAACATTTCTAAATACAATAAAATACAAAGGCGTACAGCATTTATTACAGTATATTCCACCGCCTATCGTAATTCCCCACCTATAAAACCCCTATAATCACCGTTTCCGTAGGACAAATGCTGGGACTAGGGGTATATGAGGTGTACTACTTAAACTTTTGTGGACCCCCTAGAAAACGAACTGTCATTTCCGTTGTATGCATTAACCACGTACATTAACTGAGTATTTAAACTCTAGGCTACTCAAATTCCGGGTTTTAGCGGTCGCCGATTGACCATTTAGGTCATCTCTCTTTATACTGCGGATCAAACTACCGCGGGTTTCTTTACTTCGGCTCTCGGTGTACCAACACCTCCGACGAACTAACTGTCGCTTGTTTTATGCCATTTTAGTGTACGTTTGCCGAGTTTTGACACACTTAATGCCAGTCTTCTGGTGTACTTTTAAGTAAAAAATGATTAGATAAGCAGGAAGTGCTAGTTGAAGTGTTGGGATTTTGTTGAAAATCGTCTTGGCCACCCATTTAAATCTCTCAATTTCTAGTGCTTGGAACACCTATATCGTGTTCCCAAAAGCAATCGTTTACTTGAGTTGACGCAATTGTGAAAAACTCGCGGCATTCGGCGGGATTTGAACCCGCATAGGAGAAAAAGCCTTCTACATAAGCCAACGCTCTACCTCCTTAATAATTATGTCAGCCTAGTAGTCATTTTGGTGGATTCTAGATGATTGCTTAGGAAATCCTGCTTGGGCAGTCAACTTGCTGTCCCATATTGGTGGATTCCATACGAACGGCAAAGTTGGGCGGGTAATATCGATCCAAGCGTGGTTAAACTCACGTTCTGAAGCGTGGCATTCGTATCTCAAGTAGGTAGAAAGTTGGCTTGCATAGAAGGCCTCCCCTCCTATGCGGGTTCGAATCCCGCCGAATGCCACGAGTTTTTTCACAATTGGGTCAATTAAGTTAGCCAAATCTGCCAAACCTCCTTAATACTCATTTACTTGTTAAAATCTCCGATTTCTTTCAGTTTACCCATGTGAAGCGATTAGATTGATTTGAAAGATGACTGATTCTGAGAGCTTTTCGCCAGCTTTTTCATTGTTCACAAAATCCGTTTACGTGTTCATTGAGACAATATTAGTGGATTTTCTGTATCCCGTTAGGCACAGTGGCCCTTCTGGATAATTCGTCTATTATTGTACATTCTACACAGTGCAGTAAACTTCTGGCCTCAAATAATTTTGTCCTCTTCTCCTGTTCTAGAACCTCCTTGTCCTGCGCCAGCAGGTCCTAGCCGTGCAAACTGAATTGGATTCAGTCAGGCAGGACAATGTGCGGCTCTACGAGAAGATCAAATTCATGCAAAGCTACTCTCCCTCCCCGCCTGTGCACCGCTCGCAAACAAGCCTCACAGAGAGACTGCCTGCTTCCGCAGCAGCAACCACGGTGTCCATAACGTCTCCTGCCTCACCGCCGCCGCCGCCTCCCGAAACAGACCATCACCTGCTGGAGCGTTATTCACACGTCTACGAGGCTCGTCTGAACCCCTTCAGGCAGTTCGGTGAGGAGGAGCGACGCAGGCGCTACTACGCCCTCCGACCTCACGAAAAACTAATTCACAGTTTGGTAAGCTCGCCATCGACGTGCTCTCCGCAGTGTGCCTCCGTTTTTTGTCTCGCCCTCGAGTGTTTTCACTGCTGTGATGCTGATCCTTTTCGTTAAGGATTACTTGACTTGCCGCCTAAGCAGGCCACGGACAGAGGAACCACCCACAATGCATGTGGTTTTGCAGGAAAATACCTTAGGATTAAGGTCAGAGTTGGTGGGTTAAGGTTTTGATTCGTGTTAAATATAGGGTTTAGGGTAGTTAAACCCTGGTAACTACAATCTCTAGGCCCGGTTCCTTAGGAGAAGAAAGAAGTCATGCGAAAGCCGGGTGGTATGAAGATTTTATTCCGTACAAAAGGAATGGAAGAATAGGTAAGAGGAACTTGACTGTCAGGCGACCACACAACCGCAAGCCAGCGGGCGGGTTCTGAAGTGATGTCTACTCGGCAGTCTCCGGATGAGGTCCTGTGTGAGTCGGTCTGTTATTGGCTGTTCCAGAGGCCGGAAGCAGCAAGCGTTCCCAAGTATGCGTTCGACTGGAGCTAGTCACTACATTTTGCTAGGTTTAGTGTTACGGTGAAGACGCGGGAATATGTGCCCCTCCTGGAAATTTATCGCAAGGCCACTTATTTTTAGCGGTTGGGGCATTCCTACTCTCGTGTTCTGTTTAGAGGGCCCGACACGTCCTTGCTTGAGTAGGACAGAGATAAACGTAGCTCCCTGACATCACAAGTGGACTTGCGCTAAATTCCAAAACTGGTCTTAGTTTTAGAACGCGGGAATAGATATCCTTCTGGAATTTATCGGAAAACCATCAGCCATATGCTAGGAGGTATTTATTCCTGTGTTATGACCGGTCATAAAAACACTACTTAAGTAGCATGCCTTTTATACTGAATTCCGATACTCTTATAATTTGGACAATAATTTACAGAAAACGTAAGTGAAAGCATTATTTCTTGCATAGATTTGGCTGCAAATCACGTTATATTCACATATTATATTCGAAAAAGGTCTTTTTTTATTTAATCAAGGTTTCTAATTATAGGGTTTTTTAAGGCCATAAAGCATTCATTCAAATATCATGGCATCTATGCGTTTATTAATGTCCCTCGTGGAGCATCCAACCTAGTCCACATCCATGGCAAATTTTGGGGAAAAAATACAGGGCTTCCCAAAAAAATGTATCGACATTTTAAACAATTGTAACTTTGAAGTTTATTATAATTTTATTTTTTCAAAAATGCAAAATTATTTCGAAGTATCATTTTATTATTTTTCACTGCATTTTCACTTTATTTTAAATACTTGAGAAAAAAGTAAAGCCACTAAATATGAATGCACCCAAATACGAATGGAATAGTATGTGGTGTGTGCGATTCCATTGCTTCGATTCGTCAGCAGTGTCTGGATTAAATGGACTTCAGTTTGAGAAAATGCAGTAAGAAAACAATTAAATTATACTTGTAAATATTTTTACATTTTTGAGATGATAAAATTACAATAAATAACAAGTTTAAAATTATCTGAAATGTATATACATTTTTGGGACCCCCTGTATCTTGAATCTTTTTAACGGCATATGGGAATACGGATTTTCTGTACACCGTCTCAGATACAACGACAGATGGGGCTCAAAAATATTCGGAACTGGGAAGTTTCTAAAAAAATATATACCCTTCTTTTGAGTATAGAATTTGAAGAATACGTGATGTGCTACCAAATTTTCCCAAGAAAACATATTTTTGCGTACGTTTTCTATAGGATGTATTTGATTTTATGGGGATCATTGAAAGTTGATCTAAAAATTCGCACTGCTTAAGTAGTCATCTTTTCGACTCCGCTTTTCACAGCCATACACTCAAAAGCACTTGCCTCTATGCGATCTTGTGGAATTATGCTGTATGATGGCCGATATTACCACCGCACTTGATTACTTGTGCCTAATTAAGAGCGCACTTTAGAAATTCGGTTAAGTTTCCTAGAAATCGGTCACATGCCGTATTTCTGGCATAAATTCTGAATGACATGGTGGGTTATAGTGCCATTAAACGCGGACGACTAACCAACACTGATATTGTTTGAGAACTTTGTGTACAGGGCCATAGCAGTGAAGGTTTTGACTCGCTCACTTCTTAATTAATCGTTTTATGCCATGTGCGCTATCTGGGGCGCGGAATCCGAAGTTTGAGAAGAATAAGGTTTACTTTCGATGATAGTCAATTTATTTCCAGTTGGAAATACCATAAACAGGAATTGTACAAACCAAGGTGAATATGAGGAAGCCTTTACGTCCCTCAAGACAACCGGCAAAAGGATGGACCAGACATAATCTTAATTTTCATCGACATCTCCATCATAACATACCGCTATGATATTATGCTGAGTAGAAGGGAGTGGAGAACAGTGGAGACAGGTCTGTTTAATATAAAATTTCGCGAGCCTAGCAATGAAGATTCCTTTTGAAACCGCAAAGATAAGAGGAGAATATAGGCTCGCGAGTTGTGACAAGCGCGTAAGGGTCCAACAAAAATAAGTTTACGAATCTTTTTAAAGCGCAACCCGCCAGGAAAGGTTTATGGACAAAGTGACGCCTAGGGCATTTGGGACTTTGTTTGAATGAAAGTTCACAAGACGCAGGATTAGGATTAGCTTGCATGATCATAAGGCACAACCAATTTCTGGCTGGTAGGCAGAGGACAGTTTTCTGCGAGCTGTTCTTTTAAATCCAAGCAGTCTTACGGTTTCGGTTAAGGTTTACGTTGGGGTTAGGGTTAGGGTCTGTTGTAGCCGTTTGGTAGCAGCTCGGGGTGAGGCTGCTACCGAATGGGCAGAGCAAGGACGACATTGTCTCACTTATCGATGCTGCTTGCTGGGTTTTCTCAATCCTTCGAAAGTGCCTATGGATCTGACGTGACATCTCCATCGCCGCGAAGGTTCGTTTATACCGTGCATTCATCCTGTCAGTATTCCTTTATGTATGTGAATGCTGGACTGTGCGCGCTGAAGATGAGCGAAGACTGAAGGTCTTTGACCACCGACGCCTGAGGACCATTCTGTGAAGAATACTTGGCGATACCATACCTGGAACGTGAAGCTTTTCATTCATTCGGGAACCAATCTGTGAGTTAAGTATAGCGACATCACCTCGAAGGAGTCAGTCCGCGCCCGCTGCGATCGTGTCGCGAGGCTATCTCACGCCATTCAAGAAATGCGACTGAGGTGGTTTGGACACGTTCTTCGTCGTCCGCCTCACGAGCTATGCTGCCCTCCACCCGGAACCGCAGCTCACTTGGGAGCGTCACAGAGGAGGACAACTGAAGACTTGGATCGACACCGTCCGCCAAGACATCGAAGCAGTTCTTGGACCTTCTGTCTTCAGACCTCGTCGCTGGAAAAGAGACTGGGTGGAGCTCTCCACATCCGCTGCTGCCAATCATCACGCATAGAGTGGTACCGTACGTGACATCATTGAGGCCGGCTAGAGCAGGCATGATCACAACCGTAATAAGTACAAGTAAGTAAGTAACTTGCCAGGAATTTAGCACATGACCATGTGTACTACATGCGTGTGTATAAGGTCCTTTTTATCGTATACTTTCTGAAGGAGGCCATATGTTTACTCCTGGCCCATGTGGTTTTTGATTCGCACTCTCAAACTAAACATCCGATCAGAGGAGGTACGAATAGAAGTCTCACAGATGCGATACTACTTCTCGAATTTTGCAGGTGTGTGCAACATGCATATGGTGCAAGTGCAAGTTTAGGCCACGAACTGTCTTGTTTGAACAGTATCTATAAAATACCCAAAGTAACTCGCCGTAAATGGACTCAAGAATATTAACGCGTGGTGCCTCGATTGCTTAAGCCTAGTAGGTAAGACAAGTATTGGGTTGCTGCCTAGTGCTCCGGTTGATGCGGTCGTTCAGACTGTCGAAGGTGGGGGGACGTCATTACCCTGCCGAATTTGCAGTAATCTGACTGCAATTATGTTGGAGAAGCATGGCGAGATTGCTGAACCGCCTACACGAACACCTACTGGCGGCTTGGAAACTAGACTCGAACTCGCAGCTTGCAACACATATCTTAGAGGCTGGTACCAACTTTGATATTCAAGGAGCGACCATCGTAGACAGTGAAACCCGTAGGCGGATACACTGATGCTTTAGGAATGGTGCTCAGATGTCAACTCCGTCAACAGGCATCTAGACTTTCGCGCAGCCTAATAAGTCCTACGCCATTACGTGAGTAAAGGACAGGTCAAGGCCAAATCAAATTTAGGTATTGCAAGCAAAGACCCACCAGAAGAGGAAATAAGATTACCAGTATCCTCCAATTTGGAGATGAAGCGCAAAATTAACTGCTTTTAACCTTTACCAAATCCAGGGGCCAGGCAGTGAACAAAAAAAATTGATCAGCCCACGGCCGACACCTACAGCCACAACCCTGGATGGGTTGACCTGGAAAAACCATGGACCCTAGCCTTCAATGTACGCCAGTCGAGAGGTTTTCGTCTCTGATGAAATGTTTTGCCGACGACGAAAACGAATCTTGCAAGCCATAATCCCTAACTATGTTAACTGGAAATCTGTATATTTTGTGAATTTTTACTGGATTTCGTGCTGTGTCGGACCAACTGCTTTGGTTTTCTCAGCGTTTACACCAAGGTAGCTGGTTTAACGACTCTTGTTCGGAGAATCTGTTGCGATGTCGTCAATAGTACTCAGGAGCTTTTAGCTGGTATCTTAATGTTGTTTTTGCACTATCACAACTGCCTATAGGGTTTCCCAGAACCCGTGGGTGCATTTCATGAGACTTTAGCCGAAATTACAGTTCACGCATTTATTTTCTCGGAACTTTGACAGGGCAACACTGTGGATTCAATAAGAAGGGAATACTCCGATGAAATTATGATACTAATTGTCATGTAGCGTGATCCTTCTGTGAATATAAAATGATTACTCAAGTAGGGTGCACTGGTTCCACTTATTTACGGTGCCCTTACAATTCCAAACACATTTTGCAGAAAGCCTTCATCGAAGCGTTTCTTGTACTGGCCTTGCAGAATAAATACTGCCTTCTTCTCAAGCAATGGAAACCTTCCGTTTTAGAAAAAACTGGGTAGGGATGCCTTGCGTGGCCGCCTGAATAGAACACTGGAGCGGAAACCATCAATAACACCTATGGTCTTGCACCGAATTCCGAGGAAATTAGGTTTAGGATGAAGGTTACGTTTAAGGTCGGGTTTGAGTTTATGGTCAGGATTATGTTAAAGTTTGGGTTCGCGTTAGCTCTAAGGTTTAGGGCAGGGGTCGGCAGCCTTTTTAACTCAGATAGCCAATCAAGCAAATATTTGGAAATATATTTCAGAAAGAGCCACATAGTATATTTTAAAATGATTCGGCCTGAGATTGTAATGATCCGAATACAACCCACTACTTAGACTCCTAAAGAGTAACCAAAGGCATAAAATCTGAAGTTTCTGAAAGAGCCACGCGCGATCATCAAAAGAGCCATATATGGCTCGCGAGCCATAGGTTGCCGACCCCGGTTTTAGGGTAAGGCTAGGCTCAAGATTACGGTTGCAGTTTTAGCTTCATGCTAGGGTTTGTATTAGGATAAAAGTATGGGAATATTTATCCTTCTTGAAACAAGGCCAACTATTTTAAGTGATCGGGATCCTCCTATTCCTATGTCCTGTTTAGGCTGCCCGACAAGTCATCCTTATTTCCTTTTCCCTGCTTCATTCACACCCATCCCCCTTCGCTTTCCGTTCTTGGTGCTGCTGTTGTCTTTTTGTGCTATTGAGGCGCTTTTCTCGGATCATCCTTTTCTTAAACTGCCATTTGACATTACTCTGTCATCTGTATTAGGCGTATCAACACCGTAGCTCGTCCGTCCCAATCCTCCAGATGAACAACTCTACCGCATAAAGTTTTTCTGGTGATATATGGCATGTTTGTGTAGCCGACGAGTCGCGTCTTAGCCTTAAATCCCCCTTGACCGAAACCGTTTGGAGCGTTGTTGTTGTTGTTGTTGTTGTTGTTGTTGTTGTTGTTGTTGTTGAGCTGAGAAGCACTGTTGCGAATTGTTGTCTTAGCTGGACACGTTCAGGAGTTTTGTAGTTCGAAATGATGTATGTGACAGCTGCTAGCATTGTTCTTGAGTCCAGGCTTAGTGGCTTTTATGTCATCGACGGCTTCTTTCGGCCCGCGGGTCTAGGTGAACCTGTTCGGTCTAGTTCTACCTGGCCCGAGGCTGAAATGTTGACGTGGATGGACACGAATGTTGCTTTTGTTTGCGTGTTGTTCTCCCCTTGCATAGTACGGGTCGGGCCTAGTGCAATGCAGGCAAAAAAGTCAGTGCAGAAAAAGCGAGAGAGAACATTAGTACGCTGTACTCAGCACGAAGGTTTGAGAAAAAACCACCACACTAGAGCTTAAACTTACCACCCGTTGTAAAGGAAATGGAAAAAAGACTGCACATTCGGCGAGCGTCTACCGCGGCGCGCACCCAGGTGCGCGTACCTTTAAAATCCATCAGGTCATTTCGTTAGCTGTGAACTCGAAGTTTTTGAGATCTTGGCGTTGAATACTGTCAGACCGAAGGACATGCCTGCGGTCTGTATGTGCATTCATTGTGCAGCGATACTTACTGACTTCTCAGGACTGTTTGATAAGTGTGTTTGCTTGGAGCTAGGATCCATACCGAGATCCTCGTAGATAGTCCTGTGGGGTCAATCACTTGATCATCTGAAAGGATGGACCCCTAGGTTTGCTGGTAAATGACTCAAATGTCAGCGCCCTCCCTCCCCCCGTCTCTTTCTGCCTTTCGACAAGCTTGACCGCATTATACCACTTTCCTCGTCCCTTTTTGCCACTAAAGATCACCGCTGTTTTGCCACCGCCTTTTCACCTGTATCAGTGTCCTCAATCGTCCACCCTTAGTCTGCGTTGTCGTCATTCACAGACCTTCCGAAGTGGAAATTGAGACTGGCCTTGATCATCAAGCGTCACTGCCAGGGGATGTCGTGGTTGTGTAGTAGATGTTTGCTCGAGAAACCCCAAGTGCCGACTCCGCACAAGTAGTGACCTACAAATTCGCTAGCCCTCAAGTTTTCGGAAATAACCTTTCCTGTTCCAACAGATGTAAGGACGGCGACAGGCCCCGCTTAAGACTTCAAGCGTGTCACCACTGTCTAACGCCGCAAGCTTTACAGTAAACCGCCTGAATGTCCTCTCGTAAAGAATACAGGTTATCGAGGCTTAGTGCGGATTCCGGATATGTCGTAGAACAAATGGCGTGATATTCGTAGTGTGTGAGGAATTAATCCAATTTGGCAGATACTGACAAAAATAGTCGAGATAGACGCTTGGCGCAGTTATCGCGGTTGCTTTAGGCGTCTGTGAGGAGTTTGGCTAGCATGTGAGTTTTCAATTTCCCCCGTGTGTGTGTGTGCGTGTGTGTGATCTACTTGTGTTACGTTAAGTGCCTGAAACAGTCTTCACCAGAATCGATTGCATGTAGAAACATTTTGTGATAAAAAAGTGAGCGCTTACCAATGCCTGACATTGAGACAAGCGTGAAAAAATGTTCCAACCTACATCAAAATTAACAAAACTTCTCCACGATAGAGGTTCCCTAGGCGTGTGATAACTGTTCGAAAAGTGCAGACAATTGAACTTAGCCTTCTCTCACACACAAACGATATTTCGACCGTCGTGCTCGACGATATCCACTACGGGCTTCAACGAATTGAAGCACGCAGTAAATATAGCCAAAAAAGAAAAAAATAGTAAAGGCAAACTGGCCGGGTCTACCCCACTCTCTGACCACTCCCACACTTAATTCCGTTTGTCAAGACATAGTCAAGTAGGCCGGAAAAAATAATGCGGGAGGGTGCAGACGGCTGGCGCGACAAACACTCAACACGCGTGCCAACAGCACGTCTCGCTGGGTATGCTCCCACCTGGGAGCGCCATTAAGAAGGAGCCATTGCAGACAGCTTGCAAACAGCCACACCACTTAATAAGCCATGCCCTGGACCGGCTGCGGTGTCCGAGGTAACCGCCAGCTCACAACCCTCCAAGCCACGGCTTTTAGCGCACCACGATAGATCCACGCGCGTCGGAAAATTATAACGAGGAATCCTCATTATAGGGAGGCAAGAAGCGCGCCGAGGGTCATTTTCACTCTCTCCGCCACCGCCAGCAATAGGCCACAACCTAGCTCTCGACCGCTTGAGTTGGGATGGGCGCAACGCTGAAAAGGAAAATAGATCGGAGATTAGCATGACAGAGCAGGTTGTGCAAGGTAAGAGGAGTTGCGTTGAGGGTAACTAACAACGCCAAGTAGAGCTTTGGTGGTCTTTGGTAGGGTCTGGCGTCAACTGTTTAGGTTCACTGTGTTGTTGTCCTATGTTTTCCATATGTACACACAGCCTCCTCGCGCCCCATTACTTTTCGTTAGCCTGGTCTACCTGATGAACCAGACACTGTGAATGGGGAACCAAAGCAGGCTAGCAGCATCAGTGTGATTACTTTCTTATCGAGATCACCGAGTTTTCCACAATTTGTTTTAGGTTAAGTAGTATTTAGGTGTGTCAACATGCCTGTGGGTTACAATTACTGTGATTCAAATGCGGATGATCAGGACAAGTTTCTCCCAAACCGCGTAGGCTGTAGAATAAATGGAGACCACGTGCATCTGTGAACTGCTCTGTGTCACTGCTCTGGTAAATCCCTCTTCTGGTCATCAACGAATGCTAACTGAGACTTAGTTGACCAAGTTCGTGGTAGGGCACAAGAATATGGACGCCCACCCCCTATTACCAGTAGCCCTTCGCAAATTCCTGGGGTATTTAAAGTTCGCACACAGGCATAGACACCCCTTGGAACTTCGAGCAAGCCACGTGTAGTTCGGGCAGGGGGGGGGGGGGCGAATGTTCCATATTCCCGTGCCCAACCCTTGACCGTCTCACTTTGCCTACTACCGCCTAGTGAGGCTATCAGTACTAATAAAACAGAGACGAGAGTGGAATACTTAGCGCGGTCTCTTCTTCCTTGCGAGTCATCAGCTTTGCGTTGTCTGTCGCTGGCAACCTGCAATTACCCCATGTGTGTAAAACGTTCATCTGATGGTTGTTTCTGTCTGCAAGGAAACCTGTTGGGAATCGTGAACGGCACTTCTTTGTACGATATAGCGGCCCCTACTCCCCCCCCCCCCCCCCGTCCACCAGTTTCCATAGCGCGGAAATTCAGTCGTCTGACCGCACAGTCCGAAATGACCTCGTTAGGCGTTTTCACCTTCGGATTTCCCACGCCCTCTGATAAGCAGCCGCTCGCGAAACCTCTGAACAAAGCTGGACGGGCGTGCGTTGGCGCTCTCTCACTATTGCACTCTCACCTCGCCCCCCGCCCCCTTGTGCACAAACGAGGGGCTTTATAATTCATCTGAGTTCTCTGTTTTATCTGTGGTGGCTGTCCGGCGGGACGCTTATCATGGGAATTTTTAGGCCGGGAATCTGAAAGGGCGGTGACTACACGTACAATGTTGCCTGTTGGTTTAACAAAGCTTGCGTTACTTTCGGTAGGATGACGCTGATGTTTTGATACCACTTATCTGTTTTCGAGTAGCCGTTGAGCTTTAATGCGTCGAATGAATTCATCATTTCCACAGCAAAAGTTTAACGGCTTTCATGATTAGTCTTTGCTCTTTTTAAATTGTTGGCCGCGTCTAGCCCGTCGGTTTGAACAGGTTATATTGAGGACTGCCTCCGTCTGAAAACGCCCGGTGGCTACCCAGTGGTCGTTTAAGTTGTCTTATACTGTTCTTGGTGTACACGCGACTTTAAGCCTATTTCAGGAAGAATTTGGTTTGGGACTCAGGTGAGCTTTTGGGTACTTTTAGGGTTTGGTTTGAGGTAAGGATTAAGGTCTGGACTATGTTAAGGTTTACGAGTTGGATTCGTGTTGACTGTACGTTTTAGGTTTAGGTTAGGGCTAGGGCTGAGGTTAAGGTGGCCGTTTAAGTTTATGTTAGGGTTAAGACACCGGGTTATTTACCTTTCTTGAATTTTTTTCTTAAGGCCACCTATTTTACGTGGACGGCACGTTCCTATATCCGTAGCTTGTTTAGGTGGCCATGCGAAGTATCCTTTCCGTGTGTTACGCCAAGCCTTTGCACGGGTCATCAGATATTTCGCATTTGTTAATCGCACTCAACTCGCGCAAAGCGCCCAGTGTGTCTTGTCAACTTTGAGGTGTTCAGTCGTTTTCAAACCCAACCAAGCCGCTTGTCCAGGTTAGGCTCCTATCAGTATACATTGTGTTTACTGGTAAATACAAGGATTGGATATGCGAATGAGGACCTTGCACTAAATTTCTGGGGGTCGCATCTTCCCGTGTTCTATCTTAAACCCCTAACCTTTACCCTCCTAACTCTAACCCCCCTTTCCCACTCCTTAGGAATTTGACGCAAGGCCACCTGTAATACTGAAATTCTAAATTCCCCTACCCTACCAGTACAAAATGTTTCCCTCCTCTCCGTGTTATCTGTGCCTTTGAACAGGGAAACGTGATGCTCATATTTTTTGTTTTACTATGATTTACTGAAAAGAAAATCATTTTACTGCGAGTCAACTCATTTACCTACTTCCGATCCTCAACCTTTTTATACAGATATACAGTTCCTTTTACTGTCCGAAACGTTTCCTGCTAAGTTAACTGGCCTATCTTGCTTTGCTGAAGGCATCAGGGGCTTGTTACGTGGATGTCTCCCTTTGTTTTTATCCAGTTAAACCTTCCTCTTCTACCACATTAAATGCCCGCCCTGCTCATTTTGTCTGCCACCACAAACTCCATGGATGACTCGTCCTAAGGTTCGCTCAGTACCGGCCCGTTTTCGCTCGCGCGCAAGCTAGTTGACACTGGCTTTTGTCGTTGCGGTAACTATTTGCACTTTTCTCATCACCGGTTGATGTACTGACGGTGGAGTTTGGTCCCTTGCAAGTTCCAATCGTGCGTGCAGGAAGCGCCCTATCAATGGTGACACGACGCCGTACCTTTCGACTATTTCTGTTTGCATGTGTGTGTTTCACCCTGGTCATCAAACCGGGCTCGACACACCGTCTTTGCAATGTTTCTTTGTTCAGGCTGTCGTTTCTTTTCTCAGGGCCGCCTGATCATTGAGCATCCCGGAGCGCGACTTGCCGCCTTCATCTACGCAATGGCTCTACACTTTCTCGTCTTCGTGGTCCTCTATAAACTGGCGCACACCGACGCCGACTGCCACATGACCTGAAGCAGGCCTCTCACCCCACCCCCCGCCCTACCAACGACTTTGTCTTCGTTGCCACTGCCATTTTCATCTCATTTGTTTGCACCTAACCTCTGCACAGTCTTTCATCGAACGGCCGCCTGGAGCTGCTCTGTGCGGTTTTGTTACTGTTTTCTTTCTAATTTTATCTAATTCGAAGTTCTCCAAGTGGCCTGTCTTATTAAGCAGATAGAACTCCCCGACCTTTCCAAGACGGAGAAGTTGGGGGTCTAATCATTTTTCGTTTATGGCGGGAATATCGAAGAAAAAAATGCGGGTGAGTTCAAGGACCGCTGGCTTTCTAGGGTTGCCGGGCAGCCTAACCTCGACGTGGGGCGAATATAACCAAACCCTTTGGTTATTCAGCGCTTTTTATAGGCCACCTTTTCACATTTTAAAAGAAGGCTTAGTGCAGTGGGATCGATATCCTCAATGTCGGCGTGAGCAGTAGCCAAAACGCTCACAAAAACGTGGCTTCCCGGTTCAGCTCCCTCCCACCTGTACTGTGTGCGCTGCACCACCGTCCTCTGCCCGTTCGGCCCGGGAACCACAGCAGACGCGTCTTCGACCGCGTTCCCACCCGCCGTCACGGTGGCCAAGGTCTGCTACACCAAACCTCCCTACGGTGGATCTATCTCTCCTCTTCTCCGTCTGTGTTTTTGATGACAGAGCATCCCCTCCCGATCATGCTGCTGCTCCTCCTCCTCGCCGCCGCCGTCGGGATTGAGGCTCACTCGGCGGGGCTCCGGATCCAACAAGGGCTACTAGCCAGCCAGTTGACCGCGTTCCCACCCGCGCTCACGGTGGCCATGGTCTTCTACACAAAAACCTTCTACGGTGGATCTATCTCCCCTCTTCTACATCTCTGTTTTTGATGACGGAGCAACCCCTTCCGACCACGCTGCTTCGACTTCCCCTCCTCGCCGCCGGGTTTGGGGCCAACCCAGAGGGCTCCTAGCCAGCCAACCCGTTCGGCCCTGTGGGTTCACTCTCGAGCCCCGCCAGCAGCCGCGTAGCAGCCAGTCCAGTGTAACCTCGATTAACGAGCTTGTCATGTGAGACACTCGTCTTGCGAAAGTAGCCAATCAAACTGCGTCAGTTCATTGATTGGCTGCAGTTGACCGAGGACCCACGCCCTGGCAGCAGGACTCAACGGCGGATACAGGCACACAGACACGCACTGACAGCTCGTTAACTGATCGGAAGCTTGTAAGTTAAAACAAATGTTCTGCTAGTGGCTCACTCGCTACCGGACATGCTCACAGATGGGGCTGCTCGTCACCCGAAGCTCCACTATATTATAGACAAATGAGAGAGAGAGAGAGATGCGCTTTATTTTGAAAACATGATTCCAAAATTTTAAGCAAAAAAGTCCTCTATTCAAAAGGAATAAAATGTGGCCCATAAACTCACAACACCGGGCTATCAAAAGTAATTCATACTGCACTTTTCGACAAATTTCCTTGGAAAAGTCGTCAACCATAGGCCAAATTGGACTGCTATCAGAACGGCACTAGCGTCGCGACCTCTTGCGATCATGATCTCATTGTAGTTCAAATGAACAAAGAGGGATAAAATCGGTTTATAATGAGCTAAGTAGGCCAACCGACGTATGTTTATGAAAATATGAATGGAGGGAGGGAGAGATGGCGACTCACTTTGTAAAGCCGTCGGGATATTGAGCATTCCCGACAAAGACAAGGGAGGCTGGAATGGCTATTTCTCCTATTAGCCGCCCTCAGTCAACTATGCACAACCCCAAGGTTCAACTTCCAATTCTATCCTGTTCAGTCAATTTGGGATTAGTCATGCTATTCGCAGTCTTCTTCTTCTCGGGTAACGTCATTCCACCGCTTGAAGCTCTCTTTTAGTGACTATCAGCAGCTGGACCCACATCTCCCGGTTTCGCTGTCGCTTCCTCGCCCTTGAGCCGCTCTCGCGTGTTAGTAGTCCTAACTCTATCATCATTCGCTTCCCAACTACGTGCCCCTTGTTTTGTACGGATGACTGGTATGACCATGGGAGTGTGAACGACCCGCCCACTTGCGTTGAATGTTAGCACGAGTAAGTATTTTCGTGTCTTAGTTCTAACATAAAACTAAACTGAACGGGCCAGTACATTTATATTGGAACGGGGTGCAAGTTAAAACATGTTCGTCATATAATACAAGTGAACTGCGGGAATAGTGCAGAAGGAGTTGGGATCGATAAGCGAAGGCTGCTTACGCGGCGGGGAGGGTCTGTTGGGGTTGGTGGGGGGGGGGGGGGGGGGGGGGGGGGGGGGGTAAAGAGAGAGGGTAGAAGAATGCATCTAGTTGAGTGACCGTTGGCCATGCCAGGCGCGGACCTTGCAGGAGGCTCTTTTGTGCACACAAGAACGGCTTCCTCAATCTGATAGCGGTCGCTTCTGCTGTTGCTAGCGGGCACTGACCCAAGCACTTTGGATAGTTTGTTGGGACCTTTTTAATCGCGAAGAGGGCTTTGTTGAGGTCCATACGATGTCCGGAATCAACAATATGAGGCGAGAATGGTGCTGTTTATGCTCCTTCGCATTAAAAAATCCTGACTCTGGCCTTTAAAATAATCTCAACCCTCACTTTAATCTTAAACCTACTTTTTGCGGAATTTGGTGCAAAGTCGTATGCATTGTCGACAGTTTCTGCTCACGTGTCATGGCTGGAAGACCATAAAGGTCACCCTTACCCTCTGTCTTGTCAGTTAGCCACTGTGACTGAAGTTCTGTTAAAGGTCACTTTAGTGGCAATCTTGGTTGTGACATGGTCGCACAGAAAGCAGTCTGTCTGGAGAAGGCACGCGTGAAGAGACGAAGATGACTGAAGTTGTCATCATTCTGGGTGAGAATTAGGCGTTCCCCGCACAAATTCTCCCTTTTAGCTACTGATTTCTGCCCTACTTGACTCTTTCCGTCGCTGCTTCTCCTCTCCTCTGAACGACCTTTAGCTGCCAAGTCAAGTGGTCTGATTACGAAACGAAATGTCGCTGTTTCTTCCTGTCAATACAAGCTCAAATGTGAGTAACAGAAAATGATGGCGAAGCAGCCACTGGCACAAGATCTTGATTTGTCTGACGTCTCGGATTCCGTCGCAGAGATAATAGCAGAAACCAGACGAGCGGAAGAATCGCACCGGCCGCAAATTTTGGTACGCGATTCCGTGCGTCAATAGATTCCCGGAGGCCGCTGCCCGCCTTCCCGGAGTTGAAGTCGCACACATGCTGGAGGTAACCATAAGGCGTCACATAATAAAACCAAAAGGCCTATTGCCACGGCAAGAATCATATAGAGTCGTCTATAGGGTCTGGTGCAGTAACGGACAAAGCAACTGCGTCGGAGGACCTGGAAGCCGAACACATGACAGCAGTACGGAGAAACCGCACCAATTTTCAAGCCTCAGCTCATTCGACGAGACCCGGCCACACATTAAAATTTGACGTGGCCAAAATTATCGCAAGAAGTGCCAATTATGTGAACCGTGTGTCCCCGATCTTTATAGGAGGGCAATGACCTGCCCAATCCAATGCCGGAGCTCAGTCTGGCCAAAGCCTTTCGTCACTCAGGGAGCGCACAGGCGAATGCGTCTACTAATGCCAGCACTAGGGAGCCAAATGGTTGAGCAATCATCATGCCCACGTCTTCACCGTGTTTTCAGCGTGGATAGCTTATATCCGCGCTCCCCTTCTCATTATGCGAACTGCACTGATCGCGTCTGCAGTCGCATCTACCACACCTATGGTCCTAGGCTACGCGGCCTCGTCACGCTCTTCCAGTATCGACCTAAAAGCCAACTGCCGACGACGTGGCGTTTTCCTCTGCTCTTGTCACAGCAAGGGTGTATCATGGTCGCATCTCCCGTTCTTTGGGACGTTCTCGTGACTCTGCCGTCTCCTCCTCCTGTTGCCCTTCGGATGTAGATATTACTCGTCACGGACCCCCTGGCTGCCGCTAACATTCACAGCAGCATGCTGGTCCTATCTCTTCACATAGTTCTCCCACGCGCGAGTGTTTTTATCCTGAAAACCACAAATGACATTCCATTTTGAATCATGAGTCACACCTTAGGAGTTTTTGCACTGTCTGCTCTTGTTGCTCAGTTAACCTGCTGGCTCGTGTTAACTGACATCATCACTGGTGATTGTTTTACTTGAAACAAGCGAGTAGTCGTCTACAATTATGTTAGTGACTTCCTTGGCATATTTGGCTGCACCGATGCATTTGCTAACTTCTGTGTACCACTAGGGAGTTCAAAGGCGTTTGCTTATAAATCCCTTAATAAACTTTACTTGACTTGATGTCCATCTTTACGGGTGATGAAAGTTCAGCAGGTCATAACCCGCACACCGGCCAATAAGCAAACAGTGCGCAAGCGGGCAACTATCCGCGATAGGGGAGCTGTTTATTGTCATTAGTATATAGTAGCATAACCACTGAATCCTATAAATACTGCATCTCTCTGTGTATGAAGTACCCGTTTTTTCTGTTGTCTCTGATGATGAATCCGGGACGGAATCCGAAAAGTCAAGTGAATAACGTCTTTGTCCCAGCGATTGTCTTCTATTTCTTCTTTTCTTGAGTCCTTTTAACGCATGGCAAATTTGGGATGGATCTACCCGGTCAATCCCTCTCCCTGTCTTTGTCAGCTAAGCTCGTCTAGTCTGCTAAGCTGGGATTATCAGGTTTGCTAGGTTCAATCACTTCAAAAGTCGGTGGTGTGATTAAAAATTATTTAAGCCATTGCGTCTCCTAACCTGGAACAACGTGATAGCACTTGCATTTAGGGGCACTTCGGGACAACCTATTCGCGTTTCGATCACGAAGAGTCGCCGTCATGGGATAGGGTGACTCATATTCTTCACTCCGGGTCAAAAATTGACTTAACTGTAAAGTACGTCGGCATGCCTGCCAGGTGTGTGCTCGTGCCTGATTTAAGTGGTAGGCTATGATCATGCATTCTCCCACACACAAGCACGCATACATAGGAAGGCATTTTTTAATCAATGTCACATTACCTTGATAACTTTAAAAGCACAGCCCGACTCCCATGCTGCGCAGATGACATCTTGGAGCGTAGAATCTCAAAAGGCTTTTGGCAACATGATAGTGAAGGTTTCTGGGTGGCATTTTGTAGAAACAGTCAAATATGAGATGAGTGTTGAGCCACTGCTGATAACACTGTGTGTGTGTTTGACCATGGATTTTCACGCCCCCTATGCGCCAAACAGGTTGTGCAGGGAAGGTGACTGGAGGTTGGGAGGTAGATTTAGGTGATAGTAGTCGTAGCAAGCGCCAACTGCACTCTCTTCCTTCATCCGGGGTCAAGAAGACCAAACGGGGTCAGGTATTGGCCGTTTTTTTCCGATGCAAGCCAGAAACACCGCTTAGCCTAGTCTTAGTTGACAGCAGAGTTTGCGCGGGTACTACCACACTATCTACACTCACTCACTCGCCTTCAGTAGGTGTCAAGACAGGCTCAAGGAGGCCCACACTGATACGGCTGCTATTTTTCTATTTTTTCTACTAACTATCAATGTGGCTGATTTTTAGTAGTACCGGTACTATTTCTGACGCTAATACTAGTCAGAGGTGACGCTTATTTAAAAATCAACACCGGGGCTCATACCCCCTTGATCTCAAGAAGGAGTATGAACTCTGGGTGTGGAAGGGTAAGAAGGATTGTCGATCACCGGATCAATTTGTTTATTGCTCTGAGCTCACGGGCTCTTGCGGGAATCCATCGTCAGCGATAAAAGCGTCCACGAAAAACAAGCAACAGTACGAGGGGATGAGCCAATCCAATGTTATGGGGGGAGGGTCCTCCGTCAGCGATAAAAGCGTGCATGAAAACAAGTAACAGTTATAGTGAGTAGGAGCCAATTCAACTTCATGAGGGGAGGGGGGTTAGAGGCAAAGCGAACTCATTAATCACTAGTGTCGGCCGTGCGGATGTTCCTGTGGAGGATATGTTCTATTTGGATTAAATACGTGTTTTAGCCCCGGAGCATATCAAGGTTTGACTTGGCTTCCGCCCTCTCAACTCTATCCAACAGGTTGTGTCCGTTTCTACTAGTTTGGACTACGAGAACTAGGATACTGCTGCTAGAAGTAAGTGCCTATGCTAAATTGCTAATTCTAGTAGGCATACTTACTAACACAGTAAGCAGTATACTCTACCACGGCCTGTGTGTACTTTTAGGGAGTCGGCACTCAGTATGCACTTCTAATCTGCATGAGCTGAAAATAGATAGCTTCTGGGTTAAATAAAGCGTTATTAAATAATAATAATAACTCAAGTCCTACGTCCCAACGCAGTGCCTTTTGCCATCTGTATGCTAGCTGCAGGCGTACTACAGCATTCAACTTGTGATAGTCAAGGCATAACTGCAGGGTGCCGTCTTCCGCTACTAATACTAATTTACAAGTTAGCGGAGTGTTATTAGTATCTTTACTACATCTGTCGCTACTATAAGTCAGGGTGAGAACCTATTCGCGAGTCGATCATGAAGAGTCACCGTAATGAGATTGGCTGACTTGCTCCCTTCACTCCGGATCAAAAATTGACTAAACTGTAAAATCCGTCGGCATGCCTGCTAGGTGTGTACTCGTGCCCGCTTTAACTGGCAGGCTATGATCATGCATTCTTCCACACACGAGCACGCATACATGGGAAGGCATTTTTTGAATCAATGTCACATGTCCTTGATAACTTTAAAAGCGCAGTCCAACTCCCATGCTGCGCAAATGACAATCTTGCAGCGAAGAATCTCAAAAGGCTCTTGGCAACATGATAGTGTATGTTTCTGGGTGGCATTTTGTAGAAACAGTCAAATATGGGATGAGTGTTGAGCCACTGCTGATAAAACTGTAGGCATGACAGCAAAAAACCAGTTGCGTTACTTGGCTGCCTTAAAGATGAAAGGGCTGATGCACTTATAATAGGAGCAATCGGAAGAGTAGTCTCTATTTGTTGACATTTGTTTCCGAACGCAGTGCTGAGCAGTTAGTAGGGCTGAAACAATTGTCTCAGTGGGTCATCCTTGGCCTAGTTGACCATAAATTTTGTTCTCCGGTTCTAAAATAAGTAGAATCATTGGTTTCAATCTAACTACTGGGGGATAGAGATACGCTTTATTTTGAAAATAGCATTCCGAAATTTTCAGCAAAAAAACGTCCTCTATTCAACGTGCATGAAATTAGGCACACAAACCACATAACCCTGGGAGATCACCAGTAATGCAGAATAAGTCGAACACTGCAAGCGCAAACACCATGACGAACCGTCCTTGAATTAGTTCCAAAATTTGGGCCAACCGAGAATTCTTTTAAAACCGTGCTAGTGTCGTGTGCTAATGACCTCATTGTTGTAGTTTGAATAAGCAAACGGAGGTAAAGATTGGTTTATAATATGCACAATAGTCCAACTGCTGTGTGCGTAAGAAATCTACAGACGAATGGAGAACATTAAACAACTGGCGGCTCAGTTTAAAAGGCCCGTCTGGCGGGAATGCAGCCACAAATTTTCTCTTCCTGGTTTGGATGTTGACGCTGGTGACGCTTATGAGGCTGCATTTTGCGAATAACAATGACAAAAAGGGGTCCACTTTCGTATCACCTACAGAGACTATGGCGACCGAACTCTTTCTTCCACCTTACCTGCTCTGTGCTCTCCGATAATTCGGCCGTCAATTTCGACGAGGTCCATCGTGTGCTTCGCAGCAGGATGATGAAGGGAGGGTTATTTGCGCGTGGATAGGCTTTAAATGATAGCATACTTCCACTGTAGCTACTGTACTCCCTTTTCTTCGCCCTGTCAAGACGGAGTCAAGAAGACCGGAGGCGTGGGGTGGCGCAGGTGGCTGGCGCGGCATGAGCCTGCACCTACGCGTGCCACCACGTTCCGCCTCCCCAATTTTCTGCATTTGTTCTGGGAGCACAACCCGAATAAAGCCTCTCGTGCCCTGGTCTGGTTCCTATGTGCGCCGGCGCATCTATCACGCTATCCGTTTAGGGAGCAATCACATCTAGTGAAGCAGCAGCAAGAAGGACACTTTGCCCAGAAACATTATTGACAACGCCTAGGACAGGGGAGTTATGTAACTCAAGCCCACGGAACTGCACCTATCACCGAACTGATCACACCGACAGACCGACCGCCCATGCCTGTCTGACTTTGGCTTCAGCGTGGCTCATTCATGCTATTTCAACTTCCTTTCGCCGCAACCTTAACCCGAGTTTTGCTACCGTCCCACTTACTTGACGGCCCAGTGCTTGTCTCCCCTTAATGACACTGCCGATAAAAAACATTGCAGTTGTTGATCGCTTCCTACCCACAGCCCGCACCCACAAACCTCCACGTACATTTAAGTAAGCAAAACTACTCGATCACGGTTGTCATCATTTATTTTAATGCAGATCTGCACTCGACCTAATCGTTTTTCACACTGCGTGGTTGTCAATGGCTCGCGTTTTCCACCGCTAAGCGTTCCTACAACCGAATCACTAATCATTTACATTACTCAGCTCGCCAGTAAATACAACTTTTGGATCGTTTTTTCTCTGAATTTCACATTCTACTTGTCTAGACATATGTAATGCTGTTCCTGCGGTTTACTGGAATAGTGGCGTATTGAGCTAGTTAGCTCTATCCTCCCTCTGTTGTGGCGCTTAATTAAAATTCGTTTTGTCCGGGCTTTTGTTTTCAGTAGGCCACTTTTTTCCAGTCTCAGCCTTGATTTGGCCTCAGACTTTGACCGGCTCTAACCGCCCCCGCCAAACGCCCACTTTCTGCCCTCTGCACAAAAAGTTATTATCTGTAACACAGCCTTTGTCGAAAACAAAAATTACCCATTGTGATTTTGTTTACCCCCCAAACCTACACTCGCCCTCCGTGAAAGAAATTTCGACATATTTTAAGCGCCTGTGCGTGAAATTGATAAAGGTGGTGGTTTAGGTTGCTGTGAAATCAAGCATGACCTCCTTATGTATGTTTGTGTGGTTACAATCCACTCCGAACAAAAGAAGCAATTGTAACACAGCTTAATCGTATCCTTTCAATTTTTGACGATAATAGTTTCGAAACAATGCTGGTCCGCTTACCAAATGTGCCTAGAGCTTTTGTTTCTCCATAACCACCGTTTCCTGGTGGTTAAATGACGTCGTACTTCATAAAGGAGATTACAACTCTCTTCCCTCAAGCTGGAAAACTCCTTTGTTTTAGCCTGAACGCATTTGTCAACTACGATCTAAGACTTAAAAAACGATGGCGTAAGTAAATCGAGTTCAACCTGCACCGACGGCTTAACCAGCTACCGCGTGGCGGTTTCAAGTTCTGCCGTTCAGCTAGAAATATTGTATGGGTCTTATCGGCTATGCGGGCTTATTCGAGGACGTCCATAAGTCTCAAAGTTCGGCTAGGATTGTTTGCTGAACTGTTGGACTGTTGTTTAAGCTGATTACCTTAATTATGTGGGTAACGTCTTTTATCTGCGTCCTTGAGTTCAGACCCTTTACTTGAAGGTCATCCGTTGTCACACCACCACGAGTGCAGCCTAACAGCACGTGATGCGCTGGGTACTTAGGAAGTTCGGTCTCCAAGATCTGCTGTCAGTCAAGTGATTGCACCGACCTTGACAGCCAGACTGCCCAAAAAGACTGGAATATTTGATCAGTGCCGAAAGGTTCAAGGTCAACGTCGGAATTTGGTTCGAACTCTGCTTTCGTTGTCGTATTTTCATTCACTAAAGATTTACCACTAGTCCGCAGGGGAGGGGAGAAGGGAGCGGGGCAATTTTGCGAACGTCCGTTTACTTGAGCATGTCAACTTTTTTTCGTTGGCCCAAAAGTTGCATTCGTGAAAAGGTCTCTGGGGTTCAGGTCGTTGCTAATTTATAAAAGAACGACTGAGAATGAAAATTTATCAAATATAATGAATAGACGTCAAGTGGGCCTACTTCTATCCCCCAAATCGGTTTTGTTGCTTTTTGCAAAGCCGAAAATAAAGTCAAATCGACCGATGGTAGTCGTCAGTCGGGCTGCACGTAATTCGCGTAAGTCCTTGGCTATCGCTGTACGCGTAACAGTTCAATCGTCGATCTCGAAGAAACCCACTGTATGCCTTACAACATAGATGACGCTAGGACGGGGACCGGTGCGTGAATTAGATTTTAGTGGCGATAGACCTACGCTGCACCCGTCACACTCCTTTCTCATCCCCGGTTTCATAATCCAGTCAGGAAGACCGGAAAAGCAAAGGCACGGATGTTTGGCGCTACCGAAGCCTCCTCCAGATGCGGAGCTACACCTGGCTCGAGTCCCACTGAGAGGGCTGTTAGGAACCTAGTCTAACCGAATTCCAGCAACCTTGCAAGTTCTCCTGAGGCGTCGTGCCTGGGCCCGACTGCCACATTGGTTCCTTTCTCAATGAGGACTGCCTCCAGGGTCATCTGCCTTTGCTGATAACCGCCCCACGCGATTACCTTAAACTTCTGGACCGGACACACACGCACTCGAGCCCACACGCGTGCCAAACTGGTCGTAGTTCATCAAGGGCCACTTAGGTGCCTCACACGGCAGGTGGCCGTATTCCAACGTGCCCAATCATGCCATAAGCGAAGGCGCTTGGCAATTACCTATAAGCCACTTTCACATCTTAAACAGTGGGTTGAAACGCGGACTGGAAGGACACCGCTAGTCCCCGTCAGGCCCGGAATTCGTCCCGCGGCCACATTCCGCGCGCTGGCTCTACGCCAGCGGCAACTGCCATCCGAGACGGCAACTGTGAGGCCCGGGTAATCTCGTCAGTTGGCAACCTTCCATGCCACGGCTTTTAGCACAACATAAAAGATGCAAGCGCATGAGACTGTTTATAGCGAAGCAAATTCGTTGAGATGTCGCCCTCATTCTCAATTCCCATTGTCAGGCACCATCCATTGTCCAATCCGGTAAGTGCGCGGAATAGACGCAGCTGCGGACAGATCTAATAATCTCGTCTGCGCGTACAACGTACATGATCTGGCCCCTCAAATGCAAGCACCATAATTTCACACAAATGCGGGTTGAACGGCTCACATCTCACATGTGTGACAGTAGGCCAGAGGTCTCTAATGAAGACGTAATTCCAGCCTGACGCTTAGTCAAGCAGTTGGCCACCCCACGCAAGCGCACACTGAGATGACCGCCGCGAGGTCTGAGTTCAATCGTCAGTTGGCAACACACGCACGCAGTAGAAGAGGTACGAGGTGAAGTAGTAGCCGAGGCTCCTACTTCCCTCTTGCATAAGAGGTGCCGTTTGCAAACATGCATTGTCTGATGCGGGGGGCTGTGGTCATGTGTGATTTAGATGCTGGTGAGAAGAACTGATCCGTCCCTTGTTTGCGCATATTGATCGAGCGTCCATGTTTAGCCCGGTGTCGCGCCGCACATTTGTGTAGCACGTGTCAGACAGAGGCTCCACGTGACCACATATAACAGGCTCAAATATATCAATTGTCCATGGTTGAAGGGAGGGGTGAGGAGTAATTAATATCCGCGCAGACTTTCGTCTCATAACAAACCTTCAAATGTGGGCTTTTGATGTTGAGCAGCCATCTTTTTTCTGTTTTGTATTCACATGTAACTTTGTTATATACACAGCGGTTGACTTATTGGGCCTAGTATAAACTGTTTACCCCTCTTTGTTTATTCGGACCACAAAAATGAGGTCATCAGTGCACGACGCTAGCATTGTTTTTAAAAAAGCCCAATTTGGCCCAAATTTCGCAATTCCTTCAAGAAAGATTCATCTTGATGTTGAAAATTGCAGTTTTCCATAATTTCATACTGTTGGTGATCTGCCGGTATTATGTAGTTTGCATGCCCTGTTTTATTCACAGTGAATACAAGAGGTTTTTACTGAAATTTTGGAATTATATTTTCACAATAAAGCGTGTTTGTCTCTCTCTTCTTCACAACCCTGGTGCGTGGAATTGAGGTCCCGCAAGGCTGTCGGCTATTATGTTCACTTGATGTTCTTTTAGCTGCAATATTTCATCTTTTTGCGGCTATTTCACTCTTGTGATTTTGTACTTTGAGAACAGCCGTAGGGGCTGGTATTCTTAAGCAGATGGTATTGCCGGCAAAGATAAGGGAGAGTTGAATGGCCATTTCTGGCTTATTAGATGTCTTCAGCCAACCATGCCCAACCTTAGGTATTCTCAATTGCAACCGGCAAGAGAGCGAGCCTATGGCGCATTGGGTTAGAGCTTTGGACTTCTGACTGAAAGGTCACGGGCTCGAGCCCCGTGTGGCGCAACACCTGGGGTTGGGTATAGCCGACTGAGATGGCAAAGACGTCAGAAACGGCCATTTCAGTATTGCTTCTTTTTGCCAGTAATATCACTCTGCTTAGAGTAAAATGCCTGCACACAGGTAAACGTTTCTTCTGCATGTGACCAAAATCCCTGATCTGTCGCGAAGTCTCTCATACAGTAGATAACACATCTCATGAAAGGTTGGAAGTTTGGAGACTTACCACACATTTGAGGTTAATCATTTAGTTTTTTAGGTTGACATGAGGCGCAAAATGATGTTTAATAGAATTTAATTGCGTTCAGATCAGTATACTTGGAGAAAATGGAGGCAAAAATGTGTGAAATCCAGTGTTTTTGATAACCGAGAAATTTCCTATGCTATTAGACGTTGCGGAAAAAAACTTCTTGTTAGTGCATGTTGCACTATAAACGAACACTCGTGTAGAGCAGGAACTTTTTAGTCATATCTGTTCGCAAAACGGAAAATTTTATTTTGCATCCTTGAAATAGAGGTAAGTGTTAGCATGAGATAACGCACTATTTTTGGAAAAAGAAAAGGGAAATAAGTTAAAAAAAAGTTCTATTTTGCTAATTTTACAAGTTTTGTGCCATAAAATTGAGTAATAAATGTTAAAGTCTGTTTCTTGCGATAACCGTATTAAAATATAGATTGTTTATTTGATGGGTTGCAGGCAAGGAGTGCAAATGAGGGATTTATTATTTTATACTGAATAACTCGATTGTAAAGTCGATAAAATTTGAAGGCAGTTCAGATAACACACATTTGAGTGAGTTGTCACGGGATATTGCGATATAGTTTTCTCAAAAATCAGCGTTAATTTTATTGCCACTCTGGATTTTATTTGTTATTGTAGAACTGAGCCTAGAAGCAACTAAATATAATAAAAGGGTTAGTTGTTACATTTACAACGGTGACTTTTCCATTCCTTTTAGGGGAATCAATAGACTGGCCAAAATGTCCAATTCGGATCTTGACTTAATCATAAAAAAATTAATGTTCGCAGACATCAAGCGCCAAAATATGTAAGAAAAGCTTTTACATGAGTAAACATTTTGTAAAATTTTTCAAAATCAATCTTAAGCCTATTCATTCACGACTTTAGTAGTGGACGTTCATTTTTCTCGGCAATTAGTTTAAACGATTGGGTGGTTCTGAAACTATGACACACAAAGGCAGCTGCATAAGAAAAAATTTTAAAAGCTGGTTATTTATGTAAAAGCCTAAAGATATATCTTATTTTGAAGGTTTTGGTAAGTACGTAGAATATACTTATTTTTATGGTCAATTGACTAAAACCAGTGAAAATCGTAAAGTCTTAATTAGAATTTAAAAGAAAATCTGAACTTCTTCGTGATCGAAATATCGAAATAATTACAAAAAATATGGCGGAAGACAATAACTCTTAGTGTACAAAAAATGGTACGTTTACAATTTTACCCGAATATTCTATTTAAATTTATTACTCACTGACCGGCATGTCCGCAGGTGAGCTTCAGCAATATATTACTCCTCTGATCGCCCAATGGGGCATATCAAGCGAAAACGTGATTGACTTAGTCCAGCATAAGTCAAGCGATGCATAAACGAAAGAAACGACTAGCAATTCTCGTGAAAACGTGTCAGAATACATACTCGAAAATAGGTTCTTCGGTAACAGCCATGCATTATATTGCACGTAATATGGAAGCATATTTATTCAAAAACTTAACAAAATAATTATTTTCCAACGTAATTTTACTTTTGCTGCTTTCTTTACTCAATGGTTTTGCATGAACGGGCTTCCTCCACATGCAAAACTTAAGTTTACCTAGTACGCCCGATTTCCACTTTTTCGGAATTTCGCACTTTGTAAAGAAAGCTGGTGTTTCTATAAAACGTTATATTCCTTCAATAATCAAAATATGCCCTATTGTGAAGAACGTTCATAGCTTTATTGCTGTAAGACTTTGGGGACCACATCTTGGGCTGCGGTTGAGTAAGAAGAAGTTACTTGTAAAAATCCTTGGATTTCATGATATAGTGCATCTACTGTAGTTTGACCTCGAAACCAAACGTGACGAGCATATTGTTGACTATCATCAAATTAGTAAAGCACCACTGCTCCAACACTGGCCAACAGCAATTTTTATCAGTCCAAAAATCTTTAACTCCATGTACCTACGAGTCGTGTGTGCGTGTGGTGTGCAAATACACGCCAACACTCACGTTCATTGACAACTATTTTGGCTTTTTTAATCAACGAATTACGAAGGACTGGGTAATTTGAAATTATGTTGCATTGGTTCTGCTACACACCAAGCGTGTGTGTGTGTGTTTTGCATTCACACCGCCACAGCAAGTCGATACAATCCTCATTATAATAAACACCTCGCGCCTTGAACCCCCTCACGGCGCACTAACAGTCGTGGTTTGGAGGGCTGCCAACTGACGTGGCAGTCTGCAATGGCGCCCTCTTAATGAGATCTTTATGCAGTTCTCATCCATGTGTGAACCATTCTTGATTTAACCTGGCACAGCCACTAGATCCAAGTTGTGTGTTTTGCGCAGGTGGACGGACTGAGTAGCTTTACCAACTTACGCCCACTATCGATCGTCCTGACCTTGTTCTGCCACCGGACTCAGGTGCTTTGTGGCGGAGAGTGTGTAGTGGTCCAGCTCCGCGTGCAACGCTCAACCTACGCACCAGTCTCTGTCGACCCCAGTCCAGTCTGAACAATCATCTTCAAGGCTGCATTGTAACGGTTGCTGCTGCCCGATTCCCTCCTCACTCATGACGCCACAGACGTGGTCTCGTAGGGCAGTCTTGGTTGCCCAGTCGCGCCCGGCTCAGAGCAATGGCCCATGCCCACATGCGAAGCGCGACCTTTTCCCTGGGGCGCACACACGCACTCCAGACAGGTCATGCCAATCAGCGTCCTGAAGCTGACTCACGCAAAGTCCGCTCTGGCTCTTTGTGACAATTCCCGCGTTGACGGATTTGGGATTCCGTCCCGAGCGGGGCAGACACGAAGACGCCACGCTCTCACACGGTCCGCACGGTTGAACGCCATGCCAGACAGAGTGGCAACTTCCTCCCAACTCTTTTGTATACAATATATTGTTCCTAACACTCTGGCCTTTCCAATACTGCTCTCATCTCTAAGGAACCTGCCCTGGAAGGTCGCAGCCGTTAAGGTTAAACCTTCTTAGCCTTAACTCCTCCTGCGATAGACTTGTAGCAATGCTACAGCCCACCTCCTCCAAACGCGAAACGCCACAGACGTAGTCTCGCGGGGGACAATCTTGGCCACCCAGTCGCTCGACCTAGCGCAATGGCTGATGTCCACATGCGGGGCGTAACCATTGCCCTCGGGCAGCTGGGAGGCACGCGCGCACCCCACACTGGCCAGGCCAATAATCAGCCTGAAGCTAACTCACCCAATGCTCGTTCTGGGCCCTTGTAACTATTTCCGCACTTTTGAATAAGCCCCTCTAGCGGACGTTCGTGCATTCCGCAGTCAATCTTCGTTCCTCTGTGTACACAATAAACAAGTCCTTCTATTCTGGCCTCCACCGACTTCTTCTCTACTAAGGAACCATGGTCTGAAGATCGCAGTTGCTAGGGTTTAACTTACATGACCCCCTGCGATAGACTCACACAGGATCTCGCTGGACGACTCTTGCGCTCTAACACTTCAGACGCTGGCCTTCGCGCCTGCAGACGCACGCTTGTCCGGCTGCCAATTGTATCTAACCTCTTCTCCACTAAATCTGCGCGGAATATTCTATTCCTTCCACCTGGCGTTCCATTTTTTCTCTTCCCAAAGGTAACCGGGCCTGAAGTTGGCAGTGGCAAGGGTCTTCCGAAGTAACTTTAGCCACTGCGATAAATGTGTGCGTTAGATGCTACGCAAATCCACCTCAATATATCTTGTAAGTCATCGCCGCGCGCACTCCGTGGAGCACGCACTGGACGTTAACGCTTGCGGCCGTAACGTCGATAGAAACGAACAGGCAAGTTCCAGGACAGAATTCAGAGGGACAAAATGTGTCAATGGAACAAGAAGTGTATTGGCCTGACGTTTTGAATTGTCATTCAAACCCGTCGACGGAGACCATCGCAGATAAAGGGGATGGACGCACAAGGCACGCAGTATTTATAGTCCGCATGCGTATTACAATTAGCAGCTCTTGCGACCACCGCTGGGGGGTCATAATTTGTCCATTGATTGCCTGTCAGCCTGCGTGCATGTGAGTCGGTAATGGTCGCGATTTCATCACCCGGGTTGGGTGTTGGCGTGATAATTATGCGGCAATTTGGCTCGCTGTTATTGATCTTGTTGGTTGCTCCTGCTCTCCCCCCCCCACACCCCCACTTGACTGATTCCTCTGCTCAGGCGAAGCCCCAGTGCAGAATATGGGAACGGGAGTTCAGTGCGCTGATTGATGGACTGCAGGCCTGAGAACTACAACTCTAGCAGTTGGCGGTCAATGCCATTGTCATCTCCTGCGAGGAGTTCAACCTCTTTACACTTGAAAATACGTCCGGATCCCGTCGATTCAGCTAAAACCTGCGGGTCAGCGTCTTTCCTCCTCATCGCTACTGCGTGCTTGGCTATTCGCGTCCAGAGTAATTTCCCAGTTTCTCCGAGGTGGTTGCTTTGTCCACAACCGCACGGAATCCGGTAAACGCATCCAGACGTCTCCTACCGTGGCACAGAAATCTTATGGTCTCATGACCCGTTGCCTGATGGCTGCCTCCGGCCTGCATGCAACTCCACTTCCAAGTCGCGTAAGAAGGCGAAAGACGGTTGCAGATGCGTCCTCCTGATGCGGCAGAGCTTCCAAACTTTTTGGACCAATTGGATTTGGTCTCTTGTCTTGTTTGCATATGCATTAGTTGACAAATTTGTGTGGATAACCATTCGCTCTTAGTACCCATCAGTGATGATTCATTTAGCCTTGTCAGCTATTTCATTTATGTTTGTGGCAGTCCGTGATCAGTGTCGTTGCACTGATGACTCCTTGCGCCTTCGCCTGCCAAGCCTTGGGTTCTCGCGCGTGATATTATCCTCCTCACGCTCATGGTCAAACCACTGTGGAGCCGCCTGCACTGTCCTTTTCTCTGCCTCATGGTCGGGTCTCCGTCACTTTGGTCTTGTTCTTACCCTCGCGAAAGCTCAGAGGCCACCAATGTGCAACATTTCGCCAGAAGTCTCTGATTGGCCGCAGACAACAAAGGAAGGCACCTGAGCAAATCCCGCAGTCAAGGTTTCCCAACAGTGACCTGAAGACACAGCTGGCAGCCAGAACCTGACAGAGCTTTTGCAAAGCTCATTTTCTCGCAGTAAAAACAGTTTCAGCCTTCTCTGCCTTCCCTAACTTCTGATGTGCACACGACCACCTTCGACAGGCACACGGCAGACATCGTCAGTAACGAAGGTCGAAATATCACCTCGGACTGCCGAAAAGGGCGGCACTGTTGAGTGGGACAGAAATGAAATTAAACCTTTAGGTCATACAAAAATGTGGGCTTGAAGACATTTCAGTCAATAGGCCCACTTTTCTCTGCGGTTTACTAAATTACAGTAGGGGACCGTGCGCACGAACTTTTTTGCGGAAATTGAGGTGGTCACCTTTAGATTGTGTTCATTTTAGTTATCTGACTTTACCGTGTTGGAACATGCCCTTTTTTGCGTACTTTTATAAGGCCAACTGTTTAGCACCTTGAGCGGAAATCAACGTTGACTTATATTTGGGTGAGTTACTGTGTTAATAGTCCAACGTAGCATTCCTTTTGACATCCTATTATGTTTTCCTTTCGCCACGTGTCGTTAATTTTTACTCGAGAGTTCTATGCATTTAATCTCGACCAGGTTGCGAATGATTAGAGATATAAGCAAACTAACATTACCAAAAAGACTAGGGAGACTAGAACAACAGTTTCTGGCTTATTAGCCGTCACCAGTCAGCCATATACAACCCCAGGCTTTGGAACCCGCGACGTGTTCGTCAGAAGTTTAAAACCTTAGCTACTGCGCCTCGGCTGGAGCCTTAGGTGATGTAACACCTGGCGTTGCGCATGGCTGGCTGATGATGGCAAATTGGTCGGAAATGGCTAACTTCAGCCTCCTATGTCTTAATCGCTAATGCCGCTCAGTTCCAAACGCTTTAATACATTTACCTCTCCAGTTGTCCTGTTGTCCTGTTGGTTGCTATCGGATATGTTAAAAATGGTAGGGGGCGTTTAGTGACAGGACATACTCACCTCTCTCTACCGCGGGCTCACTCTCCAGCCCCGCCAGTAGCCCCACGCTGATTATCCTCTTAGGCAGAATAACCTTACCGACGCCAATGTGGAAGACTGGAATAGCCTTCGGTCCATGCCTCTGATACTTACCACTGTGCAGTTGCCGACGGTCCTCGAGAGTAAACCTCTGGTGACTAGCTCCACATGAAGTGCACTTCTGGATGCTTGCTGTTTCCGGCCTCTGGAACAGCCAATCGCAAGCCGGCTAACACAGGACCCCATGAGACGACTGCCGAGCAGACATCACTTTAGATGCCGCCCGTTGGCTTGCGGTTGTGTGGTTGTCTGAAAGTCAATTTCCTGTATATAATATACTCTTCCTGCGACTCTGACCTTCTCGTGACTTGTCTTTTCTCCTAAGGAAGCGGGTCTGAAGATCGTAGTTTCTAGGGTTTAACTTACTAAATCTCCTGCTATAAACCTCGAGGCACAGCAGCACAGTTATGGCCTACCAGGCTTAGAGTTATTTAGAAAATATAGACACATTCTGCGAGATAGGGCCAACACTTTTTGTTAACCACTGATCTGGTTTCGGTTTGGTATGCGCTTTTCCGGTTTTGACGGATGTATTCAAAGTTAGGTACGTGAGAAGTTTTCCAGCCGATGGGCCACGCCCAGATAGTGGCTTCAGCACCAACACATACTTGGCGCCAACATCACATATTGGACATCTACCAGTCTTCCCACATGAGCACGACGAAGGAAAGGACTGTGAGTCAGATCGGTGTCATTCAAGTTTTCTTCCCGCCAACGTTTCTTTTTCTCTGCCAAGTCGCCGTCATTCCGTGTCAAGCTTGGCTCGGTTCGCCAAATGGAAGTCTCCACAAGGCTCAGTCGTGCCTTTAGTAAAATATGCAGGACATTGTTGATGTTTGTTGACCGCTGTCACTGCTGTCAATGAAAATGAAAGAAAAATATCTAATTGATAATCCTGTTACTGTCTCTCTAGTTAGTCCTTCGATGGAATTCTCCTTTGAAAATTCTCCTCAAGGGAAACTTTTTGGTGAGTAAAATCGACCCAAGTGTGATTAAGTCCATGGCACGAGGTGGGGCGTTTGTTGCTCAAGTGGTTAGAGCGTTGACTTCCGGTAAAAACCTTATCCATTATGCGAGTTAAAATCCCGCCGAACGCTTCGAGTTTTTTCACAATTGGGTCTACTCAAATCAAGCAAATCTTCCAAACCTCCTAATAATTAAGTCAGCCTCGTAGTCATTCTGGTGGTTTCTAGATGATTGCTTAGGAAATCCTGCTTGGGTAGTCAGTTTGCTGTTCCGTACTGGTGGATTCCATACGGGGTATAAAGTTGGGCAGGTGAAATTGACCTAAGTGGAATTTAATTCATGGCCTGAGGTGGGACGTTTGTAGTTCAAGTGGTTAGAGCGTTGGCTTCCGTTAAAAGGTCCTCTCTAATGTGCGGGTTTAAATCCTGCCGAACGCCGCAAGTTTTTTAACCATTGGCTCAACTCAAAGAAACCTTTTGCTTTTTGGCTGCTAGAAGGAAAAATAGGGAGGCAGGTGCGATACAGAGCAGGAAAACCAATATCAGCTGGAAGTAATGATTGAAAAGTCATATTGGCAAACAATTGTTTTGAGTCATTCATCATCAGGCCGGTACAATGACAAGGAGAAAAAATTGTCAGTTAACTGCAGCGTTTATATGATCGTCAGGTTAAAAGGGGGGATTGGTGAATTTAATTAAGCATCTGGGTTTTCCCTCGTCTCCTGAATGCGGGCGCCAGCGCGTGTAGGACGTTGGTTGCGATGCGCAGAGTAGATGGGGGCGTTCTCACGGTCAGTGGGATGAGGTCTATATGTCTGCCGCGCAGTGTGCGTCCGACTATTCTCTTTGACTTCGTTTTGTGTGTTTTTGGACGACATGGCTTCAGGAGGCGTGGGATTTCCGCGTGCAGTCGGCCAACAGAGCAATACACTAGACCCGGCTGCCCCCAAATCCCAGACCGACAGGACCCGGAAGCCATAAAGAGCGCATTGCTTTAGCTACGTCTGTTGTTGTCTGTGTGGAGAGGTGCCTATTTACAACCTCCAATCGTCCCTAACTGCAGCCCTATGCGCGGGAACTGGGAGGTGATTTAGCAATTGCGCACACTGGATGCGGACGGCCCCATACCGCACGGACCCGAATTGTGTGAGGAAGCCGATCAAATTGTGGGCGCAACTGTCCCCTAAACATCAATTCGATGAAAACGTTGAGGCCTTTGGTCCGCGCTTGTGTCTGTTTTTGAACAGGGCTTTTTTCTGAACTGCAGGTTCTGTGAAGGCATTTTTGAGCTGCATGGTACGGAGCAGTGGTCAAATGCATACTTCGCCATAAATTATTCCAATTTTGCGCTAGTAAATGCTGGAATATTGTGTAAAAAGAACCGCTAAAGGTGGAGAAAACGGATCTTAACATGTTTGGCGAGAAGTACGCTGTTATTTTGGCAGACAGGTTCCGAATCTTTCAGCAAAAAACTTCCTTCACTCACGCGGCCGGGATAAAATTAGAAGATGATAGAGCGAGAAAGAGAGAGATAGTTAATGAGTCTGCATAAGAATACGCAATTATTATTGGGGGAGGGGAGAGGTCAACATGGTAAAGTGTCTCTTTACACCTCTGGTCGCTCCTCCTAATTAAAGCCCTGTTTACAGATACTAAGAGGCAGTTTGCTACATACGCGCACACCCTCGACCCGATGACCAATTGCCAAAGGCTGGCTAATCCATAACCTTCCTTCTGGTTCAGCCGCCCCTCGTCCTTCTGCCAAGCAGTCCTCGTAGGGATGCCACTTCTTGTGATCATGCGGTGGAGTTAATTAACCGCTTTACAGAGGTCTGCCCTGACGGACCACCCACATGTACACTGTTGCAGCATGTCCCCCTGATGTACACCCCTGTTTCATTCTGTTACAACGCACGGCTACCGTCTGCGGCTCCACTAATACGCCATGAGGAGCAAGACGACCACATTCCGACGGTCCAAACTAGTTGATGGCGTGCTGTGCTTGTATGTGTACTCCCCAAAAACGTCTAGCGCGAGATAGGTGTGGATGGCAGCAGATAGAGGGCGGGGAACGGACAACGGCCGCCACAACGATCGTCCCCGGAACACTAACTTTGGTGGCGACTTTGTAGTGGTCTTATTAATGTTTTACCCAGATCATCCCATTCATCAGACCGAATCCCAGGTTGAAGGTAAAAGGCAATAGTCACCAGAATTAGGGCTTTATTGTGTACAGAACTATATATTGCTGTCTCAGACAGCAGTGGCCACTAGCGGAGCCAGGGCTGGTGTTGACTGCGTCCAGTGGTCCCCGAGAGTGGGTGTGTGATGTGAGAGAGGTGATAATGACAGCTGCTTTTACATGACTGCAAAGCGAGTTCACATAGTTTGCTATTGCCCGAAGGGAATGTCGACAGTAGAGAGCCTCCGCTGCGTGGCCGCGGGGTGGCATGCCAAATTGGCCAAATTGGCGTGCGTGCGCGTGCGTGTGTGCGCTCGGGTGTGTGGTTAAGCTGGGGTCAATTGTGGGGTCACCATGTTTGGCGTAACGCCTGTTAGTCGGCGTCATTGTCTTGGCCGTCAGGCTGCCGAAGGACAGGGGACACTGGCACAGCTTTTATCGGTTAGCCAGAAGTATCTGCGAAGTCAAGCCTTGGGGGATGGACATTAAACGAAGAAGCAGACAGCAGTTGTTAGCCGTCCACCGTCAGCACTGTACGTCAACATCAGACAGACTCGGGCGGCAGGTAGAGGGTGATGCCGCAACGGCCGTCCCTTGAACCCTAGCTTTAGCGCTGATCTAGCCAGCGTTGTATTCCAACCTGAGGTAGGCTGGGGGAGGTGGATAGATGAGACGTCGACGACTGGAAGAGAAAGCACAAGCCTTAGCGCTGTCTTAGGCCAACGCTGCAAGTGCATGTGACAGCCTAGGCCACTGAAATGTTAACGGTTGACTTAGGCCTGCCTGTAAGCATGTCAGTAAACGTGTAAGATCAGTAAGCAAAGTCGATAAGTCTGCTTATCAGTTCCTTCTGCGTGTAGCTCCTATGCTACAAGTGTAATGCGAACCTGAGATTATCACGGCTTACCGTGACTGAAAATGGTGCCAGCCGACACACTTATCAGACACACCAGCAGCGTGCATGGCGTGTTTAGTGACTGATGAGTGGATTGGGAGTCAGACGGCGGCGGCTCCTTCTAATCTCCTTGTTGTGTGAATCTGGATGTGCGTGTGTAAAGGGGGCCAGGTAGTCTTGTGGCGTGCGCAGACGGGTTCGTCGGTCCTCTCCGTCACTTCGCCCACCCTACCGCACCCCACCACAGACAACTGACTGGCTAGGACAGTGGGCTGATGCTGGCGGTGGAGGAGAGAATGACGTCAACGGCTCAGCACATTTTCCTCACTATAAATAATCTGACGCGCTTGAAGCTATCAAGGTGCGCTAAAATCCGTGGCTGAGAAGGTTGTCCACTGACAGGAAACTCGGACAGCGCGGTCACTCAAGTGTATGTTGTGTTGTGTGGAGTGACTGACTGGTGGACTGAGAGTCAGGCGGAAATCGCTCCTTCTTAAAGTGGCCCCTATGACACTGCCATTCAGCTGGGATCCGCGACGCCCCATTCTTTGCTGTGGTTTTATCGCAGGGGGTTAAGTAAGTTAAACCCAGGCAACTGCGATCTTCAGACCATGGTTACTTAGTAGAGGAGAAGTTGGTAAAGGCCGGAGTAGAAGGAAGAGTATATTGTGTACACAGAGGAAAGGAGAATAGGTGGAAGACGTTTGATTCGAGAGGACGTGACCACCCAGGAGAGCCGGCCGGGTCCAAGTGCTGGTTTGACGGCAGTCAGACCAGTATACAGAGAGAGAGAGAGCGTTTATTGGGTAGGTCTGCCTGCGATTGCTTGGACACCGTGTGGATAGAAATCAACGTGGGCGGTCCGTGTCTCGCGTGCCAGTAGGGCTGGTGGCCGCCACGACCTTGAGGTCTAGACGGATTGAGGCCACGACAGGAAAGCCAGGCGTCCGGCAGGCAGGCAAAAACCCACAAGAGTTTTTCTTAATTCTTTTGGTCTCTAGTGTGTGGACCTGCGTCCTCTCTAATCACCTTTGTCTTGACACTGGGTGTAGGTTGGAGCGCGAGAGAGAGTGCGGTAGATGTTCCGCCTGTCTTCTATTACTTACGCGCAGGTCACCGTACATGCCCCACCCTGTTACGAAGCATACGGTAGACATCGCGAACTGTCGTATTTGTTACGCCGACGGTTCTATGGTTGCATGATTTATGAATACTCATTCAGCGGACTTTTAACGTCACAGTTCGTGATTACTCCAACGACTTGGTTTTTTCCCTATGCTCTACCTGTGGACGCACTCCGGAGACCACAGTCTGTCGTACAATCTAGGCGCTGCATTTTTTGGCATTTTTGCTGTTCCTAATAGGATCGCCCACGGCGGAGCCTGTAGTTGTTCCTGGTTTATTCACCAATCAAAAGAAATTGGGAATTGGAATTCAGATTTTATCCAATCAAAACGGAAAGGGCCACTGTTCCAGCCTACCTTCTAATATGATGAACTCACGCGATCCGACTGGTCTCAGCAAATTATGTGAGAAAGCGTCTGTGCACTAATGGGTGGCCGCTTTATAAGTGAGAATGTCGCGACAATCCATTTTAGATTTAGTGAAACGTTTCTTTATAAGTGTACAACTACACATCTGGTTCAAAACGTCATGCAGGTGATGCAGGGGACGGAGTCAACAACGATGCGACAGGTGCCTGGCTTTAAGCAGCCTAGTAAGTGTTGTGTAGAGTAACTGACTGGCATACTGAGGGTCAGACTGCAATGTCTCCTTCATATTATGGTCTTTCTGTCACTCTCACGCAGCTGTAATTAGAACCAGGCATGGCTGCACGCATACGGGTCGCGCCAGCCACATGCGCTCGATCCCGCCCCTTGGCTCTGTCTTGACGCCGGGCTGAGGGAAGTCGGAGTGCTGTAGATGCTGCACGAATCTACTATCACGTAGAAATAATCCACGTGCAAGTCACCGTGCCTGCACTAACCTGTTTGGAGCATACGGCGAGCATCGTATTAACACCTCAAAATTAGTACTCTGTGCAGTAAGCCCCGACAACCCCCCCTACTCCTCCTCGCCAAAAGAAGCATAAAGCCTACGGCGAGGGCAACTGTAAGTCTTCTGGTTTCTTAGGTGAATTTTGATCGATTTGCCGCTAACTCAGTGTCGTAACGCGTGGTGACATTTGGCAGTCATCTGGGGTTATCTACGCAGCCCCATTCCCGGGTGTTCTGCTTACTAACTAAGTGGTGAAGGGGCTGAAAAGGTGCTCCATAAATGCTGCGGATAGTGGGGAAAGCTTCGCCAGCGCCGCTGGCAAGTACTGGATCAGGTCTTCGTCAAAAGGGATGATCAGTTTCATTTGACCCGCTTGTGGAAAACTCGGCGCCTTCTGTGGGCCTTGAACTCAGGGCGAAGTCTTTAGCACAACCAACTTGTAGTGACCTAAATCCGCGCGCAACGCTTGCCTCTTGCGACTTCTATCACGTGCGCACAAGTAGACCTACCTCATTTCGGTATGATCTCTCACCTTTACGACTGCCTCATGCAGGACCTCACCGTGATGTCTGTCGCGCTCACACACTTTCGAAGTGGCCCCTCTCGGATGTAGACACCTGCTCGTCTGACAGTCAACTTCCTCCAATCTATTCTGCGCTACCTCTGTAAATAATACACTATTTCTCTCATTTGACGTCTCACTTCTTCTCTTACCACATGGAACCGGGTGTGAAGCTTGCAGTGGCAAGCGTTTTCCTTACTAACCTAACTCACTGTTATAAACGCTCTAACCAACTGAGCTGCGAGACCTTCACCGGGAACCTCCCTTTTGCTGGTGTGGATTCAAATTCCACCGAGGCCACAAGTGGGTCAAATGAATAACTTAAATCTGCTAAAATTCTCTACTTAGTGATCAGTTTGATGTTTGAGTGCGAAGGGCATGGCGAGATGTCCAATGTTGAAATGAGAATCGTAGGGGAGTTGAGGCTAAAAGCCCAACCCCGAAGTTATTTGCTCGGTCGGCAAGCAGAAAGTAAGTTACCTACTGCCATATGCAATAGGGCCAAATATCGATCAGCTTTTAGTAAGCACAGGGATCTCAGCGTCGAATAAATGCAAATCTCAGAAGCGAATGTCGGTATTATTAACCACTGGAAGAGATCTGCTTGGCATATGTACACGCCTGGAGGAAATGGGCATGGATGATGTGCACGAAGTGAGTGAACCAAAGTTCGACACCATGGTTCACACTTCAGTGTATCTGCGGGCGACTCACCAGGCCACTCTGCGTTCTTGGAATATTTACATCTTGTCTGTTAACTTGAGACTATTTACCCACCCTTGTCATTATTCGGGAAGTTCTCGTTCACGCACACCGATAGTGCCAAAACTAGTTCGTGGACGAGGAAATGGAAACTGGCGTACTTCCAGTAGGCCAGCCAGAATTGCGCACGATGGGTAAATAGTATAGAAGCAACAGACACGATGTAAATGTTCCAAGCACAGAGAGTGGCCTCGTGCGTCGCCCGTAGATACACTGAACACTGATTTTACTCTCTTCGTGCACATCATGTTTGCTCATGTCATCCAGGCGTGCTCATATGGCAAGGAGATCTCTCTTCTGACAGAAATGAAAACCCGCATTAGAATATCACAGGTCAGATCTACTCTCTTTCTCTCTCTCGCTCTCTACCAGCACACATTGCATGCATACATAAACAACCTCTCAGGGGCGAGTTGTGTGCTGCAGGCACATAACACCAAAAGCTCACGGTCTCACACACGGATTCCGTGTGTGACAGCCTTAACTACCGCGAATGGTGTGTTGCAGGTCTCAAGCGGCAAGTTTCCGTCCTGTCAGCCCTTGTGCTCAATTTCGTCCCGCCGGGCAGACCATTGGTATGGGGGCTGAGCGAGGGCTGTCGAGCAGAAGGAGTTCATGCTCGGGGCAAATCAGCGCAACTTCTGTGACAACTATGATGCTTCCGGCAAAGCAAACAACTGATGAACGCGTCTCGGGGACGCGTTCGTCGTTCGGGCTGGTCTCAATTTGCTTACGTGAGATCCTGGAGCGCCTAAAGTATACTTGACATATGTTCAGCGAGGAAAGGGGGACTGAGCACCGGATCATGTGTGTCACGCGTGGATGACCTGCTCATCCCTGCCGTCCACATCCGCCCGCCACTGTCCTGTCCCTGGAATGATGACCGCCAAAACAGGACACGGAAAAAGGAATCACCCACAATATGTGTGGCCTTGCAACAAAGTTCGGAAGAATTGGGTTTAGGATTAGGGCGAGGGTTAGGATTAAATTGATAGTTAGGTTTAAGGTGAGGCTTAAGGTCAGCGGTGGGATTACGTTAAGGGTTGACGCTTGGCTTCGTGGTGTTAACTGTAGGGCTTGGGGTAGGACTAGGGTTAAGATTAAAGTTGCAGTTTGGTTTAATAAGATATATATACATTCGGTTTATTTTGAGAATACTATTCCAAAATTTTCAGCAAAAGCGTCCTCCATTTACCATGAATATAATAAGGTACATAAACCACACAGCACCGCGGAAGCACGAGCAATTCGCAATGTTCAAAGCCTGCGATTGTCGACGTCGTGGAAAAATCTCCTGGAAAATATCGCCAAATATTGGTTATATTGGACTTCCTTAAAATCAGCGCTAGCGTCATGCGCTGATGACCTCATTGTTGTAATTCAAATGAACAATAGAGGGTAAAAATTGGTTTCTTATGGACTATTGGAAAATCAACTTAAATAAAATAAAATTTGCACGCGAATGGTGGGAAAGAAAAATGGTGACTCAATTTCAAAAGATCATGCAAGTGCAAGTTATTGCTACAGTTTAGATACGGGAATATTTACCCATCCTGAAATTCATCGAAAGGCCACTACTTTTTAGTGGGGCGTTCCTATTCCCGTGTCCTGTTTAGGTGGCCATACATGTAGCTTTAATGTTTGGTGTGTATATGAGAAGGGATAGAGAGTGTGTGCGTGCGCGTGAGGTAGGTGCAGTACAAGTGCGCTTCACGTGTAAGTCACTGCTTTGCCCACCGTGCTATGCATCGGTAGATCTCGTCATCGCAGCTGACTATTGTGCGCAGGCCAACTTTGAGTTTACAGGTATGAGAACGTTACCGACAAGGACGAGAGAGTCTGTAATTGCCATTTCTGGCTTATTAGCCTTCATCAGTCATTCATATCCAATGCAGCGTGATGCACCCCCTGAGGCTCGAACCAGCGATCTGTTGGCTGGAAGTCTAGCGTCTTAACCACTAAGCCAAGGGGTCGTCATTTTACCGACTTTGGTCAGGTATTTTAACAGGGACAGTGAAAATGCTGAAATTTAAAGAGATATATTACCCCTATTTCACTGTTGCATTCCCAACATGACTGTTTTTCCTGTTAGCACGGTAGCTTTTGAGTTCTGTTTCACTCAAAATATCCTACTCTTGGTGAGTAGTCTTAATTAGTTGATTTGCCAACTAGTTATTTAGGTTATTACAATATACGCACCTGGATAATAGTTTTCGTAGGTGCCCAACTGTGTCAAGATCGAGGATGGGGGACGGTCAGTAAGTCTATCACGTTAGTTGTCAATATTTCGTGCACTGGGGTTGCATGTATGCTGTAGTTGTCTTGCTGAAACAGCACAGGTTCATCGTTGCACTGGCTGAGAGAGGGCAGTAGTTGAGTAAACTGAGCATTCAACTTTCGCTGTAAAAACGCCAAACTCCAAAGTCTTGTGTGAAATAAATGCTCGCCAGATCACCAAACTGGAACAACACTGCAGGTATAGGGCTCTTTACGAGAGTCCTGTCGGGTTCAAAGTCGTTCGGGAATTCAAGAATTTTTCAAAACCCGGTTCCATACTACATTAGGAACCGGGTATGACTTTTCAGGTGACTTCAAGAAGGTGACATGTCAGCGTGACTAAATCATCTTGGAATTATGCTGTACGATTATCGATCTTAAAACCCTAGTAACTTAATGCCTTCGAATGAAAAACGCACTTAAGAATTTTGGTATTCTATATAGCTACAAATATGCCACTCAGAAACGATGCATAAACAAGCATTTTTATAATAATTATTTAGGAGATTTTTTCCTACCAAGACAAGGGAGACTAGAGTGGCCGTTGCTAGCTTATCAGCCATCATCAGTCAGACATACTGAATACCAGGTTTTGCGATCCCTGAAGCACGAGCCTGTGACCTGTTGGTCAGAAGTTCAACCCACTAACCTTCGAACCAAGAGCTTTTTGTCCTGTCAATCGCGGTCACATATATTAACCGGGGGAATGGGACGTTCACCGACAGAAAAATGAGCCCGTGGCTCAATGGTTAGAACTCAATAGGTCAGGGATTCGAGACTCGGGGTCGGGTACGGCTTGCTGGTGATGGTTAACAAGCCAGAAAGTTACCTTACAGTCTTGAAGTGGCCGCTAGCGCCCACTGTGGGAACCCGTGATCGCAGACTCATCACGCCAAGAATGCAGTCGTGGTGACTGTCCTTGACACGCGCTCTTGTGTGAACGGCCGCATCCCGTCCACCTCTCGCTCAATATCCGGCGTTACCCACGAACACGTGTAATGGTGTTGTCTGACCAACGCCCTCCTAACGCTTGATGCAACAGAAGAGGTCACTCAAAGCTTAGGACCTCGCGCGCAAACTGTTTTTCCGCGTGCCTCGAAGCATGCCCAAACGAACGGGCGACCGCCACGGCTGCCAGATGCAACCGACGCGCACCCAAGCACACGCTCTAAGTTTCCCCCATTCTGGCCTCAACCAATAATGGGTTGACCTCAATTTTTCAAATGAGATTCCCACTTTAGTAGACTGACCTCATTTAGTAGGTTGGCCTCAACCCATGGGACAAAGACAACAATGCGGTGTCTGCCTTCAAGCCTCTCTCCGGTCGCCGACCCGAATAGGGAACGGACGCACTAGTCCGCGAGTCAACATTATTTCCATCTATTCTCCTATCCGTCTGCAGAATACACTATTCCTGACAATCTGGCCTTCCCAAGACTTCTCTCTTCACCTAACGGAACCATGGGCCTGGAAGATCGTAGGTGTAAGGGTTAACCCTCTTAGCCTTAACAACTATACACGCGAAGTCGCGGCTGCGCCCACACCAGTGCGTGAGCTCGCCCGGTCTGACCCATTACCATCAAGGCTGACTAAGACAAAGACAGCTTTCGGTGGCCGCTCGGATGTCTGCCGCCATACATAACTCTGGACACTGCCTTGCTCGGATGCAGACCTGCACTCATCTGAGTTAAATCTCTTCCTACCTTTTCTTCAACCCGTCTGCACGGAATACACTCCTCCCAACCATTGTGGCCTTCCACTGACTTCTCTCTTCTTGCAAGGTGCCGAGCCTGGAGGATCACAGTCGTAAGGGGTAAACCTATTAGCCTTAACAGCCTCCGATAGTCCCTATTGTCCTTGTCCGTAATCTATTCCTTTCCAGGATACTATCCGATGTGCAACCCAAAGGCATATCGGGACGAGTACCTGCCGTAACGCGACAACTGAGCTCCTAACTGCCATTATAAGTTACAACCTAAGAGGTGAGGGCGGCTCTCCAACCGACACAGACACATGCGTACGTGCCTATTGCTATTCATTAAATCTCCTGCTGGACGTTCTGCTCCGGCCAGTTTGCGGGTTCGCTATTTTGAAATAAAATTGCTAAGTGTCTGCGTCCTGCAGTAAAACATGGCGAACTGTCCAATCTAACAGAGAGCAATGATACTTGGCCAATAGAATCAAAATGTACTCCTTTGTTCCTTTTTATGAAGCGACATTTGCACCTACATCGTACGGCCCTAAAAAGCGTAAGGTTCCTGTGGCAGCTGTTTACTTCAGAATTAATTATATCTACATCTGTTCTGTGCTCTGTAATAGGGCCTTTATAGAGCTTTCCGTTGAGCATTTTGGCATAGTCGATCGCCGATTTTACTCCTCTGACGTTCCACTTTCAAATCCATCCCCATAGATACCAGCAAACATAAACAGGTACAGCGCAGAGGGTGAAGTATGTATGAGCTTGCGCGGGCTTCTCAATTTGAGCCACCATTTGTTCCTCCCTCTATTCGCATGTAAATTTTCTTGTATACATGGTAATTGCGAAATTAGATCAGGTCGGGAAATCACCAATATCGCAGGGGGCAAAGTAAGTTAAACCCTGGCAACTGCGATTTTCAGGCTCGGTTCCTTAAGAAATGAGAGAAGTCATGGGAAGGCCACAGTAGTAGGAAGAGTTTATTCTGGACAGAATGAATGGAAGAATAGGTAGTAGGAAATTTACTATCAGAAGACCGCACAACCGCAAGCCAGTGGACGGCCTCTGAAGTGATGTTTGCTCGGCAGTCGTCAGATGAGGTCTTCTGCGAGTCGATCTGTGATTGACTGTTACAGAGGTCGGAAACAGCGACCTTTTTCGAAAATGCACTTCGACTTGAGTTAGTCACGACACGCTTTCAAAAGTGCACTTCGTGTTGAGCTAGTCACCACAGGCTCACTTCGCCCATGAAATCACAAGGCTAGCGTTGTTTTCAAAGCAGTCCAATTTGGCCTATATCTGATGACTTTTCCCTTGACATTCATCCACGATGTCGAAAATTGCAGTCATTTGCGATTACAGATTACTTTTGATATCCCGTTGTTGTGCGTTTGTAGCCCTAATTTTATTCTCTTTGAATGGAGGGCGTTTTTATTGAAAATTTTTGAATTATAGTTTCAAAATAAAGCGTACCTGTATCTCATGAGCTGCGACTGTTGTTCTACTATCAGACACCTACTAAAATTAGTAACTCTAGCTTTCGTCGCCAGTGCTGGTACTTTGTACGAAGATTGTTTTGATCACCCGAATGCGAAGCACTTCTGGCTGCGATTTCGTCACCGGCTTTTTTCACAAGCGCTAAAATGAATCGGTAAATTGATTCGTCAATAATTCAATGGCAAGCGCGCCCACGCGCTATTCGCATGACTAATTCGTCCACTAGACCAGGCAGCCAGAAAAACAAATCGGGAAATGAAGGTCACTGCGTTTGCGGACGGGATTGTGAGCCTGAAAAGCTCAGCCCCCAACTCACCCAGTTGTCACCTCTCACACAGAGATTTTGGCCACACCGAATTGAAAGGTGTGACCAGGGTCCTGTTGAGTAGACGTTGACCTCGGTATTCGCGCCAATTCTCCGCGCACTGGTGAGGTGTGTGGTTCTGCGTGCGATCGATAATCTGCGTCCCGCGTGATCTTCCTTTGCCTACGAGGCCCAGCAGAGTCTCGGTTAACGAGCTTAATTCGTTCCGGTATGAAAAACGCTCGTCTTGCGAAAGGAAGTTCCCCATGTAAAATAATGGAAATAAACTAAATCCGTTCCACTCCCGAAAAACATTGATGACATTTGTTGATGCAATTATAGCATATGTAATTTTTAATAAATGTTTTCTTTTTGCTTTACCTTACAAAGAATCGTTGCTGATTTGAAGTAGAAACTGGGCAAGTGGGAAGGAGGAGGAAGAGATGATTGACGACGTAGAAGGAAAATCCGCCTCTGAGTCAAGCGGGCTCTCTTCTCTCTCTCTCCCCCTCTCTCTCTCTCTCTCCCCCCTCTCTCTCTCTCTCTCTACTTATGAATTCCACCCCACAGTGACCGGGTTTAAGTTCACTAGCACTCGCTCGACTTTTTGTACCTTACCATAGAACGTGTCTATTGGCAAGTGCTTTTGTCTTCGCTTGGGGATATCCCTAAAACGAGCCAGAAAATTGTTAATAAGCAAGTTCACACAAAATGCAGTCACTGCCTTATCAGGGTGATGCTCTTCCAAGAATTCGGTTATGTAGCGGTTTAAGTCGTGGGTGATCTCGGATCACTAAGATCATCAGGCTAAATCCCACGTTGGATGTTTAAAGGCAGAAGTCACCAAAAGGAGTGGTTGATTGTGTACAAATTCCCTATTACTGTCCCAGGCGGTAGTTGTCACTGGCAAAGCCAGAGCTAGTGTTGACTGCGTTCAGCCAGGCCTGAGAGAGCATGAGACAGTGGTGGCAGCTGATTAAGTAGGATTGCGGAGCAGGTTAAAGTGGTTTGCTATTGGTGTTTCACAATTTGCCCGAGGGTATGTCGCCTGTAGGAGTCTTTTCTGCATCGGCCGAGGGATGGCTTATTCAAGTGGCCCTTAGGCAGGCGCAGTTAGTTGGACGCACGTGTATACGCGGGCGTGTGCGCAAGTTTTTACGCTGCTTAATGAGCTAACGTCAACTGTGGGGGGCGTCGGAACGCCGAAGGACAGGGGACGCTGGCGCAGCTGTTATCGGTTAGCCAGAAGCAGCTGCGAGGTCAAGCCTTGGGGTTCGGGCCTCAATGGGAAAAAGCATTGGAACAGTTGTTTGTGATGACGCATGAATTTGGTGCGGCGGGCCTTGGAATACGAAGAGGGACCAGGCATTGTGGCCATCCACCACAGTTACCTATTCAAACATTTCCCACACTTACCTGATCTCACTGGCACAGGTGGCATCCCCTTTACCTTTTCTTCTCCTGACGAGAACCCCAAGTAGCTGCTCTTGATTCAGCTGCTTCTGAAGTTTTATGGTCAGTTTATCACTGCCCTCCTGTACTAGCTCCTGCACATCAGCGGTATCCACCTACAGACCAAACATTTGCCCCAGAGCGACAACCCCATCGCTGCTGGAGCCGTGTGAGTGTTCGAATCAGTCTCGTAAGAACTCGCAGCCAATCAAACTGCATCAGCTCGCTGATCGATCGAGGATCCACGGCCTGCAAGTGACCCTCAACGGCGTACACAGGAACACGCACATGCACTGATGACTCCTTAACTGAAGGAAAGCTCGAAACGGATTTTCTGCGAGTGGCTAGCTCGCTGCCTCAAATGTTAGTACTTGTGTGGGCTTTCCAATTTGAGTCGCCATTTTTGCCCTCCTCTAATCGCATGTAAATGTACTTTTATATACGTCGGTTGCCCCACTTTGCCCATACTTCGCTTGTATTAGTAATAAACCGATTGTTATCGTTATTTGTTTATTTGAAATGCAATGAGGTCGTGAAGACGCAAGGTCACAACGCTAGTGCTGTTTTGAAAGCAGTCCAATCGGGCCTGGCTTTTCTTGTCATTGTAGCGGAACTTTCAGCACCCCATTTTTGAACACCTGATGGCCGCTTTCTGGCTGTCTGCAACCTTAGCTCTGAGCGTAGCGTGAGCGACATCTGACGGCTTCTGACATGGTCTTGCCGGACAGAAAAACCCGCTAAAATAAACAACCAGCGTACTTTGGCCTCTCATTTGGTCTCCGATCGACGGAGTTAGACTGATAACGAACGTAGCATAACTCAGAAACATTGTCTTCTGGTTGACTGCATTGCGTCTCGCTAGCGTGTTGTTGCACAACTGCGTTTGTTGTTGCTTGGATGGCTGTTCTTGAGGCTCAGTACTTACGTGGTATTTGTAAGCTTCATCAAAACTTGTCTTTAGACTGTTGGCAACAGAGGGGCCAATTAGGCAGTCTACGTCGTTGTCCTTATCCCCCCCCCCCAGCATGCATCCAGAAAGACAGCGCAAATATTTGCGGGGATAATACAACAGGCTCTGGAAATTCTGTTTTCGCCGGCAGCTGAAAACTCCATGCTCACCTCGGTACCGAACTAATTGAAGAATTTGATGCCAGCAATAGGGTTCCAAAGGGAAACTAAGCAGACCTTTCTCTACCTCCAAAGAAGTAGTCTGAAATTGCAGCTTATTCCAGCGCTGAACTCCACCGCATCCTAGTCCGGGATTAGCGCCATTGCCACTGAATAAGCGTGCCTTCGTCTGTCAAACCTTGTATGCTCACGTGCAGCAGTCCCCTTCCCCCTCACGCCCCTGGTCGATCCACTACTGGAGCCGCGCAAGTCTTGACACTAGCCTCGCGAGCGCTCAAAGCCAATCAAAGTGTGCCATTTCGTTGATTGGCTGCAGACGCCAGGGGAAACGGTTCAAGTAATTTCAACAGCGGATACTACCACAACTACCCTGAGGAGATAGCAAGTAACACTTGCTCGTGTGAAGCTGTTTTTCGTAGTGAAGTTTGTCTGATCTCAACAGTCTTCCCTGACTTCCGATTTGGGAAATCTTCGTATTATGGACTTGGTTAATGATCGATAGGGTGGAGAACACAGGGCGTTTATCACAGGGGGTTAAGTAAGCTAAAAGCTAGCAGCTGAGACCTTTAGGTCCGGTTCCTTAGGAGAAGAGAAGTCATGGGAAGGCCAGAGTGGTAGGAGCAGTATATTTTGTACAGAAGGAATGAAGAATAGGTGGTAGGAAATTGACTGTGAAACGACTGCATAATCACAAGCCAGCGGATAGCGTGTGAAGGGGTATCTGCTCGGTAGTAGTCACATGAGGTTCTCGGTGCCTCGGCCTGTGATTGGCTGTTCCAGGGATCGAAAACAGCAAGCGTTCGACTTGACCTAGCCACGACAAGCGCTCACGAGTGCGCTTCGCGTGGAGCTAGTCACTACATGTTAAATGATTAACAGCGACGCCGACGATCTCGGACCTGGTGCTACTGCCTATCCTTGCCTAACCCACTTATTTTTGTCACCAACTTTATAAACCAATACTTCAGCCAATTGAAGCGGTGCATGCTTCCCACATATCAGTACTGTCGAGGTGATCGGCGACGCTCGTGTTTTTTTGCCAACTATATTCCCTCAATTTTAAAGGAACATCTGTGCACATCTCAAGCGTTTTTTCAAAGTAGATATCGTGATTATGGTTCCCCAGTGTGTGCAGTCTGATCCGTATGTGTTATGGGACCGAGCTCTGTGTGGGATATGACAAGTAGGGATGCACACCGCACCAGCCAATGTACTTAAATTGATGTCCAGCCATATTAGCATTTAGATTGAGATGAAGATGAAGAAGAAGAAGAAGAAGAAGAAGAAGAAGAAGAAGAAGAAGAAGAAGAAGAAGCCATGCAGATCACCGGAACTATAGTTTTATTGGTCTGAGCTTTCGAATTCTTGTAGGAGTCCATCGTCAGAGAAGGGGCCAATTAACCGTCATAGGAGCGGGAGGAGGGGAGGGAGAGCACCAAATAGCCTCCATTGCCGTGAGTCTGGAGATACCTGCGCAGGACAAAATATTAGCATTTGTATGCCATCGGGATTCGACTGCTTCGATAGCAGGAAATGTATTTGGTGAGCTAGACGATTTCTCCTACGAACCTATCATCGACATGCATTTCACTGCTGTTCAAAAGAAGCGACAATAAGTAATCGATACAGAAGTACAGTAGCCCATCATCTAGGAAGCATTCGTTCATTAAGTGCGAGTTATAAGGAATACTGATTTAAAAAAATTGATGGACAGCGGTAGGTTATGTAAGCCCGCTTGCCCTCCACTAACGTCAAGGGCGTGTAAAACGGGAATGATGGTACAGTGGTCACCGGTTATTAAGCCCACCTCGGGCCCAGACCGGAGGGTCCTAGTTCTTGACTAGCAAACGCAGGATAGGCCCTATATATTACATGCGTACTGCATTATGTGAAGAGCTTGGTTGTGTACAAAAAAAAGAATGCTGTTTGTCTGTATTTTACGTAACAACAAAAACAAAAAAATGATTTGCAACACGTTTAAAAAAGCGGTCTATTGTCAGTTGTTTGGGAGGAAACTTCACTCGCAAGTGCTCTTTGATGTCCTTCTCCAGGCACCAGAAATCGTTGCGCACGCAGAGAGATGAGAATCTCACTCTATCCTGTTGGCAAACTGGGCTTTGTAGCCGGTGACTGGGCTTATTAGCCGGCGGATTTTGCTATGTAAAATTCCGTCCCAAGCTGATTTGGTCTTAATACGCGACTGGGCCTATTAACCGTGAGCTTACTAACCGGCGACTACTGTAAGGGAATTTTAGGGGTAGAATCTCCTGACGGACAAGCAGCGAAATATGTGCAAGAAAACAAATGCATTTATTTCTGCTAAATTTATTCTTTTAGGCCTGTACATAGCAATGGAATTAAGAGCGATGTTTAAAAAAATAAACAACAAGCAACTCTTAATAAATAAAAGGAATTCGAATAACATGAAACAAAGTAAAACAAGTTTGCGCACGTCGTTCTATGAATGTACTACTAAAAACACAAATAGTTGCTTTCCATAACTTTGAAATAATAAACCAAACGAGACCAGGCCAGTTGATTGGAATCAGAAGCTATTTTTATTTTTGCTGAGTTGTGTTCTTTTCCGTGGTTACCTGCGTCCAATGACTTTTACCTTTGTCTTAAAGTTGACGGCCGTCACGCCCTCGATGTCGACCACGTCCTGTTATTCTGTATCGAGACGAAGATTACTTGCCTTTGGCAACCAGCCATGCCCCAAATCCCGGACGAGAAGACCTGAATTTGAGACCTGCTGGTCATTGAGCCTTACAATCTACCAGATGAGCAACCGCAGTTATTTTTTGTTGTCTGCTGTGGGCAAATGCGTGCAGAGCGGCGGCGGTGGCGGTGGCGGTGGCGGTGGCGGTGGCGGTGGCGGCGGCGGCTCCTTAGGTGCCTTCCGAGTGGTTTGGGTGAGGCAATCCTCCCCAATCAAACACGAGTGGACTTCAGTGGAATATTCTGCCTGAGCAGTAGACCATATGGACGTACCATCTGGCCTGGGTGTTCCTCCGTCGTAGAAGCACAAATCTAAAATTCAGTGATTGGGGCTCTGAAGCTATGACTGGTACCAGCCTTTGTCTGCATACTCTTACGCCGCTGTCTTGATTTTCCCCCAACGGCTGTCTGAGGAGGGCCCCCGACTTACGCTACAGTCTGCACAGTCTGAGACTATGTACTTACTTGTACTTGTAACGGCATTCACCTCGGGCGGGTTGAGCCGGCATCAGTTTTGACGTTGACTGCATCATGAATCACAGCTGTCCAGGCGCGTCGATCTTGCGCCTGTTCACACGAGAGCACCATCCATTCACGGTTCCACTGGCGTAGGCCGTAGACGCATGGGCCGGAAACTGACGACAGATCCTGCTTGACCGTTGCTGTCCACGTTTTCACCTGCCCGCCGCGACGTTTGTGCCAGGTGGGGGGAGGCGTCGCCACAAGCAGGTCACGAATCAGCTCACCATCATCACGCCGGGACGCATGCCCGAACCACCGAAGTCGTCTCTGAAGCAGGAGTGGAGGGAGAGCGTCCAGGTGACAGCGTCGGCGGAGATCGGAGCAGCGAATTCGGTCGACGCGTCGGTGACGAAGGATGCGGCGTAGGCAGTCATTGTCAAACACCTCAAGGCGCCTCATGTCCTCAACACGCATAGGCCATGTCTCTCCGCCATAGAGCAGGATAGATCGAACCACTGCTTGGTAAACACGGGACTTTGTGCGTAGTGATATTTCCCTTCTATTCCATAGAGGAGCGCACAGTCGGTAGAAGGCAGATCGGGCACGGTTGACGCGTGATACAACCTCGTCGACACCTTGACCCGTTTCCGTGACCAAAGAGCCTAAGTATCTAAACGAGTCGACCTTTTCGAGAGGAGCGCCGTCGAGAACAATAGGAGTGACAGATGTAGGAGGTATACAGGAGAGCATGACTTGGGTCTTAGTCGCGTTTATGCGTAATCCGATGGATCGGGCACGCTCATTGACCTTGTCCAACACCTGCTGAACTGCATTACAGTTGTCGCCAAAGAGGATGACGTCATCAGCATACGCCAAGTCAGTCACCCATTTCGAGCGATCAAACTGCACTCCCGGGAAGTCATCCAGTGCTTCGGTCATGATCCAGTCCACCGCATAGTTGAACAGGGTTGGTGAAAGGGCACAACCTTGGCGGACGCCCGTCCTGACGCTAAAGGCTTCCGTGTCACCGTTCTGCGTCCTCACCCGTGTGGAAGTGCCACGATAGTATGCCTGCATGAGATTGAGAAGCTTAGGTGGTAGGCCGTCCGTCCTCATTATGTTCCACAGCGAACTGCGATCAACAGAGTCAAATGCGGCAGCAAAGTCGATGAAGCATAGAACAGTGGGTTGTTGGTGACCCCATCTCAGTTCCAGTACACGGCGGAGATTGAAGATCTGGTCGGTGCAGCCACGACCTGGTCGAAATCCACTCTGGTTTGGGCTGGTGCGCTGGTCTCTCGCAGTTTGGAAACGTTTAAGAAGAAGAGACGTTAATGTTTTCGCCGCTACATCGATAAGGCTAATGCCTCTGTAATTTCTGCACGCTCGTCTGTCGCCTTTTTTAAACAAGGGGAGGATCACTGCTTTCCTCCAGTCAGAGGGCACAACTTCGCTGTCCCATATCTTGGCAAATATTTGTTGTAGCCAGGGCCCAATAACCTCGGGTGCACATTTAAAGAGCTCCGGCGGGAGGTCATCCTCACCAGGTGCCTTGTTGTTGCGTAGCCTCAAGAGAATAGAGACAACTTCCTCTACACTGGGTGGCTCTGTGTTGCACTCATACAGATGGTGGGGATCGTCCGCATTGGGCGACAGGTCAGACATCACAGGGGGATCATGGTTAAGGTGGTCACAGAAATGCTCGCGCCATCTCTCTAAACGGTCATCGATCTTAGTGATTACAGCACCGTTGCGATCCAGTAAAGTCTCCGTGGTGTTCCCCGAACCTCTGCTGGCCTGCTTTTAGAGTCGGTAGAGCTTGTGGGTGTCCCCTCTGGTAGCTGCTCGCTCCGTTTCCGTGGCAAAGTCGCTCCAGTAGGCGTTCCTATCGGCTCGGATGGCCCTTGTCGTTTGGCGCCGCAGCTCTCTGTAAGTGGGGGAGCCAGTGAGTCTGGCTCGGCCGGCCTCCTCAGCTAACTCAAGCGTGGGTCTAGTGATCCAGTCGCGATGTCGCCGTCGGGTTTCGCCCAGATGGGTGTATACCAGCTCTGACATCGCGGCCTTCAGGGACTGCCACGCGGGCTCTGGGTCCGCTCGGGCGTCAGGGTACAGGCCGTCGAAACGGTTCTGGAGTGCTAAGTGGAAGGCGTCGCCAGCAGAGGACTTCAGCTTTGCAACATCGATCCGCTGTGGTCGGGAGGGTCTGTGAATAGCTCTCAAACGCAAGCGAAGGGTAGCCCGCTTTAGGACATGGTCCGATGCATGAGCGTTTCCTGTATCAGCACCGCGGTAGGCTTGACAATCGAAGACCGAGCTGGCCCAGCGTGCTCGGACAAGGATGTGATCTATTTGGGCCTGGGTATGCCCGCCATTTGAGTACCAAGTGACAAGCTGGTGGCGCGGATGATCAAAACGGGTGCTTGACACAACGAGGCGGTTAGACGATGCGAATTTGACAAGGCGCTCACCGTTGGCACACTGCGCTCCGACAGCAAATTTGCCTAGCACATGACGGGTTCCAGCGTCACACACACCTGGTCGGGCGTTCCAGTCACCGGCAATGACGAGTAGATCGCTTCTTGCGATGCGGTCAACTGTTCGCTGGAGGTCACCGTAGAAGTCATCCTTTATGCTGTCATCAGCAGCCAGAGTAGGCGCATATACCGAGATGATGGAAACGTTGACTGGGGCACTTTTCAAACGGACCCAAGCGATCCGCGGTGAGACAGCCTCCCACTCTAGCAGACTCGAGTGAAATTCATCGGCCAAAGCTATAGCGACCCCATACAGTCCAGAGTTGTCGGACACACCACTGTGGTAGTGATGGTACGCAGAGTCAGTTCTTGGTATTTGCAGCAGTTTGTGGCCAGTGCCAGGTAGGCGGACCTCAGAGAGACATGCCACACCAATACGGTATTCAGAAGGGGATTTGGCTGTTAACAGTTGGGCGCCGTCATCCCTCAGAGTTTGAACATTCCAGCCTGCAATTCGCAATCCGGCATCAGCTCGCAGATTTAACACCCGTCCCGCGATGCCAAGAGGATGGGGCGCGTCGGTTCCCGCGGACGCCGTAGCAGAGATCGTATGTTGCGTATAGTTGTGATTCATGAAAGTGTAGAAAGTCAAGAAAGTCAATTTCGTGTTTCGTGGAGACTATGTCGTCTGTCCCATAATTAGTTCAGAGATCGGGCCATGGCCTGGACGTCTGGATTGTACGACCATTGCACTGCACCAGCACTACAACGACTACGTCTGTTAGCCAGCTCCTGATGGTTGCGCGTGCCACGTTTATTTCCCACAACCAGAGCCAGGTGGTGGTTAATGAGGCCTTTCAAAGCCAGCTTCTGTCTGTCGGCCTACTTGAAAGTCGTCTGAAGTCATTCTCTCAGCATATTATTCACAGAGATTGCGTTTTGCCTTTGTCCATCCCGGGTGGATTTACCTGGCCATTTAAGACTGGCAGCCGCTTTCACCAGAGGGTTAAGCGTACTCATCACTATCCCTGCCTCGTAGCAAGCCTAAATTGCATGCGCCCGCATTCCCATGCGTTAGTAAGTGCTTTGAAAGTCCAGACGTGCGTGTTGCAGACAATCATCCTGCTGCATCGTTATGCTCTGTGTCCAAGTTATTTACGTATTCTCATCGAGTCTCACGCTTCTAAGTCATTGCGAAATTTTTCAGACTTATCCTGTATTCTTAGGTAGCAAGACACTTTTCGGCCCGCAGATGAATTTTATCATTTACCCTCGCTGTGGCCGAAAGGAAATTTACTATGAGCCTTTAAAATAGATACACACAGATAGATTTCACCCCACCCATGGCCCGTGCTCCCGCACGGCTAGCCAGCTATAGCACTTGCCTTAGTTTTATGTTTCGTACACTTGCGCTAATTTGTTACGCTTTTACGAGGCAGTGAAAGACAATCGTAGTTAATTTGCCGAATCTATCTGACGTAGGTAAAACTGTGTGTCTTAAAAGTGCTACTGCCCCACTAAGTTCACTTCCCGGAGGGCCTAATGTCGGTTCCACCCTGTCTGGAGTCGGGTCCTGGCTGTCTGATGACGACGGGGACAACTATATCGGAAGGAAGCATTCCGGTGTCATCTGTCTTCTTTCGTAGTTTAACTGGTAGTTGTTGGGACGATAATAATAAAGAAAATAACGGTGGCCAAACCCCGTTCTACTGATAGACCAAAGCAGTGAGGATCGGATCCACCTGTCTGAATATTGCCGGTCACAGGCAGCTGAGCGGAAGCTGGTACAGCAAATAATAAAGCATTAATAATTATCTGGTGTAGTGACCCCAGTTCGTGCAAACGCTCGCGGCTGCTAACAAATACGTATGCACCAGTGTCTGCTTGTAGTGACCAGCTCCACACGAAGTGCACTTGTGAGTGCCTGTCGTGACCAGCTCAAGTTGAAGTGCATCTGTGAGCGCTTGTTGTTTCCGGCCTCTGGAACAGCCAATCACAGGCCGACGCAGATAGGACCTCACGTGACGACTGTCGAACGGACATCACTTCAGACTCAAACCGCTGGCTTGTGGTTGTGCGTTTGTCTGACATTCAATTTCCTACTGCCTATTCTTTCACTCCTTCTGTACAGAATATACTCTTCCTACCACTTGGGCCTTCCATGAATTCTCTTCCTGTAAGAAACCGGGTCTGAAAATCGCAGTTGCTAGGGCTTAATTGACCTAACCCCCTGCGATATGCCTACCCCTATCCTGGCCAATCACCCTCAAGGCTGACTCACATATGACTTCCCCTGTGATAACTGTCACGCTCACGCACTTTGGACGCGGCCCATTCGCGGGTGGCCGCTCGCTCATCGGACTGTCAGCTTTCTCCAACATATTATCCACTATCTCTGCAAAACTACGCTATTCCGCCCACCTGCTGCCTTTTTTCTTCTCTTCTGACACAGAACAGCACCTGAAGCTCGCACAGGCAAGGTTTTTATCTTATTAACTTGAACCACTGTATTCCTGGAAGCTTACTTAAATAAGAAGCCCCTTTCAGCCTCAGGTTAAGCTACGGCTGACTGCAGACGGGAACTAATCCAGAGAAATTTAAATCTCTTCTTTAGACCGTGAGTCCTTCGAATATATAGGGGTAACGGGATATAATATATTGTGTTTCATGTGTTTCGTCGACACACCTTAGATATACTGATCAATACCACGAACAGAAATTAATTTCTCGGGAGATTAAAAAAGCTGAACTTTCAAAACCGGTATATCAACCAGAAAGCAGACAGGGAAAGCTGGGGGACCCACTGATGAGCCAGACCCCTTGCAGCTGTGTCATTCAGCGGCAGAATACCGGCGCAACACGTGTCTGGGCCTTTTAGCTAGCACCTAGGCTGTTAGTGTGGTAAGTTACAACATCAAGTCTACTGTCGCTTGATACAATTGCGAGGAGTTTGACTCACCCCTGACTCATCTATCGTTTCTTGTAGATACTCCAGGTTAGAAATAATTGTTTTTTATTTTCCTCAGAAAGAAATTGTTAACTTAGAGTAACTCAGTCAATAGCTTCTAGGTATAGAATAAAAGTTAATTTAAATATTTGGGCCGATTTCTATTAGTCACAGCGGGACTACTGTGTGATATGCATTAAACTGTCCACAAGCAACGAGCGGTAGGCATAAGATTAGTATACTTGAGGGGGATGTAGGTGGGTTACCCTTCAGTTCATGCGTGTTGTGGTATCAGAAAATAATATCTTAGTTTGTAAGCTGTAGGGGTCTAAGCTGATAGTGTGCTCAGAGCACTGCAATTGCCACGCCCAGTCCCATATAGGAGGAGAAGGAGTAAGACCAGTAGAAGTTGTCTACTGTATACAGTGCTCCGACACTACAAGGCCAATTGGCATGAGCCAATAAGGTAGAACCTAATTAAAAAAGAGCAGACAGTAAAAAAACACGTTGCGCGTTGTTTTAGGGTAAAAACTGTCGCTCTTGGGTTGGTAGTCCAACGGGGAGGAGGGATTTTAGGAGAAAATGAAATACACCACATTGACAGCATAGCTAAAAGTTCAATCCACTTCTACAAACCTTCAAACGGACTGAATTACTCCCGGGTAGCGATTAATTTCTAAAGGAAAGTAAGAGGCAACAAGACTTTGGCATGTTATTTTCGGCCAAACTCCACGCCCTTCTCCATCTATCTCGACTGACTAAATTTTTTAGTGTGTTAGGTAAGGATGACTTATTTGATTGTCTAAACAGGGCCCTGGAATATGAACCGATTACAATAGATGTGGCTTTGCGCCAATTTCCGGGTAAATTAGATTTAAAGCAACGTTTCCCAGGTGCAAATTTAAACATAGCGATTGTGGACAACCCAAGGGAAGTCGATGGATTATTGTCTGCAATGAATAGTTTGCATCCTAAAATTAACTGTACCATGGAACAGGAACAAGATAACCATCTTTCTTTCCTCGACGTTCACTTATCCAGACAGAAAGATGGTTCCATTATACGGACGGTCTTCAATTAAAATACCTGGAAAGGACATTATTCGCATTATCTGAGTTTTGTTCCCATTCAATGGAAGCGTAACTTGGTATATACTCTTTTCCAGAGGACCCGAAAGATTTGTTCTATGGATACACTGGATGATGAATTAACCAACCTTAAAGGCACCTTAATGAAGCGAGGATACCCACGTCAGTTCATAGGCAAATACAGTAAACCTTTAAGACCTTAATTGCCTCAGCAGTCAGCACCAAAAAAGCCCGTTTTCATTTCCTTACCGTTTAAGGGCGATGACATGTTAAACACCATCAAAAAACGCCTTCTCAATGCCATTGAAAGGACGTACTATGCTGCCGATCTTATAATTTACAATCCAACGAAGCCTTTACCAATTCCTCAGGCAAAGGATGCCTTGCCGTTGTACGCCACTTCAAACTGTATTTATGGATTAACATGCACTTGCGGATGCCAGTACATAGGGCTAACGCAACGGTAATTGGCCACCTAGCTGGTTAATGAAACAAGGTAACAGAATTCCCCGGTCTTCAATTACTGAACATCTGATAGACTCGGGCCATTCTGTTGACCCCAAAACGTCTTTCCGAGTACTTTTTCGAGCACGAACAACTCGCACCTTACGCTACCTGGAGGCAGCCTACATGCGGTGCTTCAAACCCGACCTATGTAAACAGTTGGAGCATGTAGTGAATCTAAATCTGCCTTGGTAACATTGGCTCCCTTTTTACACATTTCCCCTCCCAAATTGTTACCTCAGAGGTTTTTCCCCGTTTCTGGCTGACCATAGCGTTTAAAATTCTTATGTTATTGATCAGCCTCTTGGTCACTTCTTATAACCTTGTGTTATGTCGATTTTGTCCGTATGAATTCAATCAGTATTTTCTCTCATGTGAGAGACAGCAACTGAAGAGCTCTCTCGAAATGCCATGGACCCATTAAATCTTGCTGTTATTGCTATCTTTAAATTAGATTTAGAATGAAGGTAGTAGTTAGAGTTCGGTTTAGGACTAAGCTTAAGGTTTGCAGTTGGGGTGAGAGGTCGGAATAGGATTATGTTAAGGGGTAAGTTTATAGTTTGTTTGAACGGTAGGGCTGATCTGGCTTTAAAATAAGAGTTTACTGTTATGTTAGGATTGAGACATGTAAATCTTTACCGTTTATTGCCTCCATCTGCAATGCTGCACCCGTTAGCTAAGGAGACTGACACGAAAATTGTTCTGGGCCCTAGAGGGCCTTTTAAATTGAGCCACCTTTCTTTCTTCCCTCCATTCGCATGCAAATGTTCTTATGTATATACCTCGGTTGGTCTACTTCGCCCATTATAAACCGATTTTGTTCGTCTTTGTTTATTTAAACTACAATGAGGCCATGAGTGCACGAGGTCGTAACGCTAGTGCCGTTTTGAAAGCAGTCCAATTTAGCCTATATTCGATGACTTTTCAAGGACATTTATCCACGATGTCGAAGATTGCAGTCATTGTCGATTATGGCTTACTTTTGATTTGCCGGTGTGGTGTGATTGTTGGTCTGATTCTATTACTTTTTAGGGGAGGACTTTTTCTGCCGAACATTTTGGAATGATATTTCAAAAATAAGGCGTATCTCGATCTCTCTTCTGTCTTATTTCTCCAGCTGCACTCTCACACACAAAACCTCTGACCAACTCTGCTCGGAAAAAGGCCGAGGCGTGTATTGACTAGCTCCGCACGAAGTGCACTTGTGAACGTTTGTTGTTTTTGGCCTCTGTAACAGCCAATCACAGGCCGACTCACACAGGACCTCATGTGACGACTGCCGAGCAGACATCACTTTAGATGCCGTCCGCTGACTTGCGGTTGTGTTGTCGTCTGGTAGTTGATTTCCTCTGGCCTATTCTCTACTAATTTCTATGTCGGAATCAACTTTTCCTACCGCTCCGGCCTTCCCATGATTTATCTCTTCTCCTAAGTAACCGGGCCTCAAGATCGTAGTTGCTAGGGTTTAACTCACTTAACCCCCTGCGATAGGGGTATCGAAGCGCGAATGGGAGATAGCTGTTTGAACAAACTGAAACTACTGTTGGCGAGAATCCAGGATGTGGACGGTAAGACCGCGTGTCGGTGAAGAAAACCGATGCCCCTCCTGTTCCTCTCACAACTACCGACGCATCGTTCCCGTAACGTTCATCGTAACTCTCGTCTCCCTTTCTACATGTTAGTACGCTCAACAGTCCTTACCTTTGAGCTGCGAAGTTTAATCATTTTTTAATTTAAAAAAGGGGAAAATTAAAAGCCCGCTTTGAAATAATGCAGATGAACTCTCTTGTGTTAGGCATCCATGCACAGTAAACTAGAACTAATAAGGGGGGGGCTGGGGGGCAGCAAGATGATTACTTCGGATTAAAGGTGAAAAATAAAATTATCGGAAAAGTATATGCTGGGCCATAACGCACACTGACTGTGCAAAAGGTTATCACTCAGAAGCCGACTAAATTTGAAGCCTTCTAAAGTCCTGTACAGAATGCTTTTATGCATCAAGTTTAGGGTTAAGTGGTACAGATAAGTACGAAGTAGTACCGCTTGTTGTTCTTGCTAGCAATGACACCTACCTTGACTAATCCTCTTGCAACCGCTACGTCATTTTAGATAATTAGCATTGGCTATACTTTACTCAGTGATATGTAATAATGTAACTCCTAATAACCTTCGCTGACAACAAAGTTTCTGCTTCAACGGGACCTTTAGGACAGGCTTCAATGTGCAACGAAAATTCCACTCAGGAACAGCAGCGTTGCCGTTACCCAAAATATCTGCTTAAGTGCGTTTACGAGTTCCAAAAAGGAAGAGAGATGGCAATTATTTGCATTCGCAGAACTCCTTAACGTTATTAGAGCGTTTTGCCCCTATCCCCTCCCCCCTCCTATAGTAAGAAAATTCCATCAGACTGCTTGGAAAGCAGTTAGTATGCAGGGTCCAGCCTTGGAGTTCTAACATGGACATTAGGTGCGGGATTGACTATGTCAAACGTTGGAGTCAGTAGCAATACGACCGCCAGTCTTCTACCTTGCTCTTCCAAATGCATGCAGCTACTTGTACCAATAAGTTATCTTCTCAAAGCAGGAGCATATTCATACAAATTACTGGCAGACGTACCAGCAATGACTCTCAGAGGGGGCACTGCCTGTGGTCGCTTGTTCGACGTTTTCCTACAACTGTGCTTATTCCCTGTGGGCTCCTACAACAGAACACGCGATAGATGCACTAGTGACCCAACTCTGAGTGCACGCGCACTCATGCCTGCTAATAGGTGCGCGAGAACCAATGCTTGTCTATCCCAATCCCGTCTGACCAATCATCGCCTTGTGGTTGACTCACTCATGATGTCGCGCTGTGACTCCCGCGCTCTCACCTTTCTGAAGCCGACTTCTCGGGTGCGGACTCACGCTCATCTGAATTTCATTTTCCCCAACCTATTCTCCACCGCCTCTGAACAGACTACAGTATCCTTCCCCCCCTATCTGGCATCTCACTTCTTCTCTTCCCTTAAGAAACCGGGTCTGAAGCTCGCAGTGGCGAGAGTTTTGCCTACTAACCTAACCCACTGTGATAGACCAACACGGGGTCAGATCAGGACACGGTTGGCGTTACTAGAGAGGTGTATCGCAGGGGGTTAAGTGATTTAAACCCAGCAACTGCGATCTTCAGGCCATGATTACTCATCGCTGAAGAGAAGTTCGTAAAGGCCAGAGTAGTGAAAAAAGAGTTTATTGTGTACACAAAGGAAAGCAGAATAGATGGAGAGAGATTTGACTTGAATAGCTCACGACCAGCAGGAGAGCCAGCCGCGATCCAAGTGCGGTTTTTAGTAGGAGGCATGCAAACAGCAGCGAGAACGGGGATTCTCTGGCTGCCTAAAAGGTTATTGGCCGGAAAGACTGCATCGACTAAGGCGTGCATGCGTCCTTTCCACCACCGAGAGAGGCTAGCCTTTGCGGGACATGATTAGCTGTTGCAGAGGCCGCCTTACGTGCAGAAGTACTCGTTTGCGGCAGCGAGCTTTCGGATATGCTCGCCTACGTGGAGTGAGTCACCCTCTAAGAACTGTCACGCACGGCGGAGAGTTTGGTAGCACCCCCGGGCGCGGGCTCCCGCCATGTAAGCCACATCTAGGGCTGATTGGTCGGCTAGGTGTATGATACACCATAACACCTGGTCCTAGCGTTCCTTACACGACCGTCCTATGTTCCATAGTAGTCAGATAAAAATAGCGAGGCTGGGGATCCATTTTTGAGCCCTGTAAGATGCCCGTAAAAACAAACCTTCGGGCGACGAATGTTAGATTTCGGAGACCCGCAGCATATGTTTGGTTCGGTAAATGAAACCACCCACGAAACACGTAATTTCAGAGTTAACTGGACCCCCTCCCGCAACCCTCATCGCATAAGAGAACACATTAAACAATAACAAAAATATATATATTCTGCCACGGAGGTAGGAAGAAGGGAACCTCGGCATAGATAAAATATATAAAAGACAGCGAACGCGTGTAAAAAAGGAGGTGCGCCTGACTTGAAGAGCGTGAAAAGGAAGAAATATGTACAAGATACAAGCGAAATACAGTAAAACAGGCGCTACTGTGTACAGAATTAGATCAGTAGAAACACTGTCCTCAAAATACCTGAGATTGTGGAGCGTGGGGGGCGGAGGCGAGGGGCTAAGTAAAGAGGAGCAGGCAGGATTGTACACACAACCTACGGTCGAGACGTTGCCCAGGAGACATCGGAAATGTTGGAAAAAGTGGAGAAGCGAGTGGAGCAGGAGATTGTGCTGGACTCCGTCACCGGTGGCAGACCAGAGTCCGCACTTATGAGGACACCAGCTCCAAGAAAACTGTCCGCAGTGTTGTCATCTCCCTTCACGAGATGGGCTGCCATGGAAAAAGGCGTGATGCCGCCATCTTCACCGCAAGGGGGCAAACCCGGATTCCATCCGGTAGCCGGTTGCAACTTCTCGTTGTTGTTGTTATTGTTGTTGCTGCCCGCCTGATTGTCATTAGCGTGCGAGGAGAACATGAAATGACCGCCGGTCGGCTGTCGAGAGGGAAAGTTAGTGTTGGATTGTGCTGCGCCACCTGGACCCTGTTCCAACACTGGACGGTCCGCCCCAGGAGTGAAGGCGCCGCCTTTGTCCGGTCTGGACCTGCCCAGTTCAAAGTTGAAGCGCAGATCAACGGAGTCAGTGGGTTTGAGGGAGTCACAGAGCACACCGGGAATGTTGAAACCCACATGGCCACCGCGGAACTCCTCCACGAACATGGCGGGAAAGATGAGCTTTTCGGTGGCTTTTGGAGTGACACCAGATTCGCGTCGTAGTCGCCCCAGTGGCGGCTTGTGGCTGCTGCTGCTGCTGCTACTGCTTTCCCAGTGGGACTCAGCACCGCAACTGCCGCGAAGAGACAACTCCTCCAACTGTTCATCCAAGGCAAAAAGGACGTCGTTGTCCACATCCTTGGTGCACCGTCGAGGGCTAAGTGAGCCTGTATCAGACTCATCCGTGTCGCTAGCGAAGTAATTTCGGTATCTTTCGTACGATAGCATTTGATCGCGGTTTGATATTTCGAGATAACATCAACAGAAATCAGTCTGCAAAGAAAAGTGGCAGAGAGATAAGTTTGACTACCCAGGTTTTATTTCATTTTAGGAAGAAACAATAAATAACCTGGCCAAGGCTGTGCGTAGAACTTCGTGAATCTATGACTGAACTCTTCGGAAAAGCTTGCAAAGAGAAAGGTGTATGGAGTATGGATCAAGAGACAGCATGATTTGAATAAAGTATAATATGTCCGTATGCTGGCGTCTGATGGAGGAGTTGTCCGGTCGCGGTGTGGATAAATCTGTGTTAATTACGTATTTTTTGTAATAGTTTTTCGACACTTGTATGTATTTGAATGATACCCACAGGAATCTGCACAGTAGGAAGAGGAATTTTGCATATCAGCACAAAGCCCAACCGTTGGCTAAACAGTGACTGCAAGAGTTATCTGGGCGAACCATTAGGCTCAAGCCCTCTCTGTTTCTACCCTCGCGTGGACACATGAAAAAGGAACTGAAATCGTTATGCTCAGAGAGTCTACACGAAGAGACCACTTTCGTTTATAACCTGCAAGTCTGTATTTACGTAGAGAATACTGCCTGTAAGGTAAGCTTTATAAACTTCAATTAAGTCACAAACAGGTCGAAGTGCAAATGTTTGGAACCTAGTGAAATCCCCTAATTTAAACTATTGTCAATCAGCATGTTGTGGGTAGTAGGCAATGTAATACGCATAAAAATAGAATTGCAGTAAGTAAATGGAAAGGATGAGTTCGTAGACAGCAAATTGAAATCCTAATGTATCAAGAATCGTGCCTATTTTGGATGTGGCCGACAGTCAGGTCGTTAATCGACAGAAAGATAAAAAGCCAAAGCTGGAAATACAAGTCGGAAGACTCACCAATAAATAAAGTAGGCGCGAACAGCGTCACAGCCAGAAAACTCTGGAAGTGGTGCTGCAGCACTCGTTGAAATAGCAATCGCGCAAATGCAGAGTTCCAATCAGTTGTCGACTGTGCGCTGGTTCATTAATCTGATTGGCGCTTAGGCCATTGTCGTTGCAAGGCTGGCCTTCTGAGCGTGCGGCATGCTGACGCGTGCGTGTGTATGCGTATTTGTTAGCGCAACGACGAAATAATTGAACTCAGGATGTGGTAATCATCAACTTAGTCCCGCGGTTGCAAGCCCGCAGGCCAGCAGGCTAGCCGCAAATCTACACACATTCACAGGAGGCCCACTTCGAATAAAGACCTCAAATTCAATGATGTTTAGGTTCGCATTGGGGTGACAGAAAAAGCTACATGCGTCGTCTCGTGATGTGAGCTGGAGTTAAACCACCCCCGCACTGGATGATGAAAGACCGCCGTTATGCGGGCAGGGGTCAGACAGGCCACACAACATAAACACTCGGTGTACAAGACCATTTTTCTCTTGCCTACACGTGTAGAGCAGTTCGCACATCCTTTCTTCGATGAGGGCCACCACTGCCTTACGCCAAAATATGACTACGGTGAAAAGGGGGGAATGCAGTCGACTTCTAAGGACAACATTAAGTCGAGATAATTGGTTGTACTGGCTGAAAGGAAATCTAATTTCGATCAGGAAAATCGAGGATGCTTCTAGAACTCATGCCTCTTAATCTGACTTCAGACAGTTATATGTTAATGTTATCCTAGGGAGACTTCTTTGCGAATAGACTTAAACGTCAAAGCTTTTAGGCTTCCATTGAAGCTTATCATAGCCACAAAAAGTCAAACAGGGCTGGAGCATTCATCTTCAAGGCAACTAGCTGAGTTTACTTCCGCCCTATTGGTGAGAGCCATAGTCCGAGGTGGTGAGAGCTAGTGACGGAATAGATCGTCGGATGGCGAAGCCACAAAAGTTGAATCCTGTCGCATAATTTGGTGTTGTTCCCACTCCCACCCCCAGTTTTAAAGAAAGTGTGTCCGTTTGGCCTTGAATTTCGTTCGCCTAACGTCTCTCTTTCTCACTCGAATGCATCATCCGAAGCAGTCTCAGATAAGACAAGTAGCGGCGCAAGGTGTTCGGCATTTATAGTTGGCGGTTTCTATGTAGTTACGTACCTTATCTTCGACTTTCTTTGATGATCGGTTTGTGTTTGAATCCGATAGGTCGGGTCAATAAACACCCTGTCCTGCCAATCTCATCTTCTTTTGATATCTATAATAACTCGTGGTCACAGCCGTCATCGTCAGCAGTCATGCCTGATTGCCAATAGTAGCGAATATTCAAGTCCCAGGAAGCAGTTCAGAAGACGAAGATGCGATCACTGGAACAAGCGTTTTATTTGCCTGACGTTTCGGATTCCGTCGGGAATCCTTAGTCATATGTAATCGTAAACAGGTCAGCGCATGCCTCAGACCTGTTTACGATCCATATTCGAGTTGTTTATTGTCACATTTTCAAAACTGATTGAAGCAAAAAAGGGAGTTTCAGGAAGCAGCTCAGAGGAATAAGGTGCGGTCGCTTGAACAAAATATTTATTGGCCCGACTTTTCGGATTCTCGTCCAAACCAAGTATCAGAGACCGCCTCAGATAAAGGCAGTGGAGGACCAAGGAATGTAGTATTTATAGAACGGAGTTGTCATGCCACCATAAACGCACTATAATTAGCAGTTCTCGAACCCACCGGTGGGGGGTCTTAATTGATGCAATGACGGCTCAACAGTCGTGAATCATCATTCTTGCTGGATGCTTGTGCGATAATTACGCGACAATTAGAAGCGTCGGTCACCCGTGCCCTTCTCACGCGGCTGATTCCCTTACTCAGAAAATGTCTTAGTGCAAAATATGACAACTGGAGGTCGGTACGCTTGTTAGGGGACCGTGAGCCCGAGAGCCATGACTCGAGCAGCTCACGGCCCACGCGGTGGTCACCTCTTGCCGGGATTTAGGCTCCGTGAAACTTTAAAATATGGTCAGCTCCCGTCGAATGAGTCACATCCTAACGTCATCTTTACGCATGTGGTCGCCAAGTAACTGCCTACCTCACATACTGTAGTTACTGTGCCTCCAATATCCTCATCTGCGACGGCCGCTGATGATGCGCTCAAATGAGAATCCGAAATGTTCTAGCGATCGCATCTTCTTCCTCTTCTGAATTTTAACACTGTTGTTAATTATTGGTAGGATTGCAGTGACTAGCTCCACACAAAGTGCACTTTTGAACGCTTGTCGTGACTAGCTCAAGTCAAAGTGCATTTTGGGAATGGTCGCTGTTTCCGACCTCTGTAACAGACAATCACAGAACGACTCACAGAGGACCTCATGTGACAGCTGCCGTGCAGAAATCACTTCAGACACCGTCCGCTGGCTTCCCGTTGCGCGGTTGTCTGACAGTCAATTTCCTACTGCCTATCCTCCCACTCCTTCTACACAACACCCTTCCTACCACTCTGGCCTTCCCGTGACTTCTCTCCTTTCAAGGAACCGGGCCTGAGAGATCGCAGCCGTTAGGATTTGACTTTGTTGGCCTTAACACACCTCGATAGGATAATTACTCCACTATTTCACCTTCTGCTACTGTCACTGGAGCGCTGTCCTTAGTGAAGAGTCGTTTCGCACAAAGACTAAAGAGAGACAGGAATGGCTGTTACTATCGCTTTTAGCATAATCTACCGTCCAAATTTTCAAATATCAGAATGCAAAAACCTTAAGTTTGACCTTCGTACAGGCGACGAAGAGATCGACGGTAATAAGATCGCAAAGTATTCTGCAGCATAACTTACACTCTGCTTCCATATAAACTAACTGGTAAAAGAACGAAAACAAGTTCCATGGCGAGAGTTTAGTTTGTGGCCGTCAACCTTAAAGAACTACCGACTTGATTTACAACAACCAAGCGATCCAACGTCCATTGTTCTCACCTTGGATAGGTCCGTTTCGGATAACCACACAGTCGGCTCAGTAGGGGGAGGATTGACCCTACTCGAAAAACATACAGAGGCAGAACGAAGGGGAAAAACATTTGGTTATTTCCAACAACCAAGTGATCCAGCGTCCACTGTTCTCCCCAGGGAAAATCCTCCCGGATGACCGCACAGTCGACCCGGTAAGGGACGTGGAGAGCCTGACTGTTACCACTTCTCGAGCAAACAGAAAGTTAATGTTCATGTACACAAATACACAGAGTATGCTATCAAAGCGAGACGAGCTGAAATTCATGCCTTTGAATTATCACCAGATACAGTTTAAATAACGGAAACTTGGCTGTCTGAACAGGTAGCCGACGGCGAGGTATCCATGCCTGGCTATCAACTGCTCAGAAAAGACAGAGAAGGTCGTCAAGGCGGTGGCATAGCAACATACGTGAAAAATGGACTCACAGTTTTAGACAAAACGGATAAACTGGCGTATACTTCCGAGGCCATCTGGCTGTCCATTAAATTACCATGGGCACCCAACCTCGATGTCCTGCCACTCTACCGACCACCGAGAAGAGAGCCCGTAGTGGATGCCTCCTTGCTACAGGAGATGGAAACGATTCATGCACGATCGGACATCCTGATTGTGGGGGACTTTAACGTGCCTCAAATCGACTGGGATGTGGCCTGCGCACATAGCTCCGATCTAACGTTCGACAGCTGCCTTCTGAGCATGACTCTAAAGTAAGTTCTCACGCAATACGTCACTTTTCCGAAAAGGAAGCGCGATGGCCAACATTCCAATTGTCTGGACCTCGTTCTCACGAAATCGAAGGACAGCATCGACGAAGTGTTATGTCCCCCACCACTAGGTAAAAGCGACCATGTTGTACTGCTATGGGATTACTCGTTATTCTCGATAGCGGAGAGACCCTCAACAGCCAGAAGAAATGTTTGGCGAGGCGATTTCCATCGAATGAAGACCGAACTCACGCGCGCCGAATGGTAACCTCTATTTTCTGGAAACATAACTACGGACTGGGAAGCGTTCCGGAACACACTGCACAGACTCATCGACACCCACTGTCCAATTTCGCGAAAAAAGGTGACTACTAGACCGCGATGGCTTACGCAGGCCTTAAAAATAGAAGTGAACAAAAAGCGGAAGCTGTGGTAAAAAATGCTAGCAGACAGGACTCCTGCATCTGTCAGTGCCTACAAAACTCAGAGAAACCGGGTCAAGGGTCTTATTCTCAAAACAAGACGGGCTTTCAAAGCAGACTTGCTAAACCGGGCCACAGTGAACCCCAAACTGTTTTACAGTTACCTCAGGCAGAGTACCAAAAACAAGGATCCGATACCCCTGCTGAGGACCGCTGAGGGAAGAGACTTGATAGATGATGAAGCAAAGGCTGATCATCTTTCGAAATTTTTCCGATCAGTCTTCACAAAGGAAACGGCATACGATCACCCCACCGACGACACCGAAGCGGATACAATAGTTGAGACTGTCCAATTCCCCGAGGCTGTTGTTCTTGAGGAACTCTTAAGGTTAAAAGAATCGAAGTCACCAGGTCCCGAAAACGTACCAGCCAAGATTTTGAAGGAGCTCGCCAATGAGTTGGCCAAACCACTATCTATGCTCTTCCAAACCTCCTTCGAGACCGGATGCCTACCAGTAAATTGAAAATCCGCGAGGATTACGCCGCTATACAAGGGGGGAAGCCGGGTCTCAGCTAATAACTACCGACCGGTCAGCCTTACTGCAATCTGTTGCAAAATCACGGAAAAAAATATCAAGCAATAACTTATGCAGTTCTTGGAACAAAACCACCTGCTATCGGATGCTCAGCATGGTTTTCGTAGAGGCAGGTCCTGCGTAACAAACTTGCTCTACTGTTTAGAACGGTGGACTGAGGCAGTCGATAGTGGAAACTCAGTGCACGCTGTCTATATTGACTTCAAAAAGGCTGTCGATAGCGTGCCGCACCACCACCTCCTTTATAAAGTCAGCCGCATAGGAGTAAGGGGTAGGCGCCTTGCGTGGATAAAAAGCTTCCTAAGTGGTCGCTCGCAAACTGTCCACATCAGCGACAAACAGTCAACCAAGGTTGAGGTTGAGATTTTTGTTCCCCAAGGCTCCGTTCTCGGCCCTATCTTGTTTGTTATCTACATCAACGGCTGTGTCCGCGAACTGGATTGCGGTATCGCCATGTTCGCTGATGATATAAAACTTTGGGGCGTAATTCGAAATGCGGCTGACGACGTGCACTTTCAGGAAAATTTAAATGGCCTTCAAAAATGGTCGGCAGAATGGCTCTTACCGTTCAATGAGAGCAAGTGCACCACCATGCGAGTCGGTAAATCCGGTTTGGCTTACCGACTAAATGACATACCATTGAAGGAAGTGAACCCCCAGAAAGACTTGGGAGTCTGGATCACGCCCTCGCTTAAACCCTCCCAGCATTGTACAAAGGTAGCCAACTCTGCGATGTCGATCCTATACCTCGTCAGACGAGCTTTTTCTACCTTCAATGAAGAGTGCTTCACAAAAGTCTTCGGAACCTTCGTGCGACCGCACCTAGAATCCGCTATCCAAGCTTGGAGACCCTGGGCCACGAAAGACATCAACATCTTGGGAAAGGTACAACGGTGCGCAACCAAACTTGTTATTGGGCAGGGCTCGCAGCCTTATGAAACACGACAATCAAATCTCAACCTCTTCCCATTGCGCTACAGACAGCTTCGTGGGGACCTGATACTAGCATTCCGCGTATTACGCCTCCAAGACTGCTGTCTTATATCAGAGCATTTTTTCGAATAAGCAACGACCACGAATCAGAGGGGTTATCCTCTCAAATTAAAGGTGACAGGGGCCAGGCTGGACGCTCGGAACCACTTATTCTCAAAAAGGGTGGTCGGAGCGTGGAATGCGCTTCCTCAGGACGTCGTTATGTCGGAATCGCTAGAGGGTTTTAAGCGAAACCTGGATCGATATAGCAGTGCACGATGAACTGTAACGGACAATTTACAATAATAATACTACTTTCAATTTTTCAGTAGTATCAGTTTTTACATCCACTCACGTTTGCTATTTAGAACGCCTTCCCACACATAGCCTCATGCGAAGGTCTCCGCGGTCTACCCTACTTGGCTGTCTGCGTACCGTGATTACCCACTAGCAATCTTATCAGCCAGACCTGACGGCCTAAACATTCACCCGTGGTTCGACCCAAAGCGGACTGTCGACGATCTGGACGGATGCCTCTGTTTTGCCAGTTCCGTTGGCGGACTCTGCAATCAGCACGGTGATGATCCCGGGAACCTTTGCAATGCCCCCCGTTGGAACCCCCTTTTTTCTCCTAAACCCCGCGCATTACCCACACAAGAGCGACATTTTTTCTCCTAAAAATCCCTGAGGAGTTTTTAATTGTCTGCTCCTATTTTCATCCTATGACACAGGACAACTGACCTTGCCAACAGTCTGAGAAACAAATTTTCTGCTACCACTGCACATATGTACAAATAGGGCACTCAAAGGAATTTTTCCTGCATATCCATCAATATACTGATACTGATACTTGTCAGACGTGACAGTCAATAACAAAGGCTGAGAAGCCGCAACCGACGCTCCCGGTTTATTCGCCTTCCTTGTGCCAGCACAAAGTTCATACGGAAACGTCTGCCAGAAACCATGAACTGGTCTTATTGTAGCAGAAGTTAGCAGTCGGAAGTCATGTTATGGTGCGAGAAGCCAATAAAAGTTAATACCCTACAAACGTATTACTTCTGGAGGTAGCGGAAAGTGTTTTCCGCCACAATGATAATGTGTGCTGATCGGCTAAACTCTTACTACGTGGACTCTGCAATACTTTGGCCCACAGCAAACATTCTCAAATATTTGCGGCCCAAGTCCTGCTGATTACTAGCCCTGGTGTCAGAGGACCAATGAGTGTGCCGAAGCTTTCACATTTTGAAGGCTCCTTTGTTATTGGACAGCACAGAAGACCTTCAGAAGGCAAAGAATTGCTGGAGGATGGACATATCTATGTTTCAGGCGGGTCTAACCCCCATCACAATACGAATATATTGTCAACAGAAGATGCAGGCATAACTATCACCGGCATAGCAGGAGGGCAGTAAACGGCCTTAGTTCGATTCTGTGATTTCATCGTAGAGGGTTAAGTGAGTTCAACCCAGCAACTGCGATCTTCAGACCATGGTTACTTTGTAAAGAGGAAGTCGGTGAAGGCCGGAGTAGTGGGAAGAATGTATTGTGCACACAAAGGAAAGGAGAATAGATTAGAGAAGATTGACTTGGGAGAGTCCGACCACCAAGGAGATCGACCGGGTCCCAAGTAAGTGCTTGAGTAGCAGTCAGGACAGTAAACAGAGAGAGCGCTTCCACTGGCTAGTTCGGCCTGTGATTGGTTGGACGGCGTGTAGGGTGGTCCACGTCACGCACGCTAGTAAGTCTGGTGACCGCAATGACCTTGAGCTCCAGACAGATTGACAACACGACAGGAAAGCCAGACATCGGACAAGCGGCAACCACTACAATTTCTCTTAAGTGCATGAAGAGGGTGCTCCTCTACGACCCATTATATCACTGAAAGGCACTATAATTTACTAAGTGGCAAAGAGACTCGTTCGACTTCCTAAATTTCTGACCACAGATCGTAAATTGACATGTTCATGAGGTTTCTTGGGGATGTTGAATACAGGCGGGCCCTCAACGACCGCTAGTATTCTTTGTTCGAGGTTGTGTCCTTTAGCACTTTGGCTCAAGAACCTAACCACCAGGCAGTGGTGGCAAGCAAACCTAGACAATGACAATTCACGTTCGCCATGTCACACTGTCGTCATTGGGCCTTACGGAATTTTTTAAGGCAGTCGGTGCGCCAGACCTCAGCTCCTCTCCGCGCCCTGGTAACACTGTCGCTGTTGTTGAGCTTGCACCCGGACGCCGGCCGACTGATATCGACTACGCCGACGATAGTGCGCTACTAGCCTCAAGCTTTGGTAGTCTGTAGTCTGAAGTGTCGCGAGTTAATGAAATCGCTATATCGGTTAGCATGTACATAAATAACGGAAAGACTAAATTATTCTCCAGCTGCATCCCTGACCAAGAGAAAGCACCCCTGGGGATTAATGACCATCAACTTGAAGAAGTAGACAGCTTTAAATACCTCGGAGCGAGGCTGCTACCGAATGGGCAGAGCAAGGAGGACATTGTCTCCCGCATCGATTCTGCTTGCTGGGTTTTCTAAATCCGTCGAAACCGCCCATGGATCTGACGTGACATCTCCATCGCCACGAAGATTCGTGTAAACCATGCATTCAGCCAGTCAGTCCTCCTCTATGGATATGAATGCTGGGCTATGCGCGCTGAAGATGGGCGAAGACTAGAGGTATTAAACCACTGCTGTGTGAGGACCATCCTATGAGTTAAGTATAACGAATTCATATCGAATGAGATAGTCCGCACTCGTTGCGATCTATCGTGAAGATATCTCAGGTCATTCAAGAAAGGCGACTGAGATGGTTTGGGCATGTTCTCCGTCGTCCGCCCCACAAGCTTTGCTATGCTGCCCTCGATCGGGCGCCGCAGCCCATCTCGAGGCGTCGAACAGAGGAGCTACCGAAGGCTTGGCTCAACACCTATCAAGACGTGGAAACAGTTCTTAGACTTTCTATCTTCGGTCTCCGGCGCGGGAGAAGAGATTGGGTAGAACTTTCGAGATTCGCTGACGCCAATCATCACGCATGGAGGGGTACCGTTCATGACATAATTGAGGCCGGCTTGATCAGGCATAATCACAATCGTAACAAGTGTAAGTAAGTAAGTGATTGCTGATTCAGGCACCAAAGTCGGTAAGTTAACACAACTCTTGGGGTAACGTAGATAGTTCAGTCTCCTTCAAAGTCATTTTCCCTTTTACTTTTATTTCGCAGGATCTGGCAGCCAGACCCATCGAATGAAACCTACAGAACAAATATGATGAATCGGAGGATTGCCTCGGACACACCAACTTCACGTTAGATGGAAGAATCTAAGAGCAGGTAACAGGCACACGGATGGGTTCGCCGATTTCTAGACGCATAATCTAGACAGCCCTATAATGGTTGGAGTCTCCCGTCTTCTAATACCACGGACCGAAAGGCTGGGCTCGGTATTTTTATGATATCTTTCGTCGTCATCGAACTGGATCAGATACTGGATGTCGAATAACATCTAAATGTCATCCACCCGGACATCAATTCAAGAAGAAGGAGGAAGAAAAGCCAACTAGTCTTCACTGGAATTTTGTTCTGCTGCAAAGGTTGTAGTGGTCTAAGAATTAAATCAGTAATGAAAGCGAAAACTATGGCGCAAGTACTGAGCCTCAGCAGCAAACACCCAACCACTCCCAGATGCTTACTTTCAGCGATGATATCCATGTAAGTATTCAGTAAGTAAAGTTTAGTGAACGTACATTTTTGATTATTTATAACCAGGCAATCAAAATAATATTAGAGAGGGTGAAGTGACAAACATGTGAGCGTTCAATCACCTTGCCTTTTCGAGGGGCATTCAGCAAGCGGACTTCTACATCTTCGCTTAAACCAGATGCTAAGATAAGTCTTTTCAAGCACTCCGCTTCTTCGCCTTGGAGGCAAGGATAGCCTCCCGTCTCAGATCTCTTCGGTATGCATCTACGTCTTAACTTGTTCCTGTTGGGCAGGGTATATTGGTCGAAAAATTAGGCATCTGTCCACGCGGACACGAGAACACCATACCTAGCGTGATTTTGGCTCACTTGATTGACAGCAGTCACCAGGTCGACGTTAACCAAGCATTTCGAGTCATTTATAAAGTGTCGACGAAACCCTCCAATTTCATGCGTCAGCGGTTTCTTGTGACACTGAAGCCAGTCACTATACGGCTAGCTAATCCGATTTTTGCGCGCAGAAGGCGTTTATACGGGCACCAAGGCTTCCTTGGTCGAATATCGACTCAGCGTGTGTCCTCACGTCCCCTAACACGTCACGAGATATCGAAGACGCAGCGACATGAACTAATTGTCGGATTTTCTCCTTTTCTATCTCCTTTATACAGCTAAACTAGAATCTGACCCCTTGATCTCTGAAAGTCTTCTCCCCCCTTCCTTGCGGTCAATTGGATACTTAAACTTTTGTCCGTCTACTCTTCCTTATATTATTGTAATTGACTGATAACGAGTAATCGAAAACATTCGTTCGCCAAACTAGACTTCTTGAATACTCACAAAAACAGTTGTGTAAGGATGCCTCATCGGCATGTTGTGACTAACTGCAGCGAACCAGAAGGCAATGCTGCCGCCTCGACGGGTGCTCATAGTAAATGGTTACGCGCACAACGTTGTCCACAGGTGTATGTGCAAGCAAGGCGAGGGACCGAATCACACCAGTCTCAAATATCAGATGAAAAAACGAAGAAGGACAAAAGTCAAGCGTCCTCAAGATTTGGCAGGACTCGCAGAAGGCGTTAGCCACCTTCTCACACCACTCGAACTTGAAGTTATACTGAGGCTGGATGTAGCCATCAGGTGCCAGGTAATGAGGCTGATAGCCAACTGCGACTACAGGCAGTGTCTGCAGTCGTTTACCGCATCTGAAGCAAATACAGAAAAAGTAAATATGGCGGAGCAACTCGGAGATTACTCTGGACTTGAACCCTACAATAGCAGTAACGAATTTTGTCTCATTCGACGTGATCCGACCACACCTAGTTGGACGAGGTTAAACTTCTCCTCAGGCGTGAAAACCACCTGATTCGAAAACTGTTCGGGTCATAGTCCTCCAAGCTACATTCAATTAGCAAGGACAATCACCAAAAGTTCCGGTGACGGCACGCCAAATGGCCTGGCAATCGTCACGCCAATGATCGACAAAGGCGACGAAAGGGCAGCAATTAACGACGCGGTTACGGACCGAGAAGCCATCATCGCATCAAACATGACCCTCCCCCCTCCCAGTAATGAACACGAAATGTGCTAATTATTGTACGTACGTGGTGGTCTAGCAACTCCATTCTATAAATACTGCCCTTCTTGAGCCTCTTTTACCCTCTTCTGCGATTCTCTCTGATAATGGGTTCGAGTTACAATCTGAAGCGTCAGGTGATTGCATATTTTTTCTTTGTATTGCTTCCTGGGACTCGCATATTCGCTTATGTATAGTAAACGTTATCGCTAAATTGATACTCCTTCTGACCAATCGCTGAGACTAGGGAGGGGGTTAATTCGACGCTCTTAAGTCGGAAGAGGCTACTCTATCAAAACGGCGTTCACAAAGCTAGAGTAAGTGTGGAGAGGAAAAATGAAGGCCTTTCTAAACCATTATCGATTTTATCATCTGCGTCTGGCTTGCGGTCGGTGATTTTATCGCGATTTTAATCCTTGCCCATCATGAATGCCGATATAAAGAGCTCGAGACAAACAACTTCGAGCAGACAGTTAATCGTTGGCGTGCGCGATGAAAGAGCTGGTCGCACTAGTTAAAGTTAATAGGGAAGTGCACTTATCGCAAAGGTGTTAAGGCTACTACGGTTTAACCCTAAAGGCTGCGATCTTCTAGGCCCGGTTTCTTAGGAGATGAGAGAAGACTTGGGAAACCAGAGTTGTAGGAAGATTGTATTCTGTACAGAATAAATAGGAGAATAGTTAGCAGAAGGCTTGACTCGGTCTGGCGTGGTGTTCGACCTTGAGAGCCATGTGAGAGAGCAGCGGCGGCGCGTTCGCCCGCGAGGGGACAGAATTCCAAGTGAGTTCTGGCATCAGTGATCGAAGGCGGCAGCTGAATCCTCGCTCAGTCTCGCGGCCTTGATGGTGATTGGTTGGAGCACACGAAGGTAGACACTGGTGTGGGTGGTGAGTGTCTCATGCGCCAGTTTGCGTCTGGTCGGGGACAGGCCGAAAAGTACATTCGCGCAAGGGCCTGCTTTGAGTGACCTTGTCTGTAACGTCAAAAGTTAGGTGGGCGTTGGGCAACAGCGACCACTACACACATGTGAACGCTTGTCTTGAATAGCTCAAGTAGAGGTGCACTTCCAGCCTCTGGAGCAGCCAATCACAGGACCTCGTGTGACGACTTCCGAGCAGACATCCCTTCAGACGGCGTCCGCTGTTTTGTGCCCGCGCGGTCGTTTAACAGTCAATTTCCTACTGCCCATTCTTAATTCCTTCTGTATAGAATAGATACTTCCTAATTCTCTCATCTCTTAAGAGACCCGGCCTAAAGATTGCAGTTGACAGAGTTTAAATTGCTTAACCCACTGGAGTAAGACTTTGACCACTGCAATCTTCAGGCCCGCTTCCGTGTGGGAAGAGAAGAAGTAGACCATCAGGTGGGAGGAGTCATATATTTTGTACAGAGGTAGTGGACAATAGGTTGAAGAAAGTGGCCAACCGTGCGTCCGCAACTACAAGGGCGGCATCCTGAGTGTGAGAGCGCGGAAGAGCCGTTCAAGCGTGAGTCATTTGCATGCAGGTGATTGGCCGGAACGAATTTGGGACGGCATACACTGGTGTGTACGTGTTAGTAGCCGCGAGTGGTCGAGCGTTGCGCTCGGAGTTGGGCCACTACAAGATCGCGAAAACCTCGTATCAGAGAGGAGGTAGTTATCAGAGGAAAACGCCTGTGCTATCGTCAGTTATTAGGAACGCACAGGACAGAACTTTTAGCAGTTGAATCAGTCACCCGCTGGAGTAATATCACCCTGTAGCGTGAACTGGATGTCTGATTAGTCAACGCTGTTGGGTTTTCATCTATATATTAAACACAAATGCCTTCAAAAAACCCACCATACTGCTATCATTGTGGTTAGCATAATATCTGTTTGTCGGACGGTAGAACTCAGAAGGTAGTTTATCGGTTTTTACAAGACACTGACCCATAGCAAACAAATACATTCCTCATAAAGATGGACGAACGCTAGCATGCATGCCACCCACCCTTATCGCAGGGAATTAAGTTGCTAAGTTGCGAGGGAATCCGAAACGTCAAACAATAAACCCCTTGTTCCACTGACCGCATCTCCATCTTCTGATAAACTGTTCCTACTATTCTGGCCTCCACCAAATTCTCTCCTGAGGAACCATGTTCTGAAGATCACGGTTGCTAGGGTTTGACCCTTTTAACCCCCTACGATAAATCTGCGTAATATTCGGCATGCACAGCCCTAGTAGGCCCTGTTCTTAAATAGGATGGCTCCGTGCGTATCTGTGGCCCACTCTGCTGAAGTCCAGTTGCTTGGAGCTTCGGCGATGCGAGTTGCTATTGAGATCATTAGCACTTATACTAACAAAGTGACAGTTACTGCAGGAATGCATGTTATCAGCCGGTTGTTGAGGGGGCGCATCGGGAGTCTAGATGTATAAAAATCCAGCTTCTAGGACATCTATATTTTCATGCCAATGAACTTAGTTGCTGTGCAACCCGACACCCATAGTCCCTCCAAGAATGAAACCTGTTGTCAGCCTTGGAAGTGTCAGGTAAGTAGTTCATCGTTGCTTGTATTTTTCTACCTTATCAGTTAAGGTCCATAAATGGACATTTGTAATTTAAGTAGCAGTTAAAATATGCATAATTTAGAGGTGGCTTTGTAAGCACCCCCTTTTTTACTGAAGATTTACTTTGTTATAACTGAGCTAGCAAAAAATTATCAAATACAAAAACTTTTCGTGAAAATTTGCTTGAGCTTTTGCCTGGTAGCTTTGCCTCGCAGCGTTTTTGGCCATTAGGAGTGCGGAGTTTGAGCCCCGGCTTAAACCCGACGACTGCCATGTGGTCGCTGGACTGAGCATAACCTTCTGGAGCCACAGCTTAAAACGGGGTGTCGGAGGGGGGTGGGAGGGGGGTGGCGGACAGGGAGGACGGGAGAGGGAATGGGGATTGCTTCCACTATCGACCCTTGACAAAATTCGAGATTGATCACGTGATCCTGCTGCCTAGGCAGTTCTCGTTTTCTTCTCCACATTTCAGCGGCCCATGCGAAGCACGAGAGACGCCGATTCTTCGCCCGAAATGCACCGTATGGCCAGTTTCCACTGGGTACTTTGTAACTGAACTCTTGCGTACCTTATTTTCTGCCCTTAGCAGCCACCTCGACATATATTCAGCTGACCGAGTTACGGGCTTGTAGCGCAGATAAGGGTAGGACGATCTTCCGCGACTGCCCGCTGAGGTGTCCTCACGTACTTCAAGCAACGAAAAAAACTGTCTGCACCCTGGATGTTACTTTACTAGGACGCGCTATTGCAGTGCACCATGTCTGACAAACGCGTCTCAGATATGAAGCTTTGACTTCAATGCTTTCGACTGACTGAGTCAATACTGTGCGCATCTACCTCTGTTAGATGTGACCATGGGATCAGCCTGACCCACTACGAAACTGGGCGCTGCACACACTGACTGCGACATACTCCTGTCGAACTAGAGAAGGCTCTTAGTCGTTGATTCTTCTTTCGGCAAAGTAGCTAATGTAGCCCCATTCATATACCCCTAGTTCCAGAATTTTGTCCTGCAAAAACGGTGGTTATATGGTTTTCGAGGTGAAGAAATAGGATAGGCAGAGAAGGAAATTTTTAGAAGTAAGTGTAGAGTGAAAAAATGTAGTCGAAGTTGTTTACCGCGGTCGCTGGGAGTAAGTTGTTCCGCATGTAAATTGAAGGTGTGCGCGGCGCTTCGTGCCGCGGACTGTACTAATCTAACTCCAGAAGGGCGAGTTGGACCACAGGTAAGTTGAATTAGACGACCTCCTAACCACCATCTCAATTTTTCGGGAAATTCGAGAAACCTGCAGTTTGATAATCAGGTTTTTCCGCAGTAAGTTAAACGATAATACAGATTAGGAAAATCTACAGATATAAAGTAACAAGACTTCTAAAAACATTAAAATTAAAATGCAGTTAGCATTTATTAAAGTATATTCCACGGCGTGTCCTTATTTCCCGCCCATAAAACCCGATAAACACCGTTTTCGTAGGAAACATGCAGGTTGTAGGGATAAATGAGTGGGCTAAATAAGCTACTGTTCCCCTTCTTTCAATTTTGTGTGGAACCAGATGAAGATGAATCGGTTCCTGTGTTGTGGGTTGGGCCCGGGCCAACGCGAACCCCCCCCCCCCCTCCGCACATCATTTCAAGCGACCCTAGTGCCTATTTTACTTCCCACGGCTGTTTATTTTAGCCGGCCGTTGGCAAGTTGTGAAACAATATGGGCTATCACAGGAAGTTAAGTGAGTTAAACCCTGGCAAATACAATCTTCCGGCCCGGTTCCTTGAAAGGAGAGAAGTCACGGGAAGACCAGAGTGGTAGGAAAAGTATATTCTGTACAGAATGGATGGAAGAATAGGCAGTAGGAAATTGACTGTCAGACGACCGCACAACCACAAGCCTGCTGACGGCATCTGAAGCCATGTCCGTTCGGCAGTCGTCACATGAAGTCGGAAGCAGCAAGCGTGCCCAAAATGCACTTCGACTTGAACTAGTCACGAAAAGCGTTCACAAGTGCACTTCATGGGGAGTTGATCACTAAAGGGCCATGACTTATATTGTCGTTGTGAAATATGGGCGACTGTTGCGTCCTAGTTAGTGTCTAGCCTCACCTGCCGGCTGCCGATTTCTCACAAGGCGGCTGAATGAAAATAACAGTAAGGAGCAGTTGGAAAGAAGAAGACGTTTACTTCCGTTTTATTTGAACTAGATTACCGTAAACTTGTAGTTTGACTGGACAGAACTAAAACGCAGCTTTCTCTAAGGGACGTGGAGTGGCCAGCTGGCTCAAATTGACCACAGTCAGGAAAGACTTCACCTACATTGCCAACTAATTTGACATAAGTGGGCAACATTTTCTCTTTTAGCTAACACCCAGAGTTGAGTTAAGGTACGTGGACGAATTGTTTACTATGAGGAGATTTGTGTACAAGGCTTTTAAACCGGCTTATTTAGGAACCCCGCATGCCAATCTTCGATCCGAAGTGAGCACAGGTGGGTGTATGTTAAAAACCCCTACACAGCTCTGAGCGCGGGGGCGGACTTTTAGTGGCCCCTAGCAGCCACTTGGAACCCAATATCAGCCGCCGACGCATGGCGCCTTTGGCCTGCAAGGCCCGCGCGCTCACACCAGCCTTCGCCTATTTCAAGGTCACGCAATGACCGCTAGGTTAGACATTAGCCGCGTGGTTGGCTGCCGTAACAAAGCATGCGCCGGCATTTCGGCGATTCCCGACGCTTTCGTCACTCCGGAATTGATCCACTCGCAGCCGGACACTTGCAGTCAACCGAGAGTCAAAACTCTTTCTATCTATTCTCCTATCCTTCTGTGCTTTATACACTATTCCAAACACTCTGGCCTTCCCAAGACTTCTCCCTCATCTCCTACGGTACCCGGGCCTGAAAGATCGCAGTTGCCAGGGTTTAACTCATTAATCCTCTGCGATAGACTCGCCTAAGCCGAACTGAATCGGTTTCGACCAAGTCACCCGTTTAATCCACAACAAGGCGATGCAGAGACGGCGACTTGCGGGTGAGTTAGTTTTAAGTGGTAGTAGACTTTCACTGCATCTACCGCACTCTCCCTATCTCTCTCTCTCTTCCCTCACCCACCTGCGTCCGGTGTGAAGACAATTTCAAGAATACCTGAGGCGGGATCCGGCGCAGGTGGTTGGCGTAGTCGAAGCCGCCCCTATGCGTGTCATTACGCTGACTCATGGTCGGCATTTGTGATTGGACCGCAACCCGAATAACGCCTGCCACACCCCGATCTTGCCCCCAGGTTGGTCCAGCGCATCCATCACGCGGCCTGTTTCGCCTAAACCCGAGTCTGTTGACAATCACGTTCTTTCTCAGACAAAGGGTTTTTCCACATAATTACGTAAATACGTGATCTAAGCTTAGTTTTTCAGTAACGGCTGACACGACCGGTGGGTGAATTACCGCCTGATCTGGCCCACCTGCTAACCCTCGCAGCCTACTAGTGAGCATAGGTAAGCTGATGTGAACTTTCACCGGTGGGAATATTTTGCAACTTGTAAGCCACGTCGAAACACACCCAGCGAGGTTAGAAATTTTCCTTCCATGCCAATTCTTTCTAGAGAACTTTGGCGCGGCTCTAATATTTACTCCATTGAATAACTTAGGTGACCTGTCAAGCTTCTGGCAACGCGCTTTAACTCGATTATGATGTGAACGTCACTTACCTACCGCACTAAAGATTGCGGTGTGTTATACAGTTAATGCCCTATCTCATGAGATGTCAACCAACATTCGATTCAAACAGTGTAACAGTGGTTATCGTAGAGCCTTCTTGCTACACATTTCGGTCAGGTCAGGATGCCGGCTTTTGAACAAGCATCTTCCTGACTACCCGCAAAATTATGTCGACTTTTATCATTGATTTTCACAGGCCTTATAAATTGAAATAGGTATTTTAAAGAAAACATCCACAAAACTAGTCTTTCCTGCACCCCTTCGGTACTAAATTGCGCCTTCTTCAAAGTTTATACTAGAAGAACGGGTATCTTTCGGTTTTAAAAAGTTTCTACTTATGAGATTTTGACGACCGTGAAATCTGCCTTCATAAAGTACCATATCAGTCCATTTATTAATGCTACTTATAAACTATACATCTTGATCTGCATCCACAGCAAACATTTATGGGGACTATATGACTTCATCTTCACACCGCAGGGAAATATTGACTTTTCAAAAGACAAAATATATGCAACGTGTAGGTTGAAGACCTTCAATCCAAGCACAACGGTCGATAGGGTTAAAATTATTCAGCATTTTTTAACTTGTTAAAAATGAGAGACGTCCTTTCTTTACGTACTAACATTAGAAGAATACGTAAGTTGCTTCTAAGCAAGTACAAGGAAGCATATTTTTGTGCATGTATTCTATAAAATATATTTGAATTTATAAGGCTGAGAAAATCAATGAGAAGACATTTGTTACATAACCGAATGTTTGTAGGCGATCAGGGGCATGTTCGTTCAAAAGCCTGCAACCTTTTGTGAAAAAATATTTTGAAATTAGATTGTACCTTGATAAATATTACGATACTGCTCAGGCAATTTGTTCGAATCGATAAGCCATTTCAGCATTTCAGCTAACTTTTAATGAGGTGGGGAACTTTGCTGTAGTTTTAAAGGAGAATCTTTAAAATCTTGCCTCAACTGCAAGATTAAAACCTAAGGGAGGCGACACACTGGGGTCCCAATCGTCCAGTCGTAATACTCCCTTGGATAGAAGGGATTGCTCTTATATTCTCTTGCATAAATTTAGATGTGACCAAGCCGAATGCTCGGCTGTCTATTCCAACAATTTCTACCGTGTGCTCTGAGACGTGCTGGTGCACAGACGGTGACTTACACGAGGATAAGTTTTAACTGATAGTAGACTTGCGTTGCATCGATTAAACTCCCTCTTGCCTCACCCGCCTGCATCCAATGTAAATCTACAGTCACGAAGGCGGGGTCGGTTCCGTTACGCCTAACTCAGATCAAACGGAGTGGGAGGACTATGAAGACCCTGAGTGGCTGGTGCTTGAGCCTACACCTAGGCCTATCACCAGGCCCCTCCTCCGCGTTCGAAATTTATTATGGGGGCGGAACCCAAATAACGCCTACCTTGCCCTGATCCAGTCCCCGCGTGGGTCCAGTTTATCGGCCACGTCACCCGTTTAGGAGACAGGCTGCTTAAACAAATAGCCACACGAACAACGACCAAGGAAATACTAGCCTCAACCGTCAGTTTGTCCTAGAGTTTCTAAGTTCGCCCCGGAGCTTGCGTCGGAATACCTAATAAAATTTGCTCTGGACTAGGATATTAGAGAGGCTGACATGCTGCTTACTTGGCATGACAGAGGTGGCAGCTACTCTGGTTTCATTCTGTTCTAGGTTCTAGGTCCACATCCCGAATGCTGACTGCTAGCGCATGCAGGTCCGCTTTGTGTTTTTCTTCTTGTGTTTGTGTTGGAAAGCCTGTGTGATCCTTTCCTACATTTATTCGCTGTCGACAGGGCTATGCACACCCTGTAGATAAAGTTATCTAAAAATTTATTAGGAATTTAATCTTCCGAAAATTTAAAGTTGCAGTAGCTGGGGCCTGGGAAAATTCAAACTGGAGAGGAACAGACAACACTGGCAAACATGTGCTCCCGGTCACACGCCATCGGGTTTGTGTATGTATGCAAGATTTACTTGGACAGTGCTCGTACTAAAAATGACAGCAAGGGAGGGGGGAGAATGAATGGGCCAGTGAACGACGAAGCACAGGGTGGAGCATTTAATCGATACATTTAGCAGTCTGGCAGATAGGGCAAGGAAGGCCAAAACTCTGGCAGTGTGAATGGATAAAAACTACTGAGGTGAATTGGTGCTCTGGGTTGAGCCGCAAGGAGCACTACAAGTCAGCCGTCGCAAAAAGCTCCGGTCCGCTTATCTTGGGGTTTGGTGATTTTTAAGACAGTTTTAAGGTCCCCAACATTACCTTCTATGCGCACAGAACATGGTTATTTAATTGTATATCATATTATATAGTTATTTAAGGTGAATTTAAGGTGAACGCTTGCCAAGACTGACGTGTGCAGTCCTCTGTGCTTTGGAGGAATCGTTATGTGCAGTAGAATCCGTCACAGGAACGGTTTGAGCTTATGTTGGTCTGACAATCGCAATCACAAACACGGAACCCCACCAGTGTTCCTATGGAAACTGTCGTTGCCCACAGGGAAAAAAGTAAGAGCTTTATTCGAGATGGGTGGATCTCACTTATTTTTCCTCCTCCTTCTCCTCCAAGTGGCAATGACTTACTCGACTAAGAATGAAAGTGAGTGCAGGGGCTGTCGTAACATGAAGCCGCCGTTCGAAGCGTGCCAAATGCACGATTAGATGCCATAGTGGCGGAAGACGCCACGAAGGACGTGCTATTAAGGATCCACAGCAGTATGACTCTTGCCATTCCACGATGATCGATCATGCGAAGGTTCCACAATTAAAATGCAGGCAAGACCGATTAGTCTGGAGCAGCTCCTATTGCGATCAAGGCGGGTACTGCCTGCTGCCAGCAGGCAGTTGCCACAGGATGTCGTTTCAGGCATTTCCGTGTCCGTGTCCGCCTCTTGATATCCTTCGACCCCAGCGCGTGCGTCCGCCTTTGCCATGTTTGAGCTGCATTAACCTTCAGCCAATCAGAAAGAGACGCAGAGCCGATTGGCTTAGAGCTCTAGTTTCAGTGGATCCTAGTCCCATGCCGTCCTAGCGCGAATTGACAGTGAGCGTGAGGCGTAAAAAGGGTGATTTGATGTAGCCTCTGAGCTGGCAATCGCGGGGGAGCGGATTGCCCCATTCTCGTTCCAAAGCAGGAAAAATAACTAATCCGTCAGCCAAAAGCCTCCGAAAAAAAACATGGCATGCAGGGTTTCCAAGCGCCCTAATGACCCGGGGGTGAGAAACTGCTGGTAAGAATCCTAGATGAACCGAATTTGGCTTCGAAGTCTCGCCACTTGGTGTTGAGTAAGAGCACAGTAGCTGGCATGACATCAAAATCCATTTTCTGTGCGTTTCAGGCACAAACTGAACCTTCGCGTCACAAGACTCATAATGCCAACAGAACGTGGGTCTCACGCAACCCAGTGACGTGCCTCCACGTGCATGAGGTTTCGCTGGTCACCACGACCTTCATCGTAAGCCTGTTGCATGAGCAGTGTGTGATTTATTTTTTACAGTCTAGGCGTATTCGCAGATGTCAAGACTGACACGTGCATTATTCGGATGGTTGCGCCAAGTGTTGCAGAACCCTGGCGCCAGAACGCGACGGGCGTGTTAAGGCGAATGTAGTACACGTCTAGTTCGCATTGCTGCCTGTGACGGTATAGTTGTCACCGGTATCTTCTCTCCAAAGGACTACGGCGTTCGGATGCAAGACAAATAAACTGGAGCCAAGTTGACGCACAACACTCATCAGTTGGGCTAAGCTGCGTCCTTAAAAACTGTCGCATAGATTCGCGGTAGGAGTGGGGCGGTACCTAATTTCACGTCAGCTACTGCAGTGCACTTTATCCACCATAGGCCAGTAGGCCATTGCTGAAGGAAGATTGGAGACTGATGTCGTCGATACAGGCGAGAAGGATCAGTCCAATTCGGTTCAAGTGCTCAAATGCCCAACGCAAACAACCAAACAGTGTTGAAATAACCATGACTTACTTGCAGCTGTGGCGTCACACTTTGTCAGCTAACAGTGTAAATTCCCGCTCCTCTGAAACTAGAGTTAGACTGCAATTGTTTTTTTCTGAACGCCAGCTATATGGCATCTCCTACTCTTCCGAGAGCCGGGACGCTTATATAACGAAGCCTGATAAATCCACTTTAAAAATAAGTTAAAGCTTGTGCAATAGACTGGCGCCTGAGAATTCGGATAGCGTGTGAGGTCTAAGTCTCAGGGCATTTTCTCCGGTAGTAACAGTTTGACACGTTTGAGGCTATCATGGTTCAATAAAAGTTGCGACTGGAAATGTTAGCAACTGCCGGGATAACTTGGACCATGCAATGATCGAACGGCATCCGAAGTGATATCTACTCGGCAGTCCTCATATGAAGTCCTGTGTGAGTTGGCCTGTGATTGCCGATACAGATGAACATTTGTGTCCCAGGAAGCAATTGGGAAGAAGAAGATCCGATCGCTGGGACAATATGTTTATTTGCCTGACGTTTCGACATCCGTCGCAGATTCATCCTCAGAGACATGAACAGTAGCAGAAACGGGTAATGCATGCACAGAAGTTTGCAGTATTTATCGGATATAGTAATTACTGCAAACATACAGCGACAATTAACGTTAAATGCCTTCTTGAGCGTGGGAAGTTTGTTGGGCGGCACGCGCGCTCTGCGCTGTTGAACTTTCATCACGGGTGGCGAGCTCGGGCGGGATGATTGCTCGGCCGTCTGGTTCCCCGGTGTTGGCGTACGATGAGGCGATGGCCTGTCCATTCCTCAAGTGACGACTTGCTTTGGCCAAATTTGATCTCAGGATGGAATATGGATTGGGCAAATCGTTGCACTTGTTTATGGATTGGGGGCCCGTTAACCATGACTCAAGTATTTCTCGGCTCACCCGATTGTCACCTCTTGCGAGAATTTCGGCCTCATCAAATTTGAACGTGTGGCCGGTTCTCGTCGAATCAACCGCAATTTTAGAATTGGCATCATTTCGCCGCACTGCTAACGCGTGTTCGGCGTTTGGTGTACCTTTTACACAAGTAAAAGGTACACCAATGGGTTCGCCGTTATCTGGCCTGATCGACGAAGCAGTACTACAACGACTGGAGGCACTGGCTTTCGAACATTATCGACCATGATTGTGGGTTCGGTATGTTGATGACACGTTTGTCATCATTCATCGAGACAAGATGGAGGATTTCACAGAGAATCTGAATTCAATCTTCTCTGACATCCAGCTCACGATGGAGGAAGAAAAATATTGCCCGTTGCCGTTCCCCGACGTACTGGTGTGCAGAAAAGACGGTAGGGAACTCAAAACAACAGTTTACAGGAAGGTGACGAAAACCTCTCGCATCCTCCGTTACCTCAGCAACTATCCCGTCTCGCACAAACGTAGCTGCGTGCGAACACTCTATCGTCGTGTAGAAACTCACCGCAGCGAACCAGTCGACAAGAAGGCCGAGGTCCAGTATCTCAAGAAACTCTTCACAATTAATGGCTATCCTGGCGCCTTCGTCCAAAAAATGCAGGCGAGGAGCCAAACGAAGAAAACCAACAGGACAGCCAGAACCGACACGCTGACGAGCAATACCATATATTGCTGGTGTTTCTGAAGAATTTGCTCGACTGGTGAGCGAATTTGGGATTGGCGTTGCTCACAGACTGGAAGCAACAATCCGCAGGCAACTTATGCGGCCCAAGGACCCAGTACCCGTTAAAGAAAAGTCCGGTGTCATTTACCGCATTGACTGCCTTTGTGGTCAAGCCCATTATGTTGGTGAAACCGGCAAACGGGTCCTCACGAGAATGCGCCAACATGACCTCGCCGTGCAACGGAACGACAAGAATTCCCTGGTGGCCGACCATGCATCCAAGCCAGGGCACAGCTTCGACTTCGAAAACGTGCGAATACTGGGTCGGTCAGACGACCGAACTTCACGCCTGCTGCAGGAAGCCTGGCATTTACGCACGGGCTCAATTAACAGGCATGTCGAGCTTCCTGAGGCCTACCTCGCGTTGCGCAAACAGATCGAGGGCAGAGGTCAATCTCTGCAGAATCGACTTAATTACACTGTGAGCTGTACGTTTTTTTTCATTCCTTGACAATGAGCTCGCGGGAGAGTTCGAAACGTCGGACAAATACACTCCTGGTCCCAGAGAACATCTAAACTTCTTCTATCCAGTTACCTAGGCCTCGCATATTATCGACCATTCAAAATAATATAGTTTTCCTAACACTCTGGCCTCTAGTGAATTCTTCTCTACTAATAAACCATGGTCTGCAGATCGCAGTTGCTAGGGTTTAACTTACTTAGCTGCCTGCGATAAGTGTGTCTGCTGACCCCAATCTCACCTGGCAAAGCACCTCACTTAGGCTGACTAACACGAACCGGAGGCAACCAAGAGGCGTCATATTAGGAAGCCAAAGATCCCGCCGCCGTGGCACCAAACATCTGGGGTCATTTATCCGATCTGATGCGGTTGTGAACAAAGGGACCGCTATGTCGGTGAAACTGGAAGACTACTCCAAACACGAATGGCCGAGCGCACAACAATAGCAGTGAGAAGGAACGACACCAGCTCCCGAGTCGCGGCCAAACATTCAAGTTGGATTCAGCCGAAATATTCGCTAGAAGCGAGCACTGTTCAGGTCATGGTTTTCCGGCCCTCAACAGGCGCAACCATCTGCTCTTTCCATACTAGGTGCTGAGACTTTGGCTGGGCAAAGTAGTTAGTCATGCGAAGAGCGTGTGGATGACTACTATCTCCGATGCCCACACGGATGACGAAATCCGGTCGTTAGCAGGTCGACTGAGGGCAATCAACGCACCAGAGGCTATCATCGCACCAGAGGCAACCACGCGCGGTGAGCCTGAGAGCAGGTCCGCAGGCGCATAGCAACTGTTAACTACAACATCTAGCTGATCAGACAATTATCACACCACATGAAACTGTCCGTGATGAATTCGGGAGCTACCAGTAATGACAGGCATGCAGTGAGTGCTCTAGCAACTACATCCTATAAATGACATCGTTCGTGAGGACCTCCGGCGTAATCTGCATGTATCTTCTGATCTGCAACTTCGTACGGAGGCCGCATTCTCGCAAGAAAGTCCAAGAGTCTTGCGCCATCACTACGTGAAGATGAGAAATTTGGCAAGCTCGTGTTTCCATCTATTATGCTGATTGCTTATTACTCATCTACTAACACAATTATAGGCTATAGTAATATAAGTTGATTATGGAGCAGACTGTACTCCTATTAGCTGGGAGACGTCCCCTTAACCTCACGATAGACTTAGCTACTGCAAAAGGTTAGCCTGATAACGCTGTTACTTTATAACGTTTCGTTAACTAATAAGATGACACAGTCTAGTGAGAGGGCGGAAACTAAGGAAAGCCCTGATGTGCCCCGGGCCTCATACATGTATTTACTCGGAATAGCATAAACCCAGCTCCACACGCCCTGCTAGGATTGAAAGGGTAGGAGTAGACGTTCTGTAAAGCCCAAGCTACAGACAGATACTGTAGTAGACCTAAAGGTAGTCTGTAGACGGCAAACTTTACGACATAAAGGCATATTAGGACTTGTGCTATTAGTAAATAACGCTTTATTTACTCCAGAAGCTAATCCCTTTACCTCATGCAGATTGGCATTCTGGGTGCCGACTTCCTAAAAGCACGCACAGGCCGTATAAAAAGCATACTCCTTACTGGCCTTAGTAAGCATGATAAGTAGAATAAGCACTTTATTATATGCACATACTTCTAGCAACAGTATCGTATTCCGAACCTAGTAGAAACGGACACAGCCTGATGGATAGAGTTGAGAGGGTGGAAACCAAGGTAAGCTCTGTTGTGCTCAGGATCCCAAACATGTACTTACTCGGAATGGTTTACACCCAGATGCACACTCCTTTTTGAGATCAATGGGTATGAGCCCCAGCGTAGGCTTAAATCAACGTCACCTTTGACTAATGGTAGCATCAGTGTTAGTACCAGTACTTCTAACGCACAGCTACATTACGACCTAGTAGTTGTAGAAATGGTATTAACCGTATCAGTCTCAACCTCCTTGGGCCTGTCTTTGACACGTACTAAAGGTGAATGAGAGTAGGTGGTGCGGCAGTACCCACGCAAAGTCTACTGTCACTTAAGACTAAGTTAGGCAGTGTTGCTGGCTTGCATTAGAGAAAGCGGCCAATGCCGGGTCCCGTTTAGTCTTCTTGACCCCGGGCAAAGGAGAAGAGTGCGGTTAGCGCCAAATACGCCCGCTATCACTATAACCTACTCGCTGAGACTGTCACCTTCTTAACCAATCTGTTGGTGCACTTGGTGGGCTTCATCGAAATCGATGGTCGAACACATACCCTATAAATACTGCAACACTCGGGTAGGCCAATAGCCTTGTCTGCAACTGTTACCGATAATAGATGTGAATGAGAACCAGAAATTTCAGGCTAAGAGAAGCTCTTGTTCCAGCGATCGTGTCTCTTCCTCCGAGACGTTGTTTTGGTTTAATCGTAAGCCGTGAGGGCAGTTTCTTACCACCTACAAAGAAGGAGGAGGAGCTTTGCGTTCGTATACACGGTGGAAATTTGTAATGGAAACTTGCCGCCGCCCTACGGACGTTTTCTCGCTCTTCAAGCCCCTCGCCAGAAATCTGGCCGTTTTAAAAATTAACTCAGTGCTAATCAGTGCTGTACGTTGTACTGTTATTACTTCAGGTTACCGTCAGGTAGGATAATGGTGTCCATGATGAATTTACGTAGGAACACACCTTTAAAACACGTTTTCCCGGAGGGTGCGCGCGTATGCACCAATGACACTCTCGGGTGGCCCTGAGGACCCCCTTTGAACTTGTATTACTGACAGGTAAAGGCTAACATAATGACACAATCATAACGAATGCTAACCGATTTATTACATCTTCCGTCAGAATTCCGTACCAAGATAATCTGTCTACGACTTTTCACCACCTTCTTGCTCTTGAGATCCAGCAACCCCCTCTCTTGTCTCAATCTTCCAACTGTCCGTATCGTGTTCCAAAATGCTCTATTTTCCTCGGTGCTTTTGGTACCTGCCTACTCGGCTCCTTAAAGCTCTATAAATAATCGGCCATACGCCATTTCTTTGGTCACTACCACCGTCATGGTGTTTACTCAGGTACTGCACTCTCTCTATATCAAGCAAGATTAGTCAACCAACTTCTGTTCTTTCTAGGAGGTTTGGCAGATTTGCTTAATTTGAGTTGACCCAATTGTGAAAAAACTCGAGGTGTTTGGCGGGATTTGAACCCGCTTACTATAGAAGGCCTTTACCGGAATCCAACGCTCTAACCAGTGAGCTACAAACGCCCCACCTCGCGCCATAAATTTAATCACACTTGC
>JAYGXS010000001.1:96205423-96247799 GCA_036362985.1 Ligula intestinalis
GACTGGTTACTCTGCAGCCTATTACCTTTACGCCATACAAGACTCCTCACTTGTGCTGTCTCCCATTTTTAGCGCACATGCCGCCTACAAAGAGCCTTCTGTGTGGCATACATAACAGACAGTATGCGGGCTCACACCTCGGTTAACCGTGCCAATTGGGAATCCAATATCCAGCAGAAGCCTAAGAAATGAAGGTCAAAGTCATGGCGTGATTCGCTCGCCACAAACCTGTAAAACGTCTACTTGAAAATGCTTTTTGGCAACTTACGAAAATTATCAGTTGCTTTATTTAAGCAAAAACAGACCACTTTAAAATATGTATGTATTATGTATTACCGACAAAGACAGGGGACATCCACGAAAGCCTTTTCTGGTTTATCTGCCGTCGTCAGGTGGAGATACCTAACTCTAGGGTAGCAGCGGAAATTGCCGCCACACCAGAGTTTCGAGGTGCAATTTCCGGTGCTACACTGGACTTAGGGCATCACCATCTGATGACGGCAAATAAGCCAGAAAAGGCCTTTGTGGATGTTCACTGTCTTTGTCAGTAATACATAAAACAAATCGGTTACTAAAAGTTAATGAGTAACATTACACTTTGGTTACCAAGGTTGTATAAGGCATCAACCAGGGTGGGTACATCCTGAAGCAGATCGGTGTACAATTACCCAGTAAAATATATGCTCCCGATCACAAACCGACAAGACAACGAACTCGTGACTCAATGGTTGGGGCGTTTGCCTCTGGCTGGAGAGACGCGAGTTCGAAACTCTAGTTTGGCGGCATTTTTCGCTGCTACACTGCAGTTGGGGTATCACCACCCGATGACGACAAATAAGCCAGAAAAGGCATTTGTGGAGGACCCCTGTTTTTGTCGGTAAAACATATATATACGTCTGCGCTGACCATTGTGGTGTTCGACCTAAAAAATAATTTCCTGTTCGAAGTTTCACCGTACACGGCACCACTCATAAGCTTTTTCATTGAGACAGTTGCAAACTGCAGTGCTTCAGGAGAGTCAAACCTATAATTCCTAGAAGTATTTCCTTTTGAAAAGCTTGTTTCAAATTATGTCATTTTTTCAGTTGAATCGGAGCTCTAGCGATATCCCGACCAAATTAAACCACACATAAACGTCAATTTAACTTTTTTACGATATGAAACGTTCAGTTATCCTTCACCTCAATCTCAATAAAAAAGTAAGAGCAAGATTCCCAGTCTGGAAAAACGGTAGGTTTTTAAAATATTAGAAACTGTCATACCGAGTCACTTTTTCCATATTTGTCTATCTTTCGACAGAGCTGTCTTCTCTTCCTCTCAATAATGTACAAAACGGGAACCCGGTATCTATCTTGTAACCAAGGAAGTTTGCAATAGATAGAAAATAAGTTATAAATTTAGTCTGATAAACATTCCAAAAACCGCACAGGCTCTTGATGTGGCGCTTGCTTTCAGTTACTTTTTAAGTAGCTGATACAAAAGGTCTTTCGCCAGGAAATAAATATCTACATGATTATATCAAACTCCCTTTGTTGGTTGAAGTTTGATTTATTTTCATACATCCCGAGCATACAGTTGAATACCGTGAAGAAATAAGCGTTTTATGGGTCGGGAACAAAATTCATGGGAGCGTAGAGTTTCCGACTTATCTAAAATGAAGTGTCTCCCGTTGATTCTAGTAATATAATGTGTTGACCCTCAAGCTTCTACTGTGAGCCAGCTCTCCACATCTCTGCTGACAGCAACACGACTCTCCACTAGATCACATGTTTTTTGGTTCTATTAAAATTCGAAATTTTAACCTCTCGTGGAAGTACTTCTAATCCACTTTACCTGTCAAATGCCACCGAAACTCCACATATTCGAAGGAGCGATACGTTAAATATTCCTTCCGGGTTGACTTCCAGTAGAAAACATAGTGGCCTCATTGACATAACTGAGCATACTCCCTTTTTTATACCGGGTCACTCACACGGACTTTTAATCGTACACTGAAATTCAGTCTTTATCATGTAAGCAGTCCTTGCATCATCCATAACTCTTCGTTGGATATTATCACTTCTGCCTCTTCCACCTCGAAAGACTGTCTTCTTTGATACCAAGTATACCTCTATAGAGCGGTTTTAAGGTTAATAAGGTTAATCCTTGTTACTACGATCTTCCAGGCCCGGTTTTTAGAAGCACAAAAGTAATGGGAAGGCCAGAGTGGTAGAAACAGCTTATTCTGTAGAGAGGGGATGGAGCACAGGTAGGAGGAGATTTGACTGTCAGACTAGCGCACGTCCGTAGGCAAGCGGGTTGTGTCTGAAGTGACGAGAGCGTAGGGTATTGCCGGAAACCCAAAGCATGTGTGGTGACTCACTCCACATAGGCAACCATGCGCCAAGGCCCACCGCTGCTAACGAGTGCACCTGCACTGAAGGCGGCCTCTTGAACAGCCAATCACAGATGCCGTAAAGCTGGTCTCGCCCGGCGGCGAACAAGACGCATGCATGCCTAGGTCAATGCAGTCTGTCCCGCATATAACCTTCAAGGCCGACCCAGACAATGACCGCTCTCTGTGGCCGCTTTCTGTGCTTATCCTGCACTTAGGACCCGGCTAGCCTCTTAGCTGGTTGTATGCTCCAAAGTCGAACTTCTTCCTGCTTATTCGCCATTTTACTGCATACAGAATAAACTATTGCTACCGCTCTAGCCTCCACCGACTTCTCCTCTCCTAAGGAACCCTGGTCTGAAGATCGCAGTTGCCAGGGTTTAACTCACTTAACCCCCTGCGATAATGAAGACTTCCCGATGTGATCTGAACACGCAACCTTCTGATATGGCCTGCTTTTCCTGCGTATTTGGTGATCCGCACTTACAACTTCTGACGTGGCCGAGCTCAATCATTATCAAAGCTCCCTCGCCTTCAATTGAATTTTTCCTGTACCAACTGATGTGACCGCGATATGGTGACTTTCTGTACCGACATCCTGTTGTGAAGCGAGGTGGAGATGTTCAACGCTCACAGGCCATCCAGCCTAGGCTCTAGTTCCTTCCCAATCCAAGAGGGATGTCCCTTTATGAGTGCCAGCACTCAGATATCCTTCCCAATCTTTGACCTTCCTTATACTGTCAACGATACCTCTCTTATCAACTCATACTGACACATTGTTCCTGCAGCCAATCAGGAAAGGAGTCACATTGATTGGTGCGAGTTCTCTCGTCGAGTTAGAGTAGTGCTGAGTCAGGGTGTGGCGGAGAGTCACGTGCGGGCCGACATCTTGGCAGCCGCATTAAAGGCAAGTCAGCGCGCTTGCCGCTGATTATGGGTTCCCGAGTGGCGGTAGCGGTCCTCTAAATCTTTCTTTGAAATAACCTGCTAGGCGATATCAGGTCATCAGCTAAACTTTCTACATTAAGGGAAAACAATGCCTTAACCTTGAAAATGACTCCATTAACTTCTTAATTTCGGCAAAACTGTCTAGGAGGGCCGCCAAGGTTTTGACGGCGCCCAAGATGTGCTTCAAAAATAAGACTCATTTTGAAACACATATTCCCCCCACCCAACAGTCCTAAGTAATTTGTGTTTAAACATTTGATTATTGGCTAGCGAGTATAAATGAATATTTTATTGTGTTGGAAATGATCAAAAATATTCAACTACAAAAACGTATGTTTCTTTCAATGTATTAAATAGAATCAAATCCATCAACGTAAACTCCTGTTGCTCCGGCAATCGATGCTCATTACGTGAATTCAACCTTGTACTGGCGGAGTTTAACGAAACGAGGAAATTCAACCTTACCTTGGTGGAATTTAACGAAAAAAGGAAAATCAACCATATATTGGCGGAATTTAACGGAAAAAGGAAATTCGAGTTAGCAAAAAGTTAAAAGTAGGTTACTGTTATAAGTCAAAGGCAAAAGGCACCTCTTAAGACAGTCCTGCCTTCATTTCCCCGTTCATTTCAAGCAAGGATTTTCATTAGGCCAAGAAATGCAGATCCGGGATTTAAATATAAATCAATCACCATTACTGACAACATTACGGATATACTGCACGCATTCATACCCCTACATCTGGGCTGGTACTTCCATATCTCCCTAGAATACTCAAAACTCTTACCTCAAGTTCTGGTAACTCATCCTCATATTTCTTCAGGAATCGTTTTTCTGAATTCAGACCTAAAGAAATTCAGGAAAGGCAATAATTTCCTCAACCAATCCTTACGGTAAACAGACAGGTTTCGTGGCGTGCACTTGCTCTGTCGTCTTGGTTTTGATCGCCATCAACATCCTCGGGATGGAGTTTTTGGGCGTTAGGATACCATGTCCCTAAACATTGGCCCGTTCTACGCAGGCCTCTTGCAATCCAACAGCCATTTGCAGATTTATCATAACAATCCAATGCTAATACCAACTCTGCACTATCTAAAAAGAAGCTTATTAAGAATAATAAGGTTTATTGGTCTATCAACTTTTGGCGCTGTCGGTATTCTTGGAAGACTTAATAACTTAAAACAAAGTAATCCTTTCCGTGAAGTACTTTGGGGTTTTCCCGGATTGTGTTTAGCCAACAGTGTGCGCAATTGGAAATTTGCTTTGGGTAAAATAGCATTTTAAGGGCTCGGTAAAAGCAAAATTGAAAAAAAACAATAGCTTCAAGGCATGGGAAATAATGTTGCCTGTGAAAAATTGATAGATTGTCAAACATGGACTCTCGAAAGTGTTCATTCGACAGAGCTATTGTTATGAATTTATCGATGAACCTTCTATCTAATTAAAATTCAATTTCAGTCTTTATTAAACGTATTTTTTATGGAATACTTAAGATCTGGCAAGTGCAAGTGACTATTCCTAAGACATTCCACACATTTTTTCGTCAGAAGAATTCATAGTACAATATCATAATATAAAAATTGCCATTTAAATTAGTTTTAGGGCGTTCAATAATACAACGAAAATATGTTTATTCCCCCCTGCAACCTAATCATCGCCCTTTCAGATTTGAAACAATGCTGTTTTTTTTCTGTTTTTTTTGGCATTCTCTGAAGACAGCTTACGCCGGTAGTTTTCTGTAGAATTGAATTTACACAGTCCTTACGATGTTGAGCCCATTTCAGCGGCATACCTGCCATCGAAATTTCGGCCAGGCACATTGCAATACCATTGCTGATTGCTCTATTGTCGGTAGCTCGTATTCCAGTGCCTTTATTTCCTGAGGGGTTGCAGATTCCAGCCTTTGGAGCACATAAATCCCACCAGCCTGTTGATCTGGGAACATCATTCATAGAAATGATCCTGAAAAGAAATTTTGATCTTATATACCATTATGTATATGCATTGCAACTTTTTGCTGATAAAGCTTAATATAAATACCTTTCGCTTCTTTTGCATCAATCTATCTATCTGCGTCTCAAGGCTGTTGAATTAGCCAAACTGATCATATGGATCCTTTTTGTCCCGACATGGTTCCCTCAGCCATTTTTGCATTTAAACGGTTCTGCACTTTATCGTCAACATAAGGAGAAGAATTAAATAATTTTCCAAGTCCGGCGCCTTCGCCGCCCTGTAACTTATTGTGTTTAATACGTATTTTGAATGCTCCAGTTCAGACCAATGAAATACTAGATCTGAAATGAGAACTGGGTACTTATCTTAGTAGTATGAATTTCGTACATCCTTGAAGATAGATATCTTATTATTTTGGCCTTCGGAAGCTACATTGTGAACTCATGGATTAACAATCTTTCACTTGACATTGATAACTAGTCCATGAATTATCATGGACGCGTCCTTCTATTTAAGAATAACGAGGATTCGGCAAGTTCTCCAAGTAAACATACTTAAGATTGCTCCATGAAATGTATAAGACTTTTTCGCAACTGTGCAGTCAACTGAAAGTACAACTGCGGATATCCGAAGGAGTGCCACTTACTAATATTTTCCCTGACTTTTACCAGGCTCCTTGCAGCGCGCAGTGTTTGAAACACAAAATGAGTGCTCTCAGTGTTCTCGCGACTAATTCTAAATTCTGCGTCTCATGTTTAAAAGATTGGAATAAATTTGGGAAGACTAACTTGTGAGTTTTTCTCATTGGTTTTATTAAACTTATATTCTGTCAATTATTTTCTCTTGACTCTTAAATTTTTGTACGAAACATGCTTCCAAACCCCGATAGTAATTTTTCTGTCTACCTCTTGCCTCCAGTGTTCGTTTGTCTTCAGAAATGGCTATTTCTGCTCACATTTAATAAATGAAAACCGACAAAGTTGTGTGCGGTTTTTCCAGTCCCCTTTTCCGCTTCATATGCGCTTGACAGAAACCTACAAGGTGTTGTCAAATAGCGTCTTTTGTTTGCTTAGCCTGCGGGAACCTCTGGCAAGTTCGCTGTATAATAAAGAATTGGCCAGAAACTTGCCAGCCATAATCATAATCATGTGACTTAATCGCGATCTTACCTGCCTTAGTGCGAGTTAGATACCGTGAATGCCCATCTTGTTACGGGAGCTTTATGTTTGGTGTCCTTTTCTGCACATTCGCTGCAGCTGTTCTTCGGAGACATCTGGGAAAAAACTGATTTCCTTGGGTGATTTGTTTATACTGTTCATGTGTCCGTTACGTAAGAGATTGCCATAAGGATGACCGCCCTACGCACGACTGACAGTCCCAAATACGTTTGTAGGTCTGTCGGAGATCTGGCCGGCTTTTGCAGTAGTGTTGGTAATTTGCCCATTACTTTTCATGTTCCTTAAAATTGTGTTCTCAAGACATGCCAATGCCTTTGCAGATTTGAGGCGAGTTTCGTGGACACATTCTCCGGGTTTGTCATGCGCTTCAGTTGACGTTAGTCGATACACGACAACGGTCTTTCGAACGGTAGAGGAAGTATGTTATTGGCTTCCTTACATAGAATGTAAAGTCGATTAAGGCTGCATTTGAGCGCTCAGCACAGTTCTCCAATCTGCGATCTTTCCATCCGTAGTGTTGTTCCGCCTGGGCTGAGCGGCGACGTTGTTTTGACTTTTGAGGCATGTAGATATGTTTGATGGACGGGAGGAATTTCCTCATCTTATTGCAGTATGCGCCAATTTCAATCACTACTGCTTTATTAAACAACCGGTTTCCCTCACCTTTTGTTGCAATAGGCCTCAGTGTCGGTGTTACCGCTCTATTGCCTTCGCCTTTGCTCTTGGAATTGATGATATGTGCCCCGTTTTCTGTCAATGCAGGTGCTAGGTTTATTTGTCGTCGTCCAAGTAGTCGGTCTTATTATTAGTGGCATGAGTGACTTCCTACCACACCTTCCATTTGGCCTCACTTCAAGAGTTAGCTTCTAAGATTTTTATTTCTTCCAGTTTAGAATTGGTATGATTACCTGATCGTAATCTGCCTTAACTTCGATCAAAGTTTACAGTATTTAACATACCCGATGTTCTCTTGCTGCTGTCTGCTCGGTTGGACTTACACCTTTATTCTTCAGACAGCAAGTCTCTCTTCAATGCAGCCTTCAGAACTTTGCTTCTTCTTTGTCAGTAGAAAATCACACTGATCATGCTACATGACGAGGACGTAGTCCAGTGTTTGACATTGACCTGCACGGTATTGTATCCACATTGTTTTTTTCTGTTTTAGTAATTGTAAGGTGTTAGTGACGATGGTGTGACATTTTTGCCTGCCTGGAACAAAGGGAGGTTTTATTATCTTACAGGTGTAGTTACCCTAACGGTCTGGCATTCCCTTCTATATAACACGTTCTGTTCCCATGTGCACATGGAAGTCACTGAAGAGAATCAATTTGTCCGCATACGACAGCTGCAAAGGAGGCATATTGATCTTCATAGATATTACCCTTCACGCCATTAGAATTTGTCACTTATTTAGCGTAGGCGCTGATTTTGGTGGCTGATTTTTCCCCTTAGTCTGGCAGCTGTCAGTTCTTAAAAGCATGTTTGATTCTCTGTGGGAGTCAGGACATTCGTCTCACGATCTCATCCTTCTTGACGAGATCGAATCCTTTGTCTCATCGCTCTACGCTTAAGCATCGACAACAGGTGTCTCTCTCAATCATTTCATTCAGCTGAACCTGCTAGAATGTTCAGGTCTCACGAAGATCCGCGATGTCCACCTCGTTGTGTGTCGGTATGCGGGTGACGAGAGTCCTATTTTCTCCAACCGGTTGGCTATGGGGCTGTCTAATAGCGAGCTGATATTTCGGGCTGCCAGAGTGAGTATTGTTGTTAGATGCAGTGAACTTGTGATGGCGTGCCCTTCCGATCTTTTAGAGCATGTTTTCTGCCTCTTCTCCCGCTAATTGACTAGCAACGCATTCCAAAATAGAATCATGTCGATATTCCAAGAGACTGTCAAGTTTAACCACCAGCCGCGGCCCTTGTTTAGTGGAAAACGACCGGGATTGGACTAAACAACCCATGGACTCGGCCTAACTCTCTTCGCAGGAACTCTCATCTCTTTTTGAGGGGCAGAGAGTAAAATGAAGATAAATGCAATTGTTATTGTTTCTTGGGATTAACGTATGCACGCAAGACACGCTCATTTTGTTTGACTCGTCGGTCATCGCCAGCCTCGTTGAGCCAAAAATGAAAGCTTCTGTGGTAGACATATTCTTGACCTTTGCGATTTTTGCATCTTTACTCTTACACAATCCATAGCACTCACAGGTAAGTTCACTGCTTGCTCCCTGGAGTGAGTTATTTGTCACTAAGTTATAGTCATTTGGATATAACAGACACTCTTAATAAAAAGTTAATTTTAAAATCAGCTCACTATCTCAGCTAGTTCCATAAGTAGACCTGCATCTGTGCGCACTACATCAAAAATACCGCTGTTTCGTGTTATTTACGCGCTCACCAATGCCAGTCTGGGCATACGTTACCGTTTTTCACTAGTTCATGTGGCCCAAGTAAGCTCTTACGGACAGTATCTGGAACCTAATTGTATTCGACGTTGGTTAAGACAATAAGTCAATTACCTTCCCTTTCATTGGAGTATTTCTTACGATTTCGCTTGATTTTGCCTTTCATTTTATACGGGACCTCTTGCTTTTTACAGTTTACAGCAGTCAAAGGAGGACCCCGACGTTTGCATCAACAATGTTTGTGATCTGTTTATCAGACTCATAGTTGGCGATGGCAAGATTGACATCCTTCCAAAGGTTCTTTCTGAACTATTCAGGGTAGGTTGTCGTAACTGTTAGTATTCACCTCCTTCAGGTCTTTAACGACAAGGAATTCCACTCAAAGCTTGCGGATGCACTGTGGCTAATCGGTAGTTTACAGCTTTGGAAGTCATCCATTCTTGTGTATAATAAAAACAGATTCCGCTATGGCTGATGTCACTGATCCCGGCATGAAGGACCGCTACATTCGTGTTGTGACACACTGCAAGCCCCTCGTGGATGTGTCTCTCCTAATGGAGCGTCTGTCGGACGACACTCTGGAGCAAATATCCCTGATCACATCACGTCAACAGTTTCAGACACGTTACGTTCGCACGAAAACACGGTTGTTTTTCAAGCAGCAAAAGTTTAACCTTCTCCGGGAAGAGAGTGAAGGCTACGCCAAGTTAATTGTTGAGTTGAGTCAACCGATGGGATCAATGGAGCAGTGCATAACCCACATCCGCTCCCTGATCGGGTACTTTGATCTTGATCCCAATCGAGTACTCGACATCATCTTGGATGCCTGTGAGATGCGTAGGGACATACAGGGCTCCTTCATCGAACTCATTAATCTATATCATCCCGATAGAGTAGATATGACGCACATTCTCAGTCACAAATTTCACTTCTATCAGGTATGCTGCTCCGACGACAACATGCGATTACTCATACATTTTCTTTTAAGGGTCGCGAGGAATCTACACCAGAGTCTTTGCATCAACTTGCCGCTCTGCTGATCACCATGAAGATGGTTGACGTTGACGTGCTTTTGGCTCACGTAAGTTTCGCCTGCTTTTGCTTTTACCGTTTTTTCTCCGGACTATATTTGCGCCTTAAATTATAGCACTATGCAACTAATTCACGCGGCCTGTACTTCTCAAACATTTCTTTCGTTTCTTACTGAGAGTTGTCGTCAGCGCACACAAGACTGTTCTAGGTGCACTTTCTAGCTCGTTGCTACGTTAATGTCCTATGTTTGTCAGTAATTTGTGCGAATTTCACCAATCTCATCCCGACGAGCGTCACATTACGCAGAAGAGACAAAACAGGACTCATTTTTCTTTCAAGGAGTGTTTATTCTTGTTTTTAGCAAACAGTCTACACCTCAATGGTGTTTGTTAATGAGAAAATGTACGCTATAGTACATCTCTGTGCTCAGCTCTATCATCGGATTCCAGCGTGTTTGCCCCACCTGTCCTAGGCACTTTCAGGTATGCCCACAGCGCAACAATCTGCCCTGACCTCATTAAAAATATCGGGGAAATCGCGTGATGTTCGCAGCTCTAGGGTTCTGGCTATGTCACAGCACATGTGTGCAAACGAGTTAGTTGGGCCAAAAGTGCCGGCGAATAAGTGTGCTTAATTTACAGCAGATGATCCCTCGTAGTGTCCGTGTTGCTTTCAACAATAGTTCTCAATCTGGTTTTTGCACACACTAACTTATAGTCGCTGCCATTTACCAGAGGTGTGACTGGTGAGGACCGCAGTTACTTGCAACCTTATCTTGCCGCAATTAGCATGCCATACTGAAAAAAGCCGCGGCTAGGCACCAGCGCACTCAGTGCATAGTGAGTACTTTCACATGCTAGTTTTTTTAACTCACACGTGTTAGTCGCAAGCGTTCCTGGCTTATAGGGGCATTTATAATCCGGAAGTGGTTGCGCGTGTCAGTATTCGCTGTCTTTATTATTCGAGTAATGGGGTGCTTTGCGACCTGGAACCTTTCTTCAGTCCTCGACCGCTGCTCCCCCCCTTCAGAAGACGAATCTTGTTTTTTTTTTATCTATGAGATACCCATCGTCAGGTATTCATAGACCCATTCCAGCATTAAAGGCAGCACCTGAAACAGTCATGCTGCCGCCGGCGAAAGCGGACCTTCAATCAAGTTGAAGATAGTTCTCCCCCAAAAATACTGATCCTTGCATTTATTTCTTTGCGGTAGTGTTTCCTCTTAGCCGCCCTATCCCCTCCTGTCTTTCTTACCTTCCAGTTGCAGCCGTCTGATGATGCCATTCAGTCTGGTCGTCTTCGCAGTGTTCGGGAGGCCAAGGCCTACAGGCCGCCACCACAGACAGCCCTGGGCTTCTCTCAAGTGCCTTTGTCCGCAGCTAATGCCATCCCGGACAACCTAGACAACGTACTTGGTACCAGCGGCGGCGGCGGCGGCGGTGGTGGTGGTAGTGCCTTCTCTGGAAACGGTCTTCTAGGGGAACCAAATCGGTTGTTGATTGGTGGAGGCGTTGGAGGGCAGCTTGATAATGACTGGGTTGGCGAAAAATCTGCGACATCGGCGGCAGCGGCGGCGTCGTCATCAGCACCCCTGATGGCTGAACAGAATGGGAATGGCGCAGTTTGGTCACCGGCCCACCGCGAGGGCTCCGAGGCCATTGAATCATCCGTCTCGGAGGACGATATGGGAGAGTTTCAGGTACTTTTTCTCGGCCTCCTCCCTACCTCTTGTTCTTCAACCCCGTACTCACTCTCCCTCCCCCCTCTCCCTACATACCCTGTGTACTCACTTGAACACAGCTAGTCCGTTTGATCTGCATGCTTTTATATTTCGTGTTGTTTTAATTGTGCTTTCTCCCCCCCCGCAGTTTGTCAACAATCAGAAGCTGGACCTTTGTGCAGCGCTGGTGCGTTCGGGCGACTGGAAGAGTGCCCAACAGATACTTGATCGTTTTCCAGGTCACTGGATTGGTTCACATGCTCCCCTGAACAAGGCCATCTGTGATCTCATCCACTTTTTGATCGACCCTCTGTACGAAAGGTAAGTGCGTCTCCTTCCAGTCCGTTGTCCTGCCTGCCGCGCACATGTGGTGTGAAGTTCCCTTAGTATGGCTTAGCAGTCAAAATGACGAAGTATAACTTTAATAGGGGTTAAATTTTTCTTAAGCGGTATTATCGATTAATATATTTGCCGGGTCGACGGAGATTTAACGGTTCTCTCTTCGTCGACGTGCCAATTAGTAGATGAACCTGCTGGCAGATAAGTTGGGATTTTTAGCATCTGCCAGGTCCCCTTTCTCGTGTTCCCTTCTTTCTTGCCTTGCTGCTCTAGATATCCTACCAAAAATGGCTACGACATTTGCTAACTGCTTGTAGCAAGGTTTTTATCGGCCACTGACTGTCGGGTGCGCAAAACACCACGATTCAATATTAATTATGTAGTATTGATTTAGTGTCATAGGCCAATTTAAACTGTCGATTTTGCTCCGTCTTGTTTTTTTCTTAAGCAAATCATCACTTAAACGCTGTATTCGTCACACCAGTTCTTTATCCCTCAGACCACCGTGATAGTTATTTATGCTTCTAATATAGCCCTATTACCTAAGCATATTATTCTTCGAGTTCTCCTGTGTAACTTTTTGCTCAGATACTGCCCTGTCTGTGAGGAGTAAGTAAAAAGTCGATTTAAATTTTTTCCCCGGTTTTTGTTGGTTGCACACAACACAGTGGCTTATTCTAGTGTACAGTTTAAGGGAATTATACCACGCCTAACAGACTCCCTCCACCACTACCTTTCACACCACCTTCAGCGTCTGCCCCCTGCCCAGCTGTCTTATGAAATTTCGCAAGAAACCACAAACGCCCGAACTCTTTGCCACTGGATCGACTACCGTACTAGACCTGCAACCCGCTACCGACTTTCAGAGCCTTGGCCGCTTCGTCTTACCCATCACCGGCTACCTAGGACCCTTCCTCTCGCACGATGTGGTCCTCATAGTGAAGCTCTGTCGCATCTGCATCCCCTACGTCTCCCTGCTTGTGAGTAATGCGGGGACATGATGTCAGCAGACTTGCCAATCTCAGCCACCCGCTCTCTATGTCCTCAACGCTAACTGTCTGCTTTTGTTTCCTGTTTTCTCCTAGGCCTCACGTAAAGCCTCTCCGGACGTTGTCTACCAGGCCATCTTCAACATGCTCGATGAGTCCATCCTACCCGCCCTGAACATGGTGCCTGCAAACTGCTGTCTTGCAGAGGAGGTCTGGCGACTGTTGCGTCACCTGCCCTATGATCATCGGTAGGTTCAGTTATGTACACCTGGTATCAACCAACTATTCTTCAATATTCACGGTCGTCCAATCCCGCCTCCGGTCTTCTTGAATCTATCCTGACACCGGGCACAGGCGAGTTAGAGAAGAGGGAGAGAGAGAAAGAGAGTGTGGCAGATGCAGCGCAATCTACCGTCACTTAAATCTAATTCACGCGCAAGTCACCGCGTTTGCTTTGAGCTTGCTGGCTGGCTAGTAGCTCTTGTTGGATCAGGAGCCCCGCTGGGTCGGCCTCAATCCCGGCGGCGGCGAGGAGGAGGAGTCGGAGCAGCATGGTCGGGAGGGGCTGCTCTGTCATCAAAAACACAGCTGGAGAAGAGGAGAGATAGATCCACCGTAGGGAGGTTTGGTGTAGCAGACCTTGACCGCCGTGAGGGCGGGTGGGAACGCGGTCAACGACGCGTCTGCTGTGGTGGCATATATACAAAAATTGGAACGATACAGAGAAGATTAGCATGGCCCCTGCGCTTTGAGCTTGCTGAAGCACGTGACGCACATTGTCAAGATCGACGGTCGCACTGTCCTGTCACCTGACGGAGACAGGAGGACCGGGACGTGTGCGTGTGTGGGCTGGTTAGCGTTGTCAACCCCGTCGCCATAACATTGTTTTGTCACCAATGCAAGGTAGCTGAGGGATGAAAGAGCGCGGTAGATGTTGCCTCCAGTCACGTGCAAGTCTGGTATTGTGCTCACTTTGTGCAGCCCGCAGTGGGCGCCATCGACCCGGCTGCCATAGTTGGCTCTTGGCAAAAAGTTGTCCGGTGAGTGGGCCATGAAGTAGATTTTGCACTCGACTTAATCGCTGCATTGACCACGGGCAATGATCCATACTTTTTTTTCGTTACACCCGTTTGGGCTAGTGATGCCAACATTTCAACTACCTGTGCCAGCTACCCTCTAATCCGTCCTCTCCATATTTCACGATTCCTTACGAGTCCAGACCAGGCAGATCAATGTTCAACAATCTCAACTTATTACTAAAAACTTTAGTTCTCGAGTTTAGTAAATGTAGATTTCTGCGACACCCATATATGCGGCCATCGTATGTTCGGGACACTTATTATTTTCGTTGGAAAAGTAAGAGGCCAAAAGGAGCAGTCTCTCCTCCAATTGGCGGCGTAGCAACCCACCTGGATGATGTGATCGTGATTCCATCCGGTACTTGATCACAGCAACTTGGAATGTTCAGGCCTTATGCGCGCGTAATATCGGTCGACGTGGGCGCCGCATTTAGACTTGATTAATAGTAATGACGCTTGGAACTAATACGCCCTCCCCCCTTTTCTTCTTCTTCTTCTTCTTCTTCAGGTATCGCCTTTATGGCCAATGGAAACATCTCAGCTGCCAGGGCGAACCGGTCCTCCTGAGAAAGCGGACGCTTATCCTCCTGAGAACTAAGGCAATCATGAAGTATGTGAACGTCAGGCATTGTACTGACTCATGTGCCTTCTGGGCTAATTTACTTCTCCCTCCTATTTTCTACATAAGTCAGCCTGGAGTTATCCTCTTAAAGTTGTTTGCATTGAGGCACACCGAAACGTCCTTGCTTGAGTAGCTGCCTTGAGTTCTCTCAGCTATTCCTACTGTCATAGACTGGTAGATACGGCTGCATTTGTGGTGCCTGCAGGCACGCGTGATGAAGGACGCTCCTGCTGATGTCTTTGTATTCCGAAACTAGTCATCTACCTTAGAGCCTTTTTAGTTGCTAAGGTTAGTTTAAGTGGTCCGCTTAACAGAATATTTGAATGAGTTCTCAACCCGAGTAATACAATTGGCCCTGTGCATATGTCCAGGAAGGCCAAACATTCCCGTGTCCTAACCCCTAACATAGACCTAAACCATGACCTTAATCTTAACCTGAATCCCACCCTAAACCATAAAAGTACAGCTTTTTAATTTCCTTAGAAATTGATTTCAGATCGCGGTATGCATCGGTATATTTGAAGTCTATAGGTATTGACTGAAATTTTAAGTGTATGCTTTGGCTGGAAGCCGTCAATCACTGCGTAATATACACTTACTGCCAACAGACAGACATTAGTAATAGATGTTAGTGTTGTAGCTTACCATACTAACAGCCCGGGCGCTACTATGTCTATGCCTACATAATTCAAATATACTGATGTATACCGTGATCAGAAATTAATTTCTGAAGGGATTAGAAAGCTGAACTTTCAAAACCGGTATACCAACGAGAAAGCGAACAGGCAAAGGTGGGGACCCACAGATGAGCCTGACCCCTCGCAGCTGTGTCCAGCAGCGGCACGTGTCTGGGCCATAGTACCTGGGTCGTTAGTATAGTAAGTTACAACATCCATAAAATTACACTGAGCACTAACCATAACACTTAACTTAACCTGAACGCTAACCTTAACATAACGCAGAGCTACTTGTATGGCTGCGGATTTCTGTGCTCATGTCCTGTTTAGGCAGCCGTATGCCTAATCCTTGCCTTTTAGCTTTGGTCACCTGTCTCTCTCTCTCACAGTAAGTTGCTAAGTGACGGTGAAAAAGATGCCATGGGTCTCTCTGCTGGCTTTATATCTTATTGGTTCCGTGAAGTGACTTCTAGTTAATCCTTCCATAGTGGGTTCAAACATTTTGATCAATTAAGCAAATGTCCCCATTATCCAATGTCACAATGACGAATCCCCGGTTAAAGGCTTCCTCGCTGTTGGCGCCCCTTATTTTCGAAATGCTCCCTGACATCTTGTTATCACCAGTAACTCTCCTGAAGTCGAACCACTGTGATTGTAGACTTACGCACGTTTGTTTCCATCCAGCTGGCGATGACTGGTGCTGCAATGTTACTTTCTTATTTGACACAGTAAGAAAATGTGACCAGCTAGTGTCAAGTCGTCTCGGAAGGTAGGTTGTATGCAGGCGAGTGATGTTGAACACAACCAGACTGACTGACTGTTGTTTACTGGAGGCAATGACCGAACAGTAAATTATAGATGATTGCCGTAGCTGTTGGCCCCCTCCCTCCTCTCTCCTCCCCCACACCCTTTACCTTTTCCCTGTTACTTTCTAGGCGCCTGAGTAAGGAGAATGTGAAACAGCTGGGCCGTCACCTTGGCAAACTGTCGCACAGCAATCCGGGAGTCCTATTTGACTATGTGAGTTAACTGACTCAAAAATGAAGTCTATCTCTTATCCCCTCTGTCCGTTAGCTATGTGTCTAACCGCCCCGACGTATGCTTTTTCCAGGTCCTGCAGTCCATCCAGATGTTCACTAATCTCATTGGCCCTGTTGTGGACGCCCTGAAGTATGTCAGCAGTTTGGGTTACGATGTACTGGCATGTGAGTCCTCTTTTGTCCAACGCACTCTTTTGTTTATTGAACCGCCCTGGCAACCCGTATTTTGACTCATTTTGGTCTTTTTCTTTCCTAGTCTGCTTGATCGAGGCGTTGGCATCGGACAGGTCCAAACTTGACGACCTACAGAAGAGCCAAAGCCTACAAGGTGGGAGTCGACACGCTGCCTCTTTATGCACCACTAATAGGCCCCCTCCTTTGCTGGTTTCAGCGGCCTAATAATTCGGGTTTCCCCCCATTCAAAAAAACGCTGCCGTATTAGGCCAATAGAACAGCATCGCTGGGAGTGTTTTGTCCATTATTTCGTAAATCTGGCAGCAATCCCAACTTTGATGGGATAATCAGCCGTTTCATCAGTACCTTATCTAGCCCTTGTTTTTCCAGACCTTCCTAACAACTTTTTTTTCATTCACCTTCAGCTCTGTCCAGTTTCACGGGTCTTCTCTGCAAAAAATACCAGTTTGATCTCTCTGGCATTCTTCAATATGTGCTCAACCAACTCAAAGCCGGCAGAAGGTGAGTTGGCAACTTCCTTGGCGTTCGCCCGGCGTATGTTTTGAGCGCTTTATGTGACCCAGTGCAGCGAATAAAAAGCCACATGACATTTTGACCGTGTCATCCTATGAGTACCACCGTGCGGTTGGTCCACGGTAAGGTGAAACAGGGATAGTAGTTGACTTGCGTTGCATCTACCGCACTCAATCCTCCTACATGGGCCCAGTTTCACGACCAAGTCAAGAAGACCGGATGTGAGAGAAGGTGCATGTGGTTGGCGTGGAGGAAGCCTGTCCTAGGCGTGCTGCATCGACTTAAAACGCCATGTAGTTCTTTACAATATGCCTAAAAGTATCTGCTTGATAGTTTGTTGGTTTGTAACCTTGTCGTAGTAGCTTAAGTTAATTGGACATACCCTTGCCGCCATGATCTTCAGCCCCGGTTCAGTGTGGAAGAGAAGAGATATGAAGCTAGATAGGAGGAATAGTGTATTCCGTACAAAGGTAGTGGAGAACAGGCTGGGGGAAATCGACAGTCGGAGGAGTGCACGCCCCCCCCCCCCCCCCAGTCGGCCGCTATCCGAAGTCTGAGAGCTCAGTAAGCATCACTGTGTCTACATCGCGGTCTTTGTGTGAGTCAGCCTTAAAGGTGAATGGCCAGACCGGATTGGGATACACAGGTACTGGTTCTTGCGCACTTGCCAGCAGCCGTGAGGGGAAAGTATTGTGCGCAGATTGGACTCACTACAACCTTATCATTCGCAAAGCTGAATAAGCTGAACTTATCGATGATTTTCAGCTCATTTTATTAGAGTTAATGATAGGCGAGCTAAGCTGCCTTCGTTGCCGTCCCGACTGACGGCTTCTATACTCTTGTCTTCTTCCTCTCTTCAGTGACGACCTGCTCATTCTGCGCGAGATTATCCACCAGATGTCTGGTCTGGACACCACAGAGGAGATGACAGAGGAACAGTTGGAGGCCGTCTCCGGAGGTGAACTGCTGCTACAAGAGGGCGGCTACTACGCACAGATCCGCAACGCTCGTAAGAACGCCACCCGTCTGAAGGAGGCCCTGATTGAGCACCAGCTGGTGATGCCTTTCCTATTCCTCATGGCCCAACAGCGAGACGCCATCCTCTTCCTAGATGATCCCAATCGGCATGTTAAACTGGCCGGACGGCTCTACGACCAGGTGGGTGCGCTGCTCTCCATCCCCAGTCACGCGCGCGCGCTGCATGCGGTTTGTCAGAGCTCGAGTCCACCCTAGTGCGCAAACAGCACGTCGTGCCTGCTTCCTTGCAAATTGACGGTTTGATGAACAACCTCTAACCCCGGGGGAAGTAAGAGCTAGCAGAGTTGGGACGTGTTTGACTTGCAAGCAAAATAAGAGGAGCCCGCGCTTCGGCCACTTACAGTTTTGCCACTCGTCTGGTAAATAGGGAACTTCTACCCCCCTCCCCCCTCATATATCGTGGATCTGCCTAATCTGTTAATCGACCTACTCGCGAGTTGCGGCAAGGCCCTCAACGTTCTGCCAAATGAAGGGGAAAAACCCTAATTCCATGACCTGTGCATGTATTTATGCGCGCCTGTGTTCGCTTGGAATCTTCTTCCCTTGGAGGAAGAGCTTCCCCCGTCCACGTTTGAACGACTCAGCTCCCGCTGCCTGATTGGCTCCAGCGGGTCAATGCGTGTGTGCGCGTGTGTGTGGGAGCAGTTACTGCGGCGTGCTGGCGGTTCCCAGTGGAGAGGAGAGGCCTGTCATCTCTTCTTCCTGTCGCTTGCTCCCCTCTGTTCCAGTGCTGGTTTGTCATTCTATATTGATATTTGTGTTTATTTCACCCTTTTGTTTGTTCTGCGCAAATTGCAACCGAAGAACTCCCCAGAAGGCTGATCTGTAAACACACACATGTGTACCGTGTTCTCTGCTGATTAATGAAGACCAAGTGGCGAGCACGGGGGGGCCTTGGCAGTAGTGAAGATTGCTATTATCTAGGTAGACAGGGCACTTTTAAGCTAAGGTGACCAAGAAAAGGAGCTTTCATCACTATCAATAACTGGTACGCAGACTTCGCAATAAAAAGCCGGATCTACTGTTAGGCACTCTGTCAGGTATTTAACTGAACATCCTCAACAATGTTCAGATGAGCCACATCCCCTTTTGACTAATTGTGAACGACTCATGACTAGGACCTTATGAACTTCCATTGGTGACACCTGTGAAGGAAAGGGGGTTTACTTAACACGGAAACTGCTCAGAGCATGCGGCTATTCAACCAGCCACACATCGACCGTCATTTCAGCTTATTCGAAGTAGTCTTGGGTGTTGTGTGAGAATTGAGAATCTCCCATTTGCTCACGGAGCTCCTCAGTCTTCGTCGCAGTGCCTCTCTTAGCAGGGATTTACTCAAAACATACATGCTCGGCATGTTAAGAGGGTTATTCCGATCGCTCCAACCAAAGTGTTAGTCTCCAGACCCTCATCACCCTAAACTTGTTTTGTCAGGGTTAATTAATCGCACTAATATTGTGTAACTCCATTATAGACACCAGTTTAAGCAAAATCTTACGATGCTAGAGACGATTTTAAGTAAAATTACACGTCGAACATAAAGTCACGCTGACGGTGGTCAAGCAGAACGAGCTTAATGCACTTGGCTCTTCGGCCGAGCTACACGGGGCCCCTATTGGTGGAAATCTATTTTTTAAAATTTATTTTGCAATTAAGTACTGCAGTAATAAGCATCCACGTGTGTCTAAACACCACCGCATAGTCCATTTGAGGAGGCTAAAGTTCGCGTCACGTGAAGGTAAAGAACTCTGCAACATTTATCATCACCGTGTTCAGTATTAAATACTTCCTGGACGGAAGAGAAGATTCTTATCCATGAGAGAAAGAAGTAGATTCAGTAAGGATGACCTGCATGGTCCCTATAATGGATATGTGAACTGGGACCGCACACAACGCAGGTCTTTTTGCGTCGAATTCCGAAAAAATAGCATTAGGTTCATGATTAGCGTTAAGTTTCAAGTCATACTTCACTGTAGGCTTAGGGTAAAGGCTGATTATGGTTTAGTTTATGGCTAGTGTTCGGGGTTAGAGTGTGAGAATATTTGCGCTTCCTGGAATAATGCGTGCAAGGCCATCTTTATTATTTTGAACAGGGCGTTCCTGTTTCAGGGGCTATATAAGCCATCCTTACCGAAACTTCAATCGAAACGAAGGTACTTTTAAAGCTCATGCTAGATTCTATCTTTAAATAACACATAATTGTCTACTACATTCTATCTGCTCCGAGTTGGTCCACTTACAGTCCCTGGCTTGATCGATCGGTGTGTCTGTGGCCATGCAGGCGTGCACACGGTTTATCGGACCTGCTACTGACTTAACTGGACCAAGTAAGCGATAAGTGGTTAACATTAATTTGTTAATGTCAAGTTTCATGTGGGTGTTCGAAACCTCAACTAAATGCACCTTAACTTTTGTGGGGCTTACGCCTAAAAAGAACAACAGACAAACCAAAGCAGGTTTCTTAGAAAGCGAACTTAAAAGGTAAAATAAGTCTTAGGAAGTGGGCTAACGAACCCTTTCCTTCGAATGAAACCTGGGGGAAAAACTCGTCACACCGACATGGTTAAAGGACTTCGACTTGGCTAAGATTTGATAATGCCGATCTTGGGCTGACGATCCTAACACCAAGCCTGCCTTCAAAGCTGTTCGCAACGCCACATAGCGTTGCTATGCTTGTCTCGACCACCCCATTTAGTACATCTATCTTCGGGTAACGCATGTTCCTGCTTAAAATAGACACAAGTTGCAACATACCTGACAATCATTATTCAGTGCCAGCCTACTCCTGTCTATGTGCCGTCTCTCCGCATACTCAATGCTCACCTTCTCTCTCCACCCACCCACCCCCCTCCCATACAGTGTCAGGGAACGCTGGTGCAATTTATCACCTTCCTCAGTCTCCAAATGACACGCGAAGAAATGCAGGCCCAGTGTCTACCCCTCGAGCAGATGATGGGCGAGTACTACGTGCCGGCGGACACCGCCTTCTGCCTTTTTCGCAGCATTTTCAACCAGCGGGTTGCTGTAAGTCCTACACTCTTCTCCCGCCCTCAGCCTTCCCTGATGTCTGCCTCCAGCCATTTAGATGTCATTTCTACACTTGTTTTTCCGTTCTGCCGTAGAAAGTGTGTCTAGTTTTGATGAACAAAGGCGGGTTACCCAGCGGTGGCCTGCAAAGTGTGGTTATCCTGAGTGTCCTATAATTTGTCATCTTCTTTGTGTTAAAACAACACAAAAAGGGAGACGGCTAGCAAAAAAGTGGGAGGTTTGAACATGACGCCAGGCAAATTTCTGTCGTATTAGTGCTGACAGACTTAAGCCCTTCTTGTGGCACGTCCCAGGTTGTGATAGAGCTGCCACTTCGACTCGATGCTTTCTTTGGACTAATGCAGTTCTACCGACTTGTTGACGTGCACTTTAGAATTAGAATTTTTCAAAATAAAAAATGCCGGGAGCGGTGGCCGATTTAAATTCTTTTTTTTTGTGATTACGCCCATCGGTAGAACTTGCCTCAATGCATCCGTTGTCACGTGGGCTGTGGGCGTGGAATTAGCTTGTTGGAACCACGTGTTCTACAGGATTTACATACTCAGCTCTGATGCCAAATTGTCCGGTAACACTACCGGACGGTGGTCACTGTATTTCCCAGCTCATTTTCAAAACAGTACGGACATAAAAGATATCGTTCGGTCACCCTACGTCGACTAATTACCCAGTAATTGTATATTAGCTGGGAATAAATTTCTCTATGTGGGTTCCTCTCACCAAAACCGATATTTTTTGCGGCTGTCGAAGTGAGCTTTGTCTGACATGAATCATGTAAAAGAATGTATGATTTTTTTGCATCAGCATTCGATAAAGCTTCACAGTAAATAAGATAGATGTGCATATCAGCCTTTGAACTATCTGTATCTGGTTAGGGAACATGCAGACAGGTTTGTCTCATTCTGTGCGGGACAGCCTTGGAATCCTGCCCCTGGACGGCACGTCTTCTTGAGAGTGTTCCTGTGACTTCTTGCTCAGTCTCCTCAGTGTGCGCATTGCTTTGCCAAAATCACCTTGTTCTACGCTTTTTCTCTATATGCCCCCTGTCGTGATTGGGATATAGTCGAGTTAGTCAGTACGCAATAGCCGAATAGTCGAGAAGAATGAAGAATCGAATACCCTAGGATAGGGCTTTATTCATCTTATAATTGTCGTACATGAACCGAAAAGAGATGAAGAGCGGTTAGGATTATATGGGCAAAAATCAAGCGTTCGTAAGGAAGCAGGGGTGAATGTTAATCAACGAGTGTAAGAAGGTTGGGGTGAACGGTAATCAACGAGTGTGATAAGGTAGGGATAAATGCTAATCAACAAAGGTGAGAGGATAGGAGTGAACGAGTGTCAGATTAGCATTTACTTGACACCCCCGACCTCCAGCAGTTTGTTATCTGTGCAAACCTGTTGTTTTAGAGCTCCTCTTTACGTTTCGACAATGGACTTGCTGTTTCCAAAGTATTTCCTCATTTTCGTGGAGTTTAGGGATTCATCTAAACAACTACTGACTTGCTCTTCCGCCATCTTAAAGGAAGCTTCAAACTATGAAATATAAACGCCATACACAGACGGATTTGGTGATGTGTTTTGGGCAACCCTTAAAGAAAACTTCGCCTACTTCCCTTGCGGATAGTTGTGAGGTCTGTCGCACATAGACCTAGGTCGCATCACTTCCGTCCCGGAAGAAAGAGAAGAAAGAGTTGGAGGAGGTGCATCTCGTTTATTCTCTTTTGGCAGCCAAACATACTCCAACTTTGGACTGAGAAGACCACAAATGAACCAACCTGCCGTCGCTTTTGACCTTAAATCCACAAGCGGACTGCACTAAACCACAACGGAGAGCACACTGGTTTGTGCTCTGCGCTGTTCTGGCTGTCGCAGTATGCGCGTTCAGCACGCTTTGGCTATAGGGTCACGCCACGTCAGCCGTGACGCCTATTTGACTTGACTTGGACTTGCCGTTGATATGAGAACAAGGGAAAAAAGAGGGTGCGTGTGTGAGGCTATTCCATCTTCGATTTCTTAACCTTATTTTGACATCGAGCCCAGGGAGGGAGTGAAAAGAGAGAGTGAGGTCGATGCAGCCTAAATCACTGTCCCCGCACCACCCTGCTATGGAGCACACGGTGGATCTCGGGCCACCTACGTTGCTGCTCCTCTCATACGCGTGTGTTTTTTGTGTGTGTGTATGGGAGGAGAAGGAGGGCTGAGAGTCAGGCTGCAATGGCTCCTTCTTAATGTGGCCTTTATGGCGCTCCCGCGCACGCGGGAGCCAACCTATCGAATTGGCTGATTCAAGTGTGCGCGTGTTGAGTGACTATCGTGCCAGCCACCTACACCCTCTCTCATCCCCGGTCTTATTGACTTTGTCATTACACCGGAAACGGAGGTGGGAGTGGCGAGCGAGTGGGTAGATTCTCCGCAATCTGCTTTTACTCCTGTTTTCGTTCGCGGTAGTTCGCTGCGTTGCTTCTGCCTGCTGTAGCCTTCGTTTTGCTGGCCCAACTCGCCTCAGTGTCTGCTTCGGCTTGCTTCAGTGTTTGCTGCGGCTTGTTAGAGCACGCGGTGCCCATAGTCGAAATCGACGGGGGAACTATCGGACCTCGCGAATTTGACGGTCAACCTATCGTTTAACTTGCTGTGGCTTCTATGGCACAGCCACTTAATGAGATGCGAGCCGATGGGGCGGTTCTCTTAAGCGCGGTTCCGGATACGTCAGCCAACTGCGCCCTCTCCCGCCATCGTTCTTGGTTATAATACAAAGCGCAGGTGAGAAGGAAGTGTGATAGGTGATCCACCATCCCTGCGCCATCATTCTAGGTAGCAAACAGTGAACCTAGTCCGAATTGGCGGTCAAACTATCGTTACGGTCGCAGCGGGCAGCGCCCGAAAAGCAGTGAAAGGTGCCTTTTTAATTATCATGACGTGCTAACAACCATGGTTGCCGCGTAATGTCCTTGTGTCTAAGATTCCAGACCCTCGCCCCCTCACTGAACACTGTTTCATGCGCGCGCGTGTGTGTGTTGCTTTTCGTTAGCCACTACGCCCACGCCCATCCCTTATCTTGTGAGAGTAGAGTAAGGTAAATTGTATGCAAATCAACTTTGCTTTAAAGAAACTAACGAATATTTAAGTCCAGCGCCGCCTGCCTTTGACAAATCTTACCAGATCACGTGAACTATAATCCGTCTGTGATCCTTAAATGTATTTACAACCTCATTTCTGGATATTTAGTATGTGAGCAATTTTATAGCGTTATAGTTTAGTGCAGTTCCTGCATTCGAGTGTGGACCCACCTGTCGGCCCTTCATCCTACCAATGTGCGGTTCCAAGATTGTGTCGGATTAAGGCTATGCTGGATTGCAGGCCATCTTTGTTGCTTTGTCTGTGTTATGATTGAAGGCTTTTTTAGGCCGCCACTTTGCCTGTTCGCTGCCCAGCCACGCCTGAAAGTGTTACATGGCTGATATGTGATTACGTAATCGCCAGACTATTTCGCGGTTAGGCTTCACTGAACACTGCCAAACTATCGTAACTTGTAGACGCACCGCTTAGCATAACACTCGGGTGCTGTCTTCTAGAAATGTTGGGTGCTCTGGGTATTTCTTTTTCGAATACCTTACTGCCTTTTGATGGCAACCGGACTGGAAACTAATCATTACTGGTCTTTCTGGAGCCCATTCAATAAACGCCTCCTTTCCTTTGTTGCCCTGCCGGCTCCTGAAACCATATCGGGCATGTTCGGTTCTGAAGCAGTCGCACCAATTAGACCCCCTGCTTTGTTTTATTTAGGAATTCGCGCGTTTTTAGAATACAAGTACGCCTCAGAAGGTAGTCAAGTAAATTGTTCTCCGAGGGTTTGCTCTAAAAGATCTGTCGCATTTTCAATGCAGTATTGTATGTCTCTCTTAACATTCTCACTTTAAATTTCAGCGTATCTTCGAGGCAACCGTGGAAAAAGCGGCGGACGGTGAGAAAGATCTCGCAGTTGTTTCCTCATCTTCGGCCAAGGTAAGATCAAGGATCGGGCTCTGCTCGAATGAGGAGCAACGGCTTTCAAAAACACTCAGGTTCAAGCATGCTTTGTGCTACAATACTTCTGATGACGCAATTAGTAATTTAGACTGTTCTATCAGCGCGGCTGCTGTTAACTGGGATTTAAATCCGGCCTGTACATTGAGTGACTGCTCTCATTAAATTTTGACCGAATTTCTGAAATGCACCTTCAAATAAGAAACATTTATTAAGTTAGGTTCTAATATCGATCATCGTGCGGTATAACCCCCGACGTTTCAGCGAGACCAGAATGCTGGCTTTTTCGTGCACGCAAGACCGTCCAATGTCGATTGAAATAGCATTGTGCCCTTCCGTTTAATAATGTCCCTCAGGAACTATAAAACAGTCCACATCCAGTGCACATTTCTATGAACACTGTATATATAGCATCTTCTCAACGACATATAGGAATGTCTAGCTTCCCTTACCCACAAAGCATACAACTTATAGACTGCAAATCCTAAACTCAAACACAGCAACAGATCAAGGTAAACATAAAGTCCGGAATTGGGAAACCTTTTAATACCTAAATAAATCTTTCTTCTGAATATAAGTTAGAAAAAGAAATGATTTGCTACCAAATGAGTACAAGGAAGCATCTTTTTTTCTTTTTACAATAAAATATAGTTTCATTTATGCGGGCATCAATAATCAAGAGAATAATGCATGCTACTTACATAGACTTTAAAAAAGCCTTCGATAGTGTCCCTCACCAACGGCTACTCTACAAGGTTGGCGAATCCGGGATAAGGGGCAATTTACTAAATTGGGATGGAGATTTTCTCATAGGCCGATCGCAGTCCGTGTGTGTCAGAAACGCAAAATCCTCTTCAGTGCCAGTTGCGAGTGGAGTGCCTCAGGGCTCCTTTCTTGGGCCACTATTGTTCCTAATCTACGTCAACGACTGTAGGCATGGACCGGTCAGTAATGGAGTCTTGTTTGCAGATGATATTAAGATATGGCAACCCATCAGAAACGCTTATGATGAACAAACTCTGCAAGAAGAACTTGACCGCCTAGGTGAATGATCCAAAAATGGTTAATGTGGTTTAACTTTGAGAAGTGTGTCACATTGCGGCTCAAGACGAAAAAAGTGAGCACGACGGATGACTTACACAACTACGTACTCGATGCAAGGTGCCTGTCGAACGTCAATGAACAAAAAGATCTGGGTATGGCTATTGTGCTATCCCTGAAGCCAGTGTGCTAGGGCTGCCAAGAGGGCGAACAGTGTTCTGTTTGCCATTAAGCGAACTTTTGTCGACATAGACAAAAACAATTCGGCAAAATCTATGGAACATTTATTCGCTCACATCTGGAGTATGGCGTTCAGGCGTGGCGACCATGGATGCACAAAGATAACCAGATGCTGGAAAGAATTCAGCGAAGGGCAACGAAAATTGTGAAGGGCCTAAAGTCTTCATCGTACGAATGTAGACTAGAAGCACTTAACGTTTTCCCCCTTGAGTATAGACAAATCCGCGGTGACCTCATACAGACGTACCGCCTCGTGAGGAATCGGGAGTGTGCCCTGGAGTTTGATGACTTCTTCGCCTTCGCCACTTCAACCAACCTCCGTGGGAATTCCCTCAAACTGCGGGGAGCCCTATCCCATCTAGAGGTCCACAAGCAGTCGTTCTCACAACGAGTCGTCGGTGCCTGGAACGGACTGCCCGAGGAGGTCGTAATGGCGAACTCCATAGATGCGTTTAAACGGAAACTGGATGAACATCTACTTAACACTTACCGTTCATATGTACAAGGAAACAGGAATAATTTATGCCCCGGAAATACCTATAGATAAAACTTAACATTTGTGTATGCTACTCTTTATTTTACAGTAACACATTTTATGTTGGATATACTATGTACACAAGAGACTATTCTGACCGCTCACATGCACACGTTAAAATTTGTACATGTATGTATGTTACTCACTGTTTATAGTGACATATTTTATGTTGGATATTTCATGCATACTGTTTTCAATAGGGTCTTCAAAGGCATCGCCTACTACCCTAAATATACTGAACTATACTTAACTACTTGTGTGACCATTTTTCCGAATCATCTTGAATTTAGGTTGAACGGTAATTAATATTATTACGCCAATCGTAAACGCATTTCAAAATGTCGGTTAACTTTGTCTGAGCTCGGCCGCTGGATGTACATGGAATGTGATGATATTTTGTGCCATTCTCTAGTACCTTCATTGCTATTGATAAAATAACTGTGGTGACATTATATATGAAGACCAACACTATCTGTGTGTGTGCTACATTAAGCGGGCCCGTGCGACATAGTATTGTGTACCGTCCACCACTTAAACTATCATGTGTGTGCCAGTCTGTGGGGTCGTTTTGTTGGATTTGAATAATTCATTCATGAAAAACGGCGGCCTCTAACACTCAATGTCCTAACCAACTGATCTACAAGGTTCCCACCGACAGCCATGAGTTTAATCACACCCACCACCTAGCCTACTGTCTGCCAGTCTACAGTCTGTTGCCCCCCCCCTCCCCCTTCTTCGCCACTGATGCCCCTCCCTCCCTCCCCCATTTCCAGGCCGCGTTTGTTGATGCTTGCCGTCAAGTTATTGCGGACGTGGCTCACTCTATCTCACCCCTCTATCCGCCGCGCATCTGGGACGAGCTGGGCTCCACCTTCTTCGCCACCTTCTGGTGTCTGGAGTCCGGCGATCTTCTGGTACCAGACGCAGCCTACCAGCGTCAACAGCTGCAACTGCGCGTCCAACTCAATCAGATTGACGCCAATCCTGAATGGGTATGTTTATCCTTCCCTCTCCCTCCTCGCCGGCTGTTCAAAATTGGAATTTGTAATGCTGCAATTGGAGCTATCACCCCTACCTGTCGTATCAGAGGATTATACAACACACGAAATCGATAATGATTGCTGACGAAGACTCGGGTGGTTATTTCTAGTTTATTTGTCCTGCTGAAAACACCCGAAGTTTGGCCCAGAGTCCAGTTAGTAATGTAGCTGGCCATGGAATTCTGAAATCTCGTATTCATCTTTCTACTTGGGCCAGGAATTTGAATATTTCCAACCAAGCGTAAGCCCCTCACTCAACAGGTAGCGCATCTGGCTCCTTACTCAGTTAACCGCGGGTTAGAACCTCGGGCTCCGCTGTACAGCTAAGATTATGTTACCGTTGACAACAAATAAGCCCAAGAAGGTTATTCCGCCCCCTTGTGTTTCTCGACAACCCTTCATGATTAATTGCTCCTCCTAAAATTTCCTTTTCTTTCCCCAATGCCCTCTGGAAACTTTTACCCTCAACTAAATTGAACCGAACTGAGACGTCTGCTTCTGTAGGCAGGCCCTTAGCCCGTTCGTCTTATTATAGGATCACAAAACGCATAGGCGGCAAGTAGGAAAACGCTCCGACGAATCCGCCAACATTTGCATCAGAGTTTCCGAGGCAGATTAGCAACAAAACCTGTCCGGTATCTTCCTCATTTCACCTGGACGTTATAAGAGTTGCACAGAAAAAGACAAGCTCGTAATTCAAATTTGTTCCGTTCACTGCGTGCAACGATGTCGCCACTGTAAGACGTTCGATGGGTGCCCGTTTATCGATTTCAAGCCCAAAGCTATTTCAAGCCGACAGTGGATCTTGACCACTTCGTTACTCCAAATGAGATTTGCATAGACCACACTAAGTCCTCGAATGTTAGCTAAGTTTTGTCAGTTTGCTACAGACTCCTTATTTCACAGACGAGCGACGTGGTTAGCTAACGAGCTCACAAATTTCATGTGCACTTCGAACGGGCACAACAACTTTCCGACGGCTGTCTGGCAAGCAAGCCCTGATTTGTCTCAATTTTAGGCACGGATAACCACATTTAGCTAATTGCCATAACTCTTCCTGCTTCCGTCAATAAGCCGAACAGTTGTGTGTATAGCCACGGTTTCCTGCTAATGTCTGTGATGATGAATCCGCGACGGATGTCAAAACGTCAGGCGAATAAAGGCGCTCGCCCAGCGATCGAGTCGTCTTCTTCTCAATTGTGTGTGTCCCGAATCTAGGCGGTATAGTTTGAAAAGCGTGGGTGACTACGCTCCGAGCGTAGACTCTAATCCTACTGAATCACAAATTCAGGAGATATGAACTTGTCTGCTTCATAAGATAGAGCCAAAGACAAATCCTCCAAGGCTTCGGGAAAACAGGTCATTTTGTAGTACAAGAGGAAAGGGAGTTAACATATTTTTGCGCAACACAGAGAATGTCTGCTTACTGGCCATGTTTGATACGCATGTTTCATTCATAATCTTCGTACAACCCAGATTTTGCGCCTGGAAGAACGCTTCACTCGGAGATGCAATATTGATCACCATAACAACTTGAAACTCCATGATAGGATCTTCGCTGGTCTACAACTACAGGGAAACTGTCGACAAAAGCAGATAAAGCCTTGTCAGTCATATGTTCGTTCACCTGATAATAAACTTCGAAATTATTATCGGGAACAGCCTTTAATATATTGGTGTCCTGTTTAAAAGACTATATCAATAATCATTAGCGCCCTAGCTTTGGTTTTTTTGTCGTCCTGACTTTTGTGATTTCCATTTTGGAACACAGTGGGGTCTGGGAGCGTGAAGTTAGTGCTACGCACCTCCTGATTGTCATAGCTCACTATAATCAGGTTGTTACTCTCTCTGAAGTCACAATGCAAAAATTAGAAGCAATGGCTCTGCCGCTAGTTAATCCCAAGTTGTGGGTATGATATGCCGATGACACCTTTGTCATTGTTAAAAGAGAGCAGCTCGAAACACTACACAGTGCTATTAATTCAACGATGCAAGGCATCACGTTTACGCTCGAAAAAGAAGTTGGCAGTAAACTTTCATTCCTCGACTTCCTCATACAGCGGAATACTGACGGTACATTCCAAACATCAGTTTACCGCAAAAAAACGCACGTGGCTATCCTACTACCTTACGAGAGCAACCACCCTGTTGCTCAAAAACGGAGTACTGTTGCAACCCCGATCAACCGAGCAAGAACGCATTGTTCTAGCCCCGAACTCTACCAAGCCGAACCCAATTACGTGGTCAAATTGTTTTCAAAAAACGGTTACCCCAGACAGTCCGTGCGTCGATGCATGAGACGAAAACAGTCAACGCAAAAAGAAAAGGAACTAGGTTGTCCCGATGAATCGCCCAATCCAAGAAGATGGCGAACACTTCCATGTATTAAGAACGTGTCTGAACTCGTTGAAAGACACCTGAGGAAGCATCAAATCCAAGTGGCGCGCAAACCGACGAATACTCTGCGAAATTATCTCGTACACCCTAAGGATAGGGTTTGATTCTTGGACAGAAAAGAAGTCATTTACAAGATACCTTGTGGCGGCTACAATGCAATTTATTGCGGACAGACATTTAGATCAGCCTCCACACGCTTAGGCAAACATCAACGAGCGGTAAAGGGGCGATATTACTTGTCCGAAGTCGCCATGCACACATTGGAAACTGGACACCAATTTGCATGGGACGAAACTCACATTGTTGGCTTTTGTCCATACGAGAAAAGCCGCGAATTTCTCAAAGCTATGCGCTTGGACACACAATGCATAAACAGATACAATGAGTCGGAATCATCGTACCGAAGCCTCAAGCAGAAGTGGGCGAGACGCGAGCCAATCCGGACGGAATGAAAAATACGGCATTATCGATTTCCCCACGAACTCTTGATAATAGTTGTTAGCCTTTTTGGCACATTCACTTTTCTCTACGTATGAAGACGAACTGTGGTTCCATTTTCGAAAATTTACCTAACAAGCCATCGTTTCTTAAAGTGCTTTTTCGACATAATTCTACTTCTTGGGATGCCGATTTTTCAATTCATCTAACTCCCCCTCCTTGCTTGTAATTTTTATTAAATGACTGAAGCCAGAGTCATACCGTTTGTGAATTTTGCTACTGAAAGTTTCGTTTTACAATTCAAGTTCCCAAGAAGCCCAATTGAAAACTACCCTGTTTGAGTTGTGCTCCCCCCTCCCCCGCAAGTGTTATTTATTCCTAACTCAATGAGATTCTTTGTCTCAAAGTGCGTGCTTCCCTTGCTGTTTTTACTCGGATACCGAGGTTGACCTGCCTTTTTTTCTCGACTTCCGCAGACTTCCGCAAAAAAGAAACGGGAGATGGAACGCTGTCAGTCACTGATAGCCCGTCTAGCGCGGGAACACACCGCCCGGCAGACGCACGTCGATCGCATCCGGGCCTGGCTGCTGTCCGAGCGTGATACCTGGTTCCAAACCATGTCGGCCACCAAGACCGATACCATTACTCAGTTCCTACAGTTCTGCGTCTATCCCCGGGCCTGTTTCACAGCCAGCGATGCACTGTATGCAGCCCAGTTCATCCACATCTTGCACCAGCTGAAGGCAGCTCGTTTCTCAACCCTCATTTGCTTGGACAGGGTAGGCCAATTTTTTATCCACTACAACATACAATTGCATCAGCCCATGCTAGTCCTGTGCTATTTCACGCTGCCTCAGCTGCTGCTGCGCTCAGTCCCAACTACAACCATGGCGACTTAGAATTGCCGCGGGTATGTTAGACAGAGAGAGATAGGTTTACGAGTTCTTTGAACTTGGATCCAGTGCTGATCACAAACAACCAAACAGACCTTCAAATTATTACCACTGGCTAGCAGTCTTAGGGTTTGCACCTGGCAGAGTAAACGTTTCCTGTTCCCTTATTGAGAGCCAAACTGTGGTGACCGTCAAATATTGCTTTATAGTAGGTCCGGCACCCTCTGCACTAAAGTCTGATTCACTAGCGCAGATCAGCTAGGCGGTGGTCTTTTGCTGGCGGTGGGGGGGGGGGGGAGAAGGAGGTCGACCCTCGGCGCATTTCTTTTCTCACTATAATCAATCTGATGCGCTTAAAACTATCGCGGCGCGCTAAAAGCCGTGATTTGGAGGGTTGCCAACTGACGGGATAACTTGGACACCGCAGTCGGCCCAATGTGTATCTTGTGGCTTACTTCAGACTAAAAGTCAGGCTCGATGGCTCCTTTTTAATGGGGCCTTAGTGGCGCTCGCAGTCGGGAGCCTACCTAGCGAGACGTGCTGTTGGTACACGTGATGAGTGCTGGTCGCGCCAGCCGCCATCTCTGCTCTTAGTGACTTTGTCATGACACCGGGTCCCACTGTGGGAGAGTGGGGTAGACTATCTGCGAGTCTAATTTCACTATAATCCCGCGGGAGTCACTGTGTTGCTTAGCTTGCTGAGGCTCTTGGTGGACGGTCGAACTGTCAGTAGTCATACTTTTTCATCATTCTGTAGGACAGCTCTTAGTGATTTTAGCTAACCCCATACTGCCCGTATGCTAAATCCCAACATAAAGCTGTATTACTACGAATAGAAGCAAATATGCGTGCCCCAGGTTCTTGTTGTAAATAAGAAGAAGACGCGATCTCTGGAAAGACAATTTATTCTTCTGAGCCTTCGGTTCCACACGAGAAGCCATCGTCAAAGAAAATAAGACAGCAGCAAACGTTGGCTACTCGTAAATGGGGGTCGGGGTGGCACTTGTGGTTTTGTCCATGCCCACGCCGCGTTCATGCTCACGCCATCTTTCGTGTCTCCCCCACGCGCGATCCTAGAGTTACGGCGTGTGACCTAGACGTGGCAGTCTGCGTGCTTTGACAGGAACTGGGCCGTGGTTTCTGATCGCAAGCAGGGATGGAAAAATAACAGGGCACTATATCCACATGCCTGTTGATGGAGTTGGAGTCTGATACCTAAGCCTCCAGTAGTTCTCGCCCCGTCTTATTAGCAGCGCGTGCCGTTATCCGTGTGTCCGAGAAGTCGAATCCGTGACCTTCTTCCGGAGTTTGGGTAGCGATCTGGGACAGTGGGTCGCCTCTCCGCACTGCTAAGTCGTCGCCCGGTCTGCCGTGTATAATAGCAAGAACAGTCTGATAAAGGACGCCAGACTGCTCGCATCTATCCAGTGGGCCTTTTATTTACCCATACCGAGCTCTGCAGCGATCTGCTCAGTTGCTTCTGATCTATTTTTATGTACGGTAGAGGGTGCCACATTGTTAGTGGCTCTCATTCGTTTGTTCCTCGTGTGCGCGTGCGGAGGCATCGGTGAATGAAGCTGTTGGAGTATCCATTCCAGGCAAGTTGGTCCCGATGATGTCGTAATTCTTGCACTTGTCCCTCCGGTTCATTGCAGTGTGTCTTCAACCTCTGAAAGAGTGCTCTTATACAGCCACAACTATGAGCTGGTTGCTATGGTAGCTGAACACCTGGGTTGTGTTAGTCGCCTTTCTATAAACTGTGGTGCTGAGTACCCCATTGGGTCTGCGCGTGATGAAAATATCGCTGGGCGCACATTCCAGCTCTTCTCGCCTACTTCTTTACCTAAGTTGGAGTCCAAAAACTGCTCTCTTCCATCCTCAATTTCACATGGATCTGTGAACGTCACTCTCATGCGACTTACTCTCATCGACCGCAGTCGTAGGCTCGGCGAACCTGTAGTTAGATGGTTGTGCCTTAGGCCTACTGCTCAGTTTCCAAATGGTTTTAGTTAAATCTCTGGAGTCTTTCGGCCCTGGGTTTTCCATTCCTAGCTGATAGCAAAATAAGATGGGAATGTTCATACGATTCCCCTACATTAGTACAATTTCTGTATTGTCTCATTTTGCTGCTGTCTTATTCACGGTTATTTTACTGAGGTTGCTATCCTGTCCTAGATCTTCAACGACATCACCCTGCCCATCAGTATGTGTTCGGAAGACGAGGCTCATCGCTACGGGCGTTTCCTATGTGCCGTGCTTGACCTCGTCATGCGCTGGCACTCATCCGAGGAGATCTTCAGTCAGGAGTGTGGCCAGTTTCCTGGTTTTATCACGGTCTTCCGAAAGGTACTGCTATGCTTATCTCCCCTACGTCATGCCTTACCTCTTGCATACCCATACCGCTGCGACCTCCCTCTACTGTGCTTCCTTCTCCCCTCCCCCCACTCTAGGGCTCCGACGAAAACACCAAGGCCGATCAGCTGCAGTACGAGAATTACCGTCACGTGGTACACAAGTGGCACTACCGTATCACCAAGGCTACAGTTGCCTGTCTGGAATCGGGCCACTACTCCCAGATCCGCAATGCTCTCATTGTCCTCACACGTATCCTCCCACACTATCCAAAAATCACTCAATTCGGCAGTGCTGTAGAGCGGCGGGTAAATAAACTGAAAGAGGAGGAAAAGGACCGACGACCCGACCTCAAGGTAGGCTCCCTCTACAGTGCCTACAGTGGCATTTCAACTGTCTGTGGAGGGTTTTGTATTTCGTATAAACTGAAAGGCAGGCATCCCAAGAAATATAATCTCAAGGAAAGGCGTCCTTTGGGAAAATGAGTAAGTTTATTCGGTAAATTTTCGACACTGGATCTCCAGGTTGTCGTCAGATTTGAGAGTAATGTGCAAAGAACAGTTAGCATTTCAGTGTTGATCCAGTTATATAGTCATCTGTAGTGGGCGTTAATTGGGTGTTAAAATTTGCGTCACATCGTGGTGGACATGATTAGCAGTCGCAATGGCGTAACGGCTAATGGGCAACTGTAATTGAGTTAGTCCGGGATCAGTCCAGGTCATCCGGTGTGGACGCTAATTGCGGTTCATGTTGGTCCATGTTTGTCGGCTGCAGTCTCTTTCACCTTTCTTTGAGGTGTTCGTACACTCCAGCTAACTTGATACGCCGGTGGATGCATGAATCGTCGGAGTGCATGGCCTCAAGAAATTCTCGGCCTTTTTGAGGAGCAAACTCCGACAATGCGTGTTTAATCGAATGCAAATATCTGTACTGTGTCAAGGCAATGCATAGCCACTTCGGGAAAACGGTCATGTCTCTTCGCTGCCGACTGGTGCTCGCAGATGCGTGTGGGGACAGATCTTCCTGTTTGGCCACAATATACCGTGTCACAAACTTTACATGAGATTTTGTAGACGGTTTCTTTCTTATCGAGGTAGCCAACCCTATCTTTTGCATGTACTAGCTGAGTGCGTAAATAGCCATCGATTTGTTCGCCACTTTTATTTGGTGTTTCCCCAAGTGCCTTTCAACGAGTTCAGACACGTTCCTTATATAAGGAAGGACTCGCCATGTTTTGTATTTGTATAATCTAGCCCCGCCCACCCGCCTCCCTGTTCTCTTTCCATGTGTAGGCTCTCGCCTTCAGCTACGCCGGTCTCATGCGCCCCAGGAAAGCTCATTGGGTGTGTGAAGAGGAGTTCCACGCCATGGATCAGAAACCGCCGACTAGAGCCCAACGTGCTGCCGCGGCAGCCGTCAGCAACGCAGTGGCCAACTCTGACGCCGGCAATACCGCCACAAACTCGAACTCCCCCTCCATCGAGGTCACTAGGAATGTGGTCCCGGACTCTAGTAAGCCATCGGCTATGCCTTCTACTCTGCTGCTGCTGCTTTCTCTGTCCTCCATTCCGCCTCCACCCCACTCTCTTCTTCTCGGCTTCCTTCGTTTTTGTTGTTGCTTGCACTCATTTCTCGCCTCCACCCTTTCTTTCTGCAGACAGACAGAACGCTTCCACACAGTCGCCCTCCAGTGGTAGCCTAGCAAAACAGCACACCGTCGCGGCTTCCTACCACAAGGCTTCTTCGTCGTCGTCTGTGAAGTCCTATTCCACTGCCACAACCCCCACCTCGCAGAAACGCAGCAATCCGTCGACCCAGTAAGTTTGTTGGGTAATGAGCATCAACTCAGGTTACTTAAATCATCAGCTTGCCAATACTGGGTTTCATTCGGCCTGACTCTGTGGGTAGCCCGGGGTTACAATCGTGATGTTTTCAAGCAATTGTTTCGTACTCTTGCGTTTACCATGCAAACTTAAAGGGATATCATATTCCCGCTCTGGTAGTGAACTTGTCAAAGTGCGAGATTGGACAATGAGGAGATTAAAAAAGGCAAAGTTGGGGAAGTGCAGTTAGTTGAACAACCTGTACTGCAGGAAGAAAGCGTCTCAGCACTCAGTGACAGCAATGGACCTAGCCAGACACGGCAGCGGACTGCCACACTAACCCCCCCCCCTCTCCCTCACAGGCCAGACTGGAGAGGCTATTCCTGTCCATGTACTGTGCCAGGTCTAACGATCCACGAACCCACCTGAGCGTCAAACAGAAGAGGAAGGTCATTCATGTTAGGACGGTTTCATCGAAAGTGAAGTCACGAGGATGTTTTGGAAGAATGCTATCCGCGTACCGCTCGTGTTCTCTGGTGCCCAGTTTGCGTCATCGGCCTTGGCAACTTCCATGTGGAATGTGTCTTCGCAACGTTTGAACCAAGCGTCATAGGTAATACCGAAGTTGGGGTCCTAAATTAATTCAGTGATAGAAGCCGCAGTGGCTTCCGCTGATGTGGACAATTTAGCAGGTGAATCTGGGTCAGACAAATGCAAACGGGATTTTTGCATCATAGACTCCATTAACTTCATGTGTACAGCCTCGAATTGCTTTTGCTGTTGTTGCAGGATAGCGAGCAATTGTTCTGATGAAATAGACATGGTGAGTCCTGAGATCTGCGTCGCCGAATGTTGTAATGAAAGCCCAGGCCGATATATCACCGCCAATAACGCCTTGTGTGAGTCCCCAAAGGAAGAACACGACAAGAAGTGTGCAGCGGCAGAAGTCTCTTAGTTTTAGAGGTACAGCAGATTTAGGGAAACAAACGCGTGTAAAATAGGTCCACGAACCAATCAGCTCCACTTCTGTATTAGTCACTGGTGCAATTGGCTCAGACTTAGACGCTGACATTCAATTTGAATTCTGAATTATTGATTGCTTGGCGGCTTGAGTACGTTCGCCCGTGTAGACCGATCGATAACCTGCTTGGAGTGCAGCTATGGCTTGCAAGCTACTGTTTGCTAAAGCTGTTGCTGTTTTATCGGGCCTCCTAACAATGTTGGGACAAAAAACTGCACATCAACCGTCGGGTTGTTCGTGATCCAAAGCAAAATGTTGTCCTTCCTAACTTCAGGTTATTCACGTGATGCTCAGGACCCTCGGTTATAGAATCACCGCAATAAAATTCCTTAGTAAACAGGCTTTTCTGTGGTCTTGTAGCCATCACATTTGTCCACTTTAATATTTATATGTCCCGGTATGTTGTCGGCAATAGTGCACGGCTACCTTCGTTGCTTTAAACCGAATGGTTCTTGAAGCTTTTTTCTCTTCGTCGAGATTCTGGCCGCGCACTCCTTCTGCCTGGCTGAAGCAGGCTGCCTTTCCATCTAGTTATTGCAGTCTTCCCCCTTTTACCTACACTCTCGGCGAGCTGATTTTGATTTCCGCATTTTAGTGATAGCCAAGTCTTGGATTCTGGAACTCCGGCTACCGATGAAGCTCGAGGTTAGCTGTTTGTTACTCTTCTCTACAGCACCCTCACCCCCCCCCATTCCAACACAACCTCTAATTCCTCGATCGCCCGATTCCCTAATTTACTTTTCTTGGTCTTTCAGAGGCGAAATATCGTCGTACCATGGCTGCGGACTCGGTTGCTCGTGCGGTTGCAGCTTCAAAGGTTACTGGCCTTTCACTTGTTTTAACTTATATTTATCTTGCATGGCCTTTCCTAATTTTAATAGATCCGACACACACTTTATGCTATCGAGGCGTTTTTGCGGTTTTAACTAAGGGTGTAACTCGAGACTGCCGATAAAACTGCGATAGTTCCTACTATAGTCCTGTGGTAGTTCAATGTATTTTTGAAGATAATTGGCAGGAGCTTTGAAGATCCCAGTGAAAACATGACTGATGAGTTTGAGTGTATAAAGCATGACTCTTGGTGATCTTTTTACTGCACAGCACATCAACTGAGCTTTTTGTGAGTTACTTGCTATGTTAACTTCTTTCAAAATTTCTCACGTCTTTCGGAGTTGTGATCTTCTGGGCAACGTAACGAGTCGTATACAAATAGTCTTCATCGTTAAAGGTTCTCCCTCTTGTAACCAGACTGGCTGTGCACGGGATTTGTCCAACTGTTCAGTATGGTTTCGATATCACTTAATATTGGCATATTTGAACACAATCGCACACAATTTAGTAAAATAAACCTTGAGGTCTCATGCAGAACGTCGTTCATTGTTATGTCCCCAGGAGTAATAGGCGGAATGAGGCAAAGCCGGCTCTGATCGGAAGAGTCTGTATTCAGGACGGTACAGAGACAGCGAAACCAATTAGCGTGTCCACAGCCTATATATAAGGCTTAGGTTCTTCTAGACTAATCATGGTCTCTCACATGCGAGGGGTGTTTTGGCGTGCATGCTGATTCGTGGTTTCCCACGCTGTGAGACGTTTCTAGAACATCTGCAATGCAGGGGGGGGGGGGGGGGCAGGCGTCACGTGTGCTCACGATGCGCGCGGCTGGTCTGCAGCTATGGCTCAACTGGGGTGCACCTCCACCCGTAGGCTCTGAATGCGTCGTCGCTCGCGTCCCCATAACATTCATTAATACAGTCTAGTTGTAAAACGAAACCGAGCGATTTAACTTCACTCTTGAACCCGAGATTCAGAACCCCCTTTCCGCTTCCCAGCAGGCGGTCTCATAGCTCAGGTGATAATAGCATTCGGCTTAAATTCCCAATGGTCCGCTAAGTCCTGGTCCATGCGTCGGTGCTCGAGCTCTAAGACAAAGGAACCACTCTTTTTTGCGCTAAAATTACAGTAGACCATTTTATATAACGCCCACGAAAATCCTGTTGTTGTTCGCCGCAATTCAGGTCTTAGACTTAATTGCCTGGCCGCCGTTACCGACGATGACTGCTGGTTTCCCAATAGAATGCTAGGCGCAGGGCCGGTGACTTTCGCGGGAATTTGTTTATGCGGATAGTAGACTTTTAAATCCTCTACCTCATCCTCGCCTGGATCTGGTGTCAAGACAAAGTCAAGAAGACTGGTGGCGGGATGAGATGCGCTGGCCAACAGATCTACGTAGCCGAACTGCGCGGTCATATACGTCCGGTCCGCGTATAGTGGACCAGGGTTTCATATAAACAAGAAGGCAAGGTGGCTTGTATTCCAGCTGAGTTAGAGTGCCACATTTAGACGAAGCCGTTGTTCGTAGTTTGTTAGAATTAAGTGTATAATTACTCACTGGGTCCGTACTCAAAAATCTCGTGCATCAGCAATTGGTTGTTGCATATCACCACTTAGGACAGCCCATAATATAACAAATTGCTGTTCAAACGCATGCCTCAGGTCCAAATAAGTCAACTAGTTAAATTTTCGGAACAGGAAGTTTGAAAGTATGATTTCTTGCAGAAAGGCCTCAAAAAATTTGACTCTAGGGAGAGGCTGAAAACATTCTGCTTGCATAATGCTTACTCCGGATGGGCTTATCGTACTTAATCAAAGTGTGCCACTGTACGGACTTTCTCTGCATTATGTTTTATCTGGAACTGTACTACAATTGAACGCAGGGACCCTCTCCCTCTAAGCAGTACATTTAACAATTTCAATGCTTGTCTCATGCATTTTGACACGCATACTGTGCTCCATCTATGCCGGATAAAAAAGACTAGCGGCTACGCTACTCCCAATTATTACTTAAGTCTCTCGACGACACAAACCGGCCATATAGGTTCACTTCACTGCGTCCTTGTTTTGTCACTGTACACTGTAACTACGCGTGCCCTCAGCAACCAACACCAGCGTTGTGATTCAAAGTCAACGCCCCCAATTTTCTACATTTGCATAGGTTCCGCCAGTGGAAGAGGCGAAGGAGGTACGCCGACCAATCCGCAAGCGCTCAGCCGCTACTGCGGTTGGCGCCGCGGCCGTCTCCGACACAGACCTTAGCAACCGGTCACTTCCATCCGGTGGCGGCGGCGGTAGCGTAGCGGCGTTGCAACAGACCGCGACCCAACCGCTGCAACAACAACACAGCGTGCGCGTGTCTGCGCCCCAGAGTGAACGCCTTGACTCCAGCCGCGATGCCCACGAAGACCACTCCGACGATGTGACGGTAGGCACCCCCGGCAACAATGGTTCCGGCGGCGGATCGGCACCGAAAAAGTCCCGCAAAGGTAGGTGGACCGTGTTCTGCTTTTTGTTGATCTTTAAGTGATTTGCACTTAGATCAGGGATATTTACCATCCTTCAGTAGAGTAGAATACTGAAACTTGAATACTGTTTCGTCACACCCGTTGGTTTGATTTTTGGGTGAATTTGATGTATAGATTGAAAATCAGAAGCCGTGTCGATTACCGGAATCATAATTTTATTAGTCTGGTCGTTCGATCGATCGGGGATCGACACGGCTTTTGCTTCTCAATCTATACACATACTTTGGATGCGAACGTTTGCCTCAATTAGCGAATTTGGTGTTTCAGATATTGACTATCGGCGCCGGTTAACCCTCAATCGCGCCCAGCATTGGTCAGGCTTGCTGATAAGTACAAAAACGTAAAAGGCAATCCCCTGACAATGCCCCTAAAAAGGCAATTTCCCGGCAGTTGCTGAAGTGGACACTTGATCACTAAACAGTAAATCTGTCCGCCGAACGTTTCGAATTCACTCTCTGTGATCCATCATCAGAGGAAGCGGACTCACAGTGCAGTTATTGTACCAGCACCTGCACTGAAATTAGCAGTTCCCCCATCTATCGCAGGGGTGTCTGTACTTTTTATGCCAGTACACGGTCACCCGCATGTAGGTTGCTGTTTAATTGCCGGTGTTAACGATTCGCGGGACTATCACTCGATATCCGGCTCACCTGAGACCAGCTTCACCAGAACTTTGTCGCAGAAGTAATTACCTTGTGCAGACAAAATTCTAGTTGAGGTAGGAAGTCATTGCGTTGGTTAGTGAACTACTGACCGGCGAATGATTATCAGAACAGCCAGTGATTTGTTGTTATGACCCCACCGAACTTGAAGCCACGATCAGGTTCTGTCACGTGGGCCGCCCTCTTCCCCCCCCCCCCTTCGAGAATCTGTGTTTTCCCTTATCATTGCTGATGCGCGTTCGGTCATCCACCCACCGCATTCTCTCTGTATCTAATAGCCGCTTTGCGGGTGCATCAGTAAATTCCGGTTAATAAAATGCTTGTTTCACGCCTGCAGTGCCCAACAGGAGGTCCGTTGCCGGCAGGACGTGCACTAAAGACAGTACGAGCGATAAGTCTTGGTGGGCCGCGACGGGACGAATGACATGGGGAAACTTCATACGCTGGAGCGTGGCCAATCAGCATCTAGGTCTTCTGATCACGCGTTCCTGACTTTGCATGTTCGCTTGTCACATGTACGTCACATGATGCCCAGGACGTCCTAGGCAACATTCTGTACACTTCTCACTTTGGAAATAAACTATTCAGCCATCAAACAGAGAGGACATAGGGGTGACACTATCTTGCTGACCGGCTGCCTTTTGTCCATGTATTCAAGGATTTTGCTGGCATTCAGTCGCCTCCTTGGTCCGCATGTAATCCCTCTGAACACCTCTTGGACAGATCTTTTCTGCCACTGTCTCTGCTGTAGGGTTCGAGTAATAATCCGATGCGTAGACCAGTCGACTTCTTGTTCCAGCCATCGCATCTTCTTCCTCTGCTTAGTTATTTTCTTTGGGTCGAGAAGAAGAAGCCGCGTCGATCACTGGAAAAAATGATTCCTGTGATCGACATGGCTTCTTTTCGATGCATACACATACCTGGGGTGCGAACATTTGCCTCAATTCGTGAGTTATTTTCGAACGCAAATGCTACGCATGAGCTTTTATTTGGAACTTCCCAACTCCACGCCACGCCCCCGCCCCTTGCGCCTATTTATTTAGCTGGGGATGTGATTGAATTTCTGTGGTTTTGTTCTGCCCCGCTCTAGGAATTTCACGAACCTCGGCGCCCTCCTTGGACAGGCATGAGGGCAGCAGTGAAAAGCGCCACCATCGGTCCTCGAACTCGGCACACCATCATCGCCGCTCCCGTAGGTCCCCTGCCGGTGGTTCCATGTCCCCCTCTGCCACAACGGGCTCTGGTGCCATCTCAAACCACCCGCTGGCGCAGTCCTCCTCGTCCGTGAACTCCACCCCGTCCAATTCTCTGTCGCGCCATTCTCGGAAGTAGACCACCTCCCTTTCCGACGACGACGCCTGCTGCTATCATTTTTGTCCGCCTCCGCCGGGAGGAGAACCT
>JAYGXS010000001.1:96252448-96277276 GCA_036362985.1 Ligula intestinalis
TAAAATGTCTTAGCAAATACTTAATGGAAAACGTTTTATGGTAGGCTAACTGCTAATAAGTGATTTACCCGACCATTCTAGTGGAAAATTTGTAAAAACTGGTATATGAGGATGACGATGAAGATAAGAAATGAAACAACTCACTAAGATCCTTCAGGGTCCTAGCCGGCATTAGTCAAGCAATTGACTTGCCAAAGGATGATTCCGTGAAGATCGGGATCCAAGTTCGTTGGGCTGCGATTGTGAAAATTGAGGGAAATCTCGTTTGCAAATTGTTGCTGGATTCTCCTGAGCCCGAGGATGATCACCAAAGAGGTGTCGTTGAAGGGCAAAAAATAAACAGCGGCAGGTGAGGAGAGAATTGAGCTGTGGAGAGTGTTTAGCAAGACAGTTTCTGGCCACGTCAAAACCGAAAGTGTGCTTGTGTGTTCTATTCGAGTTTAAACAAAATTGGTTATTGATAATTTTAAACAACGCACAAGTTGAGCCAAGAGCCCACACTACCGAAACTGTTTATTAAACCAATTATCCCTAGAACTTCCTGTTATCGAATTTTTGGTTTATTGAGGAGGCCCAATGGGCCTGAAATATACAATTTATTATTATTAACGGTAATCCTAATCTCCCACAAAGAATCACTCTTAATCCGGCAAACCGACCTTACACCACTCGTAACTCCTCCATAATAATTTCAAAACCTCTTAGCTCCACATCTATCGATCTCGTTGTTTTGCCTCCAAATATGCTTTTATTTGGAACAATCTTCCAATCGAAATTAGGTTGTCTTCTACCTTAACGATTTTCAATGAAAAATTACGGTGACATTTAACATTGGAGGAAATAAAGTCGTTAATGTGTGTTACCTTCCCAAACACGCAAATTGTAGACTTCGAAAAGGGTCTTCCTGGAATTTGAGAATCTCCCCAGGATAGTAACGTGGTCTCCAAACATGTCTAAATTTTCCTCTGCAGAGTCAAGCATCATTTCCGAATGCTGCAAACTCTTCTCTGTTTCGCAACCTTGGCAGTAGTCTTCGAGGTCACTATTGCTGGTCATCGCGTGTTCTTACCCTGCTAGCACAATCCCCGTTCTCCCCCGTCGAGCGGCGGGGAAAAACGGGGCAGAACGGGGCTATACCTCCGCCGAGGTTGGGGCTGAGGGCGGGGATGTCAACCCATTTTCCCCCGTCGCCGAAAAAAAATTGGCAGCACGACGCGTAATTTTGCTCATTTCAGTCCCTCACCCTTTCCCAAACGCTCCTTTCCCGTTGCGTAAAATGCCCCCGCCACCACCCCGGTCCCCCTTAACCCCCTAAGGTCCCCCAAAACCTGCCCATTGATGCTTTTGGGTAAAGGACAAGTCATAATGAAATAGAAATTATGCTATATTAGTAGATAAAGAAGATATTAGAAAATTTGTACAAACATATATCAATGTTAATGTCAATATATAAAAGGTTTGTCAATGTTCAGGGGAGGCATAACTTGTGGACGGCAGGATAGCTGGCTCTTATAATAGAAAAAACGTGAATTATAAGGCTGTTTATATGTTAGCAAGAATAAAGTTATAAATTGTAACTAAAAGTACATTGTCGGCAAAAGGTAACCAATAAGACCATTGTATGCAATGGCACTTACAATGTCCTCTGACTGAAAGTATGAGGCCATCACATTGCCCGCTGCGGTCTCTGTTCACTTTTCTCGTATGCCTCCATACCGATCCCGCGAACCATGGAACCACTCAATGGTGGTATTCTTTATGACGTCCTGTTTGACGTTATGTACCCTAGAGAAATTAGGATGAAATGAAGTATTTTCCCCCAAATGTGTCGTGCAACGGTGGAATAGTCTGCTCTAGGCAACTGCAGTGTCTCAGGCTGTGAAGGAATCTATATACCAAGTTGAGGGACACACTGCGCCAACAGTGAACTGGGTACATCTAATGACCAAGTTCCTTATGTGAACGGAAGTCTGGACGCCTTTGACGCTGTTATCGCCTTAATTTTTTGCTAATTATTCTGAGTTTTATGTGACATGCAGGAAGATCAAATGCATAAGCCCATTTGCCCCAAATACTTAAGTGACCGCTATTTGGACGGAGTGTTGTGTGCGGTTTTTGGATTTACACAGAGGATTCAAAGTTAGCGCTCTATTTTGCTTTTCTCTATATTTTCCCTGCCAAGTTTTAGAATTATGCTTTCCTTTTTTCGTTCCTCGCTTTTTACAATGTAATGGCATCTCTCTTTTCACGCTTTTATTCAATAATGTCGTCAATCCTGGCTTTTGCCTTAAGTTATATTTATTGTTATTATTCCTTTCCTTTACTGTCATTATAAGATACGCAAATGTTGCCAGAAGTTTAAGTATCTTCAGATGCCCTCGGGTTTTCCGATGCTTCGTGTACTTTTATTGGACCAAGTTGATTGGCGGTTTTCTCGCTCAACTTGCGAATGTTCTCACGTGACGTTGGGGATGGCCAGGGCACTCGACTACAGCAGAACCTGCGAGATATAATAGAATCCTTTGATCATCTTACCGGGAACCTTATTGACAGTTCCAAGCCTGCTAATCCGATCAAAAGAGCGATAAACCTAGCTACAAACCAAGAACAAGATATTAATAAAATTTTTGACAATATCCAGGGCGTATCTTCCCTGGCAAATCAACTCGAAACTAGTACCGCGCATCTGCAAGCACAACAGGCGAAAATTTCAGAAATCACTAGACTTCTCCGAGTTGATTCGACATCACATTAAATAATGCAGAGGTCATCCCCCAATATTTTAATCACGGGCACTCCTGGTTGCGGGAAGTCTACGTTGTCAGCCGAACTTGCTACTGCTACTGGACTTAATTATATTTCTGTCAATGATGTTGCAAAAGAGCAGGACTTATATGATGGATATGATGAAGAGAATGAGTGCCATGTTCTTGACGAAGACCGCGTGATTGACGAATTAGAGCCGAAGATGCAAGAGGGTGGCCAGGTACTCAGTTATTTTGACTGATATTATTTAAGATTGTTGATTATCACGCATGTGATTTTTTTCCGGAACGATGGTTTGACGCTGTCTTTGTCCTCCGAACGAATAACGAAGTACTGTATCCCCGATTGCACTCGAGGGGGTACAAGCCCAAGAAGATTCAGGACCTGATACACTGTGAGATTGTCCAGGTATTGTTCCTAGGTTCATCATGAGATATTTTTAAAATTAATGACTGATTTGTTGGCTGTGATCCTCACCCTAGCGAATGTATTTTGTGTCAAATTTAGTGAATATTGTGACGTTGCGCATGTTTCATCCGATTGCGCCCAACGTACCTCAAACAAATCAAATATGGAGCTGTAGCTACATGCAAAATCTTAAATACACATATACCCATCCTGTCACATGCCACTAGTACGGTATCGCGCACTCGCTGCTGAGTAGTGTTATTCACATTTTTCTAACCAGTGTCTTGAAATTGGCTTCCACATCGAGACGAACTATAAATGCTTTCGGTTATGTCTTCCTCGCGCCAGGATACATTGTACACGTGTAAGGCTTAGAAAACAGGTGTGCCGTGCTTGTCATCGCCAGGCGGACTCCTCGCCTTTGCTGATGGTCACATACGTTGGTATATTCTTGAGGATCCTTCGTTCTGATAGTCTGGTTCTACAACGTCTTGTGTTTGCTGGTTTTCGATAATCTTATATCTCAGTTGATGTTCTCATCAAATTATACGGGTAAGCAAGTTGTCTTCTGTTTGGTAGACCAAACTACCCACAAAATTGTGCCATATGTTGCAAAGTCCTTTTAGTGTCACTGTCCTCAACGCTTACGATTTTTGCTCAATTTGTCCTTTTCCTTCTATAAAAATAAACAATGGTTCCCTTTATTAGGTTGTTTAGGCACCAGAGGCTACTTGTGAGTTCCACCATAGGCTATGCTTTAAGTGTTATAAGAAAACATCCCGAAGTAGCCTGGAAGGCCTACAGGATCACTCCCGTTATCTCCAGGCGGCTTCTAGAATTAAGGTGAATGATGGATGCCAAGAATCATTGGCTAAATAGGGGCTAAAATATTGTCTCTTCGTGTCATGATAATTTAGCAGCCCACCCGCCATCTTCATCCGATTTAACCCACCGGTTAGAGCAAATTTTTTTTGAGTCACAGCTTAGAACTATCTCGGTTAGCGGTCATTTGGGGGCGTCTTCACCTGCACAAGGGCTCGTAGACTGTTCTAGCACAATTTAAAAGTTATATTGACCATTGCATGCTTGATTGAATACTTTTTCGTTTGAATAAACGCCCACCTACATAATCCACAGAGTAGTCATTTGTTAAGACGTTTTATTCCACATTGTCCGATAAATCTTTTTCTGAAATCTAATTTACGCCTTATTTGCAAAACAGGTAATCCTTGATGAGGCACGAGAATCCTATGCTCCAGAAATTGTCCACGAACTGAAGAGCGAAACCCTAGATGACTTGCAGAAGAATGTGTCAGACATCTCCGCTTGGATCCAACAATGGAAGGCCACCCATCCAACTTGACGGCTCTTTGCAAAATTCTGTAAAGTTCATTTTTAAGTCCTTTGACCACAGACACTGCGGATATAAACTTGGCCTTCATGAAAAAAATATTATTTAAAAAATATTCTTTGCGGTTGGCCGCCATCTGGGGACTATCTGAAAACTGCTTCTAGCGTCGTTTGCGACTTAAGCTGTCAATGCTATATGTATAGCAATGATAGGTTCGCCCAGTCACTCATTAAATGCTAAGGTAAGTGGCCGTCTTAAGGTTTACTTGATTTTCTAATTGATAGCGTCATATGGTGACGTCTAAGACGATGGAAGGAATTAACTTAAAATGTTAAATTCACATCGGATCATTGATCAACTTAGAGTATGCACTTGCATGATTCGAAAGCTTATTAACCCACTAGGTGGTCACCATCGTTTAGATGTAGTCTGACTGTATGATTTGTAATGTTCGTGTCGTCGGGAAATTGTTTTTCATGGAAACTTTATGAAATCTCATTCGTTTATTGCTGAGCTCGTAACTCTTAATACTATACCTTATTCCTTCTGGGGCGTGAAATACTGCGATAGTTAGTTTTCACGATAGCAGTCCGGAAGAAAGTTTTTTGCACACGCTGAAAGTTGCGGCTTGGAAAGCTGCAATCCGGCTCGCTCATGACTGGCTGCTTAACGCGGCCTATATGACACTCCAACTGGATTGCGTCTGGGTCGCCCTTTGCTTGTTCGTGTCAAATGTTGGTTCATCACATGTGAACTAGCCGTGTATGGCACGCGTAGACGGACCGTTTTGCTTCGTAAGCCAGCGCGCTCGATCCTGCCCTCGGTCCTCCTGACAACTAAGGCCTATGTGAGTGATGTGAGAGGGGCCGATGCGGTACAAATGCACGATCACTACAAGCGAGTAACGTGTATATAGCCGTCTCTGCGCCCATGGTGCTACGGGATACGTTCTGGATATCGTCTTTTGCGATGGTCGAACTCTCAACACCAAGAGCCTTTCGAGGACTTACAAAAGCCCTCGATGTGTCAGGTAATGCATGTATTAGATTACGGACAGTAGGTAGACACCATACAGTTTACGTGGTACTCCTAGGGTATCCTTTAAGCCACAAGCCTATCTCAGGTAGAAGGATCACAAATTTGGCATGCGTTTTGGCGTTGATTGATTGCGACCATCCAGAAGCCACGGTGTACACGATTGTTTGAGTATCGCCTGTAACGCCCGTAAGGACAGCTCAGTCGGGTCAATTTTCGCGGCATCTGTCACACTCCTTCATCCGTCGCAATCCGAATGCGACACAAACTCAAGAAGAACAAATGTGGGCATTGATCCAGTTACTGACGGCTTAACAGCTCGCCCACACGTAGCCTGGTTACCATTGCACGTGCACAAGGTTATGTTTAAGGAGAGATATCGAATTTCACTTTGTTGAGGATGCCATGCAGGCCATATTAGAAAGTGTAGCCTGAAAAGCGCTGGGTCATCCGTCGACATGCTTGACGCTTTGCGCCCAATCTTTCATAGAAATGGGCTCATCTATTACACAGATGGGTTCCGCTTCATTTTGCTTTACCTTTCTCATGTATTAATTGGCTATCCAGACTAGGTAAGATGCAGTGGTTCACGCGTGCCGAAAATGACCAAGACCCAGCTGATGTGCCAGGCTGCACAGAGTAATATGCTCCTCGCACATTTTTTATGTTTACATCCCCACGTCTGATATTCTACTCCTCATTCCGGCCGCTAATTTTATCTCGTGGGTTTTGTGAAATTTGTTTTGCTAGCTGTTTTCTGTGCGTATGTGAGTGAGTGGGATCATGTGGCGTTCGTGAGTTTGTTCGTGCAGGTTGGATAGAATGCTGTAGTTGCCTTACTGAAGACTTTCATAAGCACAAATGGCCGGGAGGGCCCATGTTATGTTCTGGTGTTCTTAGACAGCTTAGATGAGGAGTATGGAAAAAAAATTCATTCGCAGTGCGAATAGGGTAGGGCAGAATCCGCATGGCTCGTGGAAGAAGAGATGTTAAGGAGCATGCTCAGAGAAATGCCCTCGCTGGTGAGGCTGATAGAGATGGAGGCATGTGGATGATTCCGGAGATGTTTGCCAAGGTCATTCCAAGTACTGAATATCTGTTGACTGAGTGGGCATGATAGATTGGGCTGGGCGTTTGTGTCCTTGGTTTAAGACACGAGTCTTGCGAGCCACGCCTCTCGTCCGAACAGTAACTAGAGTAGATTTACTTTCAGAAATGTCAATCGAAATTCTGACATGTCGTTTCGGTTTGAATAATTATTGATTTTCGTTTGATTTATTATGATGCAGTCTAATCCCAAGATATTTTTGCCCAATTGGCATGCTGGCCTTTGAAGGAAGTTTTTTTCTGACCGCTTGCAAAAGGCACGCTCTATAAAAATGGCTCCTTAAGTAGTTTGCATATTTCTTTGCTTCCAGTCGAGTAGAAGAAAAATCGTTTGTCCAGGTTTTATATTGAATGTATTTGAATATATAAGGCATCGAAGATCAACGAGAAAAATCCCTATTATTTGCGTAGTCTTTTTTTAGAGAGTACAGTGAAGTTTCGGGTGACGAGCAGTCCCATCCACAGGCATTTCAGGTGTGTGTTCGACCATCGGTTTCGTTGAAGTCCACCAAGTAAACCAACAGGTTGGTACAGTAGGTGACTGCCTCAGGGGTTAGTTTAAAGTGATAGAGGACGTTGTTAGCGGCTCCGCACTCTTCACCTTCTCTCATGAGTCTCGAAAAAACTAGATGGGTCAGGCTTGGCTGCTGTATCAAATGCAAGCCAACACACCGCCTAATTTAGTCTTAGAGGGACAGTAGACTTTTGCGCTGGTACTACTGTACTATGTACCCTCACTCACCCATAGTAGGAGTGAAGACAGGCCCAAGGAGGCCGAGACTGATACGGCTACTACTGTATCTAATTACAACTGGCTACGATGTAGTTGAGTCTCACAATCAGTACTATCTCTGACGCTAAAATTTGTCAGAAGTGACGCTGGATTTAAGTAAACACTGGGGGGCTCATACCCCCTGTCTCAACAAGGAGTGTGAATCTGGGTTTAAACTATTTCGAGTAAGTACATGCTTTGGGCCCTGAGCAGAAGAGCGTTTGTCTTGGTTTCCGCCATCTCAACTCTATCCATCAGACTGTCATCTTAGATAATAAGATACTACTGCTATAGGTACGTGCCTATACTACGAGTGCTAGTTTCGATTACTCATGTATGGTAAGGCCAGTAGATAGTATACTATAAGTATTTATTGTGTGTGCTTTTTAAGAAGTCGCACCCAATATGCACTCGCAATCTGTGTGAGGAGGAAAAAGTGATTAGCATTTGGATAATAATAGGGCGTTTGTAAAGTAATGTACCAGTCCTACCATGCACTTATATCATGCAGTTTGCCGTCTATAGCCCAACTACATACCTAGCACAGTATCAATCTATAGCTTGGACTTTTCAGAACCTCTGCTCGTATCCCTTTGATCCCAGCACGTTGTGCGAATAAGGATTTTAGGTATTCCGAGTAAATACCCAACTTCAGTAACTGTCAAACCAGAGTCCTGGAGACGAAGGCTGGTACTGTTACTGATATTTCTATCACTAATAACTAGGGGTGCAACTGATTGATGGCATTTCTAGTACTTTTTTGTTCTGTATTATTTTTGACAATGACGCTTATTAAAGTCGCCACTGGGCTCAGATACCCACAATGTCAACAAGAAGTGTAGTAGAACTGGTGCTAGCAATGACGCTGCCATTTGTCGGAGGTCAGACCATTTTCTTTCTAAATAGATGCGCTACAAGCACGGTAGTAGAGGACAGCAGTGTTGCTGTGACTGCAATAGGCTAGATGCATAGGCTAGGCATTGAGGACTAGACTGCACTACCACAGCTAAGAAAATCTAAACTAAGAGACCCAACTGCCTAATTGAAGAGATACATTTGTGTCTAAAGTGAGTAGTGAAGTTATAGCCAGCTAGACTTTAAGGTTAGCTAGATTTGAATTTGGTGTAACTAATAAAACAATTTCACTGCTGGTGTCACATGTTATTTAGCTTGGACCAGGATACTGCTGCTAGAGGTAATATGCCATTGCTAATAGTGTTAATTCTAGTTATCATAGTTGGGTAGTATATTGTAGTAATATATTCTTAAAATTGTATCGATAATTGACTCAGCACAGCAGGAATAGTGATGCTGGTAGTAATAGTGATAGTGGTAATTTCTATAACAGTATTCAAAGTTCAGTACTAAGACATGCATACCATTTTATCAATTTAGTATAACAGGTGGATGTATGAGCTTATCGCCATACAAGTACGGTACTAGTGTTGCTGAGATTGTAATATGCGAAAAGGTTAGACTAGGCTTTGAGGACTAGACTGCACTATCAAAGCTTAGGAAATCTAGCTGAGAGACTTGACTGCGTAAGCTAACAGGTGCATTTGTGTATGAACTGCATATTGAAGTTACAACCAGCTAGATTATAATTATGTGTAGTTAATAAAGCAAATTTGCTGCTGTGGTTAGGACAACTAGACTATAATAAAAGAATTAAAAATAGCAATAGTGATTTTGTAAGATACCCCTATTTGCCTGCGGCCCATGCGTCCTATGTGCGGATTGGCAGATCAAGCACCTCAACTATAAGCCTGTACCTGCGTCTTGTTAGAAAACATATAGTCACAGGGTGAAGCTTTCGATAAACAACGCAAAGCCCCAGGTATCGTCTTTCTGCATGATTAGCTAAGTGGTTACCATGCCTTTATCTTGCAAGGTACTGTTTTTTACCGTCTTCAGGCTAACTATTTAATTGCTACCGTATCCAGCTATAGTTTGGAAGTTACAGAACGTCTTTAGTCTAACTAAGGACATAATATGTTCCAGAATTAGCTTAGCATAGTAGCATGGTGTTTTCTATACTGTAACAATATCTGAGTGGTTAGACACGCATATTTTATTTACACTATGCATAACTGATAGGAATATGCGCTTATAAGCTTCCTTGTCCTCCACGGAAGTGATCGGAAAAGCATGCTGGTTATGCTGGGTTGCTTTTTGTCGCTGTACAGATGACACAGACCAACAGACGGTTGTGGGGGATCTTGCCTCTTCCGATGAACCCAATGTTGCTATGGCTCCAGGCATTTCAGGTAATGAACGAACCAGTAGCAGAAAATCGGTTTTGATTGATGAGTTTCCACTCAGTTAACTAGCTGTCAGTGCATTTGTGTGCCTGTTTCTGCTGTTGAGTCTTGCTCTCAGAGCGTGGAACCTCGGTCGCCTGCAACCAATCAGTGAACTGATGCAGTCTGATCGGCAAAATTTCGCAATATGCGCGTTTCATATGATGAGCTCGGTGCCTGAACGGATTAAACTCGTTACGCGGGGTTTAATTATTTGCTATTTGCAGGCAGTCAGAAGGAAACTCGTTCTCTATCACTGTTTCGAGTATCTTGCATCCCCTTGACCCTCTATCCGGTGGTACCGTGAAGATCAAATCCCAATGATAACAACAATTGGTGAAGTGAAGAATAAACTAGGTACAAAACTTAACAGTGGATACAGATATTGAAGGACAAGGAAGTCAGTCAGACATCGCCTGACTCTATACAAAAGAAAGGAGGCGCATGTTCATTAACGCCACACGTGTGCAGGGCGAAGCTAGGCCTGGGAGAGCGCGCGTTGTGGGAGAGGGGACGACCGCTGCTTTTATTTGACTTTGAAGTCAGTTAATGTGGCGTCTGATTGGTGTAAAATATTGCGCGAAAATAGTGTCGTGCACAGGGGTGCATAATGCGTCGGCAGGGGTGTTCAAGTGGCCTTCGGAGCAGCCGCGGCTATCTTGCACGCGCGGGGTCAGTCAAGCGCAACAACTGCGTATCTACGCCGCTTTTGTTGAACAAGAGGGAGCGGACGGCATCGTTGTCTAATGGGTCGCGCGTACAAGTGACTCTGGCGGACGCGACTGTTTTGGACACGCGTCTGTATTCGAGTCAACAGACTTTAGGTTAGCCAGGCGCAGACAGCTGCCTGCGCGCATTCGCTTGAAGTTGAGACAGGGAGCCTTGAACAGAAGAAGGAAGATGGCCAGCAGTTTTTGGGGATAGGGTTAAGACGGGGTAGGCGGACAGCGTCTGAAAGAGGGGAACAGTCGAATATATGTAGGTCAGATAGAATTTTACCGGAGTTGGACATGTAGAATTCCCAAAATTATTCAGTCGAAGGTAACAATTACAATCCCGTTAAAGTAATTTGTTGGAATCGAAAACGCATTTCGGAATTTCGGTTAAAATTTAATGATCTACTGTAGTAAATTGTGATGCGAATTGGCGCAATATTACAGAACGCGCTGCCGTTGCATTTTTCGACACTAATCTTGTGGGCCACTCTCTGTATTAAAAGTAGCTATGTACATCGTTATCTCCGAAGATGACTACTTAGACTTTGCGGCACGCCCACTGATTCCAAGCGAAGCCTTCCTAGACCTGTGGATCGACCCTTAGGCGCCTGTAGGATGTCTTCCATGTCCGGGTATCGATACTTTCAAATACCCATAATAAAGTCACCATAAAATAATCGCTCGAGAAGACGTTTGTCATCCTCGGCATGACCGCTCCAGAGCAGTGGCATTTGCTTCAACATGGCATGTATACTAAGAACTCTGGTAATTGCCAGGACCTCAGTGCCGGAGATCGTTTGTTACCGTCAGAAGTGAACTTTGTTGGAATTTCTCCTTGAACCTGAGTCTACGTCCAAATGTGCCGGCAGGAAAACAGTCCTATATATAGTCAGTTTTATATTGAGTGTCATTTCATGACGGATCCATGTGGGCTGCTGTGGCTTTTTGAAAAGCTGTCTTGTGTTGGTGATCTGGTGGGCAATTTCATCGTCGATCTTGATATTTATGTTCGGGAATTTTTCTCCCAAGGTGAGGCGAAATTCATTAAGGATTAAGTGTCAACATCTGGCGTCGGTTGGTGCAGGACTACCGAAAAGTCCGTGCTGATTTTCTATCTAACTTTTGACCAATCTAAGCCAACTAAGCGAGTGACCGATGGTTGATTCCGACAAGGTTCGCCGTATGCCCCGCAACATGCTGATGTAGAGACGGTAAAGTGCGCGTTATTCAGATAATATTACAAGTGGTGATGGTGGAAGATGTACGATGCATCCATTACACTCGTTCCCATCTCAGGTGCGCTCGGTGTCATGACTAAGTCCAGAAGGATGGAGTTGAGAGGTGCATGTTGCTAGCACGGCACGAACCTCCCATAGGCGTGTCGCTAGCCCTGGCTCGGATCCCATGGAGTGAGAGGACCATAGAAGCTGCAGCAAGAAGGAGCTATTGAGGTTTTCAGTCAGTTCGCCACAACACAATGAAATATTCAACTAACTGCACAGTCCGGCTTATTCCGCCATTTGGGAACGTTCTAAGCCACGGTTTGTAAGGCACTGTGATCATTTCAAGCGCGTCAGCTTGTTTATAACGAGAAACTGCGTTCAGGCGTCGCCCTCATTCTCTGGTGCCATTCCTAGTCCCCCTCTTCCAGCCACTTAGCGCGCCGGTCAGGCGTTTGTTGTAGGAACTGGGCGCAGTGCATTGAATCTCCTTGACAGATGATCGAATAGCCAAGAGAATATATCACTCCATATGTACGGGGGTTGGTTGTCACTCCAAAGGGCGTATTCGGGATGGGAGATCAGCGCTGACTTGAGTTGGCGGTGTAAAACGCCATGAGGCTGTTGGGCGCAGGATGATCTGTCTGTCTTGCTTATTATAAACACGCACGCTTCTCGAGTTCCTTGGTTGCCCTCGCACCCGGAAGACATCTTACCGCCCAGCTGCTAATGGTATGTTGGAAGAATTTAATCAGCAACTGAAGGCTGTTCTGCGAGCTGCAGAAGACCCAGGCAACTGGTCCGACAAACTGCTTCTTATCCTCCTCGGAATCCGCTCGGCACTGATGTTGAGCCCGGATTGCAGCGCGGCAAAGCTGGTATTTGGCACAATAGTCAGTCCAACTCCTCGTGCTCCCAAAGAGACATCTGTCATTTTTGTGTATATTCTCCGACAAATTATGCGCTCTCTTTCCGCGGTCCGGCCTCGTAATCCAGCAACCGAGCCTTATGTCGAGAAAGGCATGGCCCACTGCTCGAATCTGTTTGTACGCTGCGAACGGGTGCGGCAGCCTTTGGAGCCGCCGTACGAAGGACCGTTCCGTGTTTTCTCCCGCAAACACAAGACCTGCCGGATCCTTCGTGAAAACACGTAGGACGTGGTCAGCATCAACCGGGTCAAGGCCGCTGTCACGAAGGAACCGCCGGACTTGTCACCGGTACAAACTTGTACACATTCCCTACCCCATGTTCTTCCATCCCATGCATCTTCCCCTTCCATCCATGCAACCCCACCGTCCTGTATGCTGTCCCTCCATGCATTTACCCAACACGCAGCTACTACGTCACACTCCACAACCGTAGCAACTGCTCAGTTCTCTCCAAGTGTTCCTCTCGTTTAAATCACTCACAGTGGACTTCACGTCCAATTTCCTGATCGTTAAGCCTCACATTCTTTCTAGACTTCAGCATGTCTTCCGACGTCGTTTTACGCCGCCCTCCGATCTGGGAAGGGGGTACTGTGGCACATTGCACTCCGTATTGCCGCGCTGTTTCACCCCCTTTCCATTCTCCGAGCCTTTGGCTAACTGCGCATTATTCCGCGCGCTCAGAGCTGACTCTTGTAATTTCGCACCCTCAATGTCGACGCGCGTACGCCCGAAGCTAACTCTGTCTCGCGAGCTTGGCGTAAATGACTGTGCATCATTTCCCGATTGGCTGAGGACTAGACAGGTTGAACTAATCCCGCGCGCTAGACACAACTTTTCTCTAACTCGACTGGCTTATGTACGCGGCGCTTGCCACAGATATTGTAAGGTTACTTTAGCACAATAAAGCTGTTCCAGTTCATTCCGTCTTCCCTGAATTGTGATTTGGGGATCCTTCTGTTGTCGATATAGCAACTAGCTTTCAATAAACGAATGGAAAGGATTGGATTGAAATCGGCTTCTGTGGTCTGTCGTACTTGTAGCTGAAACACAAAAAAGTTGAAATTCGGTGGCTCAGAAAAGCTATGACAATATTCTCTGCTGAGGTACCCAGGACAGGGATTGTATTTGGCTATCGTGTGTAACGGTCAACCACAGTACGGGTATGGGTGTAGCCGCATTAAGGAGTAACAGTTGCAGTAACTGAAAATTGTCGTAACGGGATCGAACGTTTCGGATCGCAGATGAGCTTGGGAGAAATTGTTGACAGTGCACTCGGTTCTTTTAGCATGCTAAGGATAGCTTAATCTAAAAGAAGAAGCAATGCTTATGAAGACTTGAATTACGGATGGCGAGAAACACTCCATTCGACAACGCGTCAGCTGCTTGCGTCCAGCCCAATGTGTGTTGAAGAGTGAGTCACAAGCTATTAAATAACTACGAACGGATGATCATATAATGATTCTGCCAGCGGATAAGGGACGATCAACCGTCGTACTGAACTGTGAAGACTTGAATGAGAAATCCAAAAGTCTTCTTGATGACAGAAATTTCTACAGACCAGCACACAACTCGGAAGCAAAGGCAGTAGCAAATCGGTTGAATAAATTACTTGGCGAATTCAAACGCCAAAATTTGATCACTGAGAACGATCAGTGCCTAATGAAACCACCAGATACTGCCCTGGCTCGCTCCTATGGCCTGCCAAAGGTGCATAAACCGAACGTTTCATTGCGGCCAATCGTTGTCCTAAAAAGCAGCCCCACCGATGATTTGGCAAAATGGATGTATTTAAAACTAAAATTCCTCCAAGAAAATTCTGATGCCTCAGTTCGTTCAGCCTCCCAATTCCTGGCAGACCTCCATGGCCAAAGCATTTAATCGGACGAAATGATGGTTTCCTTTGACGTGACATCCACATTCACATTTATTCCACCGGATTTGGCACGAGACGTCTTACGCAGGAAACTTGACGAGCTGTACGAAGAAACCTAGTGTTTGCTCAAAATTGAAAACCTTATGAGGCTTTTCGAATTATGCCAAAAGGCATACTTCACCTTTGCAGAAGAGACATATGAGCAAATCAAAGGGGCTCCAATGGGCTCTCCAATCTCAGCTTTTATAGCAGAATTGGTCCTAAAAGATCTGGAAAAGATTGCCTTCAGCCAACAGACCCCAGTCTTTTGGTGCCGTTACGTTAACGACATGTAGCAGAATTTCCATGAACTTCTCAACTCCATCTTCCCAGGCATACAATTCACGAGGGAAGAAGAAAGGGATCAGCAGCTAACCTTCCTCGATTAACTCGTCACGCGAACTTCGGACGACAAAATCGAAACAAAGGTCTGCAGGAAGGTGACGAACACAACACAGCTTCTCAATTTCCACAGCAACCATCCGGTGGCTCACAAAAGAAGCTACGTAAAAACACGCTTTAAGAGAATCCAGGCGCATTGCAGTAATCCGGAAGAAAAGGCTTGTAAGGCCCGACTTCTCCGCGACCAGTTCATGCGGAATGGCTATCCGAAGGCTTTCGTAAGTAGATGCCTATGTGCTCGCCCTCCGAGGACCCAACCCGTACGATGTGGCATGCGCTGCCTTACATCAAGGATGTATCGGAAGCGACAAACGCATTGCTGCGGGACTAGGCGTCGGAATTGCACACCGTCCCAAGGCTACCATACGCAGCCGAATTATGCGAATCAAGGACTGTTTAAATCCCAGTGAGCAGTCAGGGTCGTGTATCGCATACCATGTCGAAATTTTCGCCGAAACTACACAGGACAGACAGGGCGTATGCTTGGTTCACGCATTAGCGAGCATAAGCGGGCGGTACAACGGGGTGACGCATCATCGCAATTGGCCACCCATACCTACGAGACCGGTCACGAGTTTAATTTTGCAGCTGCGAGGGTAATCGTACACGCTGGCAACAAAACAGGCCAAGAATTGATTGAAGCCTGGGCCTCGGATGATAACTTAGTCGCTCTGACGCTGGCATACATCGCGCTGCGCAGGCATCGCCGGAACGATGGCACTATTGGTTGATTGTTCCCTCTTCCCCCTTCCCCGCCCATCATAACGGTTGATTGGTTCCTGTGTCCTATAACTGTTGCTTGTCTTCCGTGTACGCCTTTTATCTCTGACGATGGACTCAAGAAGGTGCCCGAAAGCTCAGGCGAGTAAAAGTATGATTCCGGTAATCGCAATGCCTTCTTCTTCTCTATCTACAGACGTACCTGGAATGCTAACATTTGCCTCAATTCGTGACAGTGTTCATCTTTAACCAGACAATAAGGACACCGATTAACTTGCAACCAGCGTGAACGCCTGGATGCGCGAGAGAGTGTGTGAAATTTGTCAAACAGTACCTTACGGTAGGGTAACGGAATAACAGGATGAGGACCAGTCACAAAATATCGTTTATAGTGATGCTGGAGTTGGAGCATCCCGAAGCTGCACAGCAGAAGACTTATGCATATCAGCGGTGGACACCTCGTGTATTTGAAGGTCTGCAAGCTTTGCCAGTTCAAACTCGACTGTAAGGGTGTTGACGTCTTGTCTGAATAATGTATCAAGGATGAAATTATCGCTATTTCTAACATATGGAATGTTTGCTGCAAACAGAAAGATAAAGCCTAAATTACGTTGTTTTTGTGTAAGTACCTATCTGGGTTGGCGAGTAAAAGTTGGATGGGCTTAAGTTTTAACTTCAAAAGGTCAGTTAAATGAGCCAATTTTGCCGCATAGTTAAGGATGAATCGTCAGCAGTAAGTGATAAGACCAGTGAAACGTGGCAACTGCGTAAGTATCTCGTGGGCGGAAAGTGATAACACACTTACATTATTTATTGATTGCCAGTTTACAGGCATGGTCAAACGAGATATACAGTAAAGGGCTCAGCTTACAATGGAAAGTCTTCTGGATCATTCGTTGTAGCGTTTTTAAGAAAAAATGCAGCTCGTTGCAGTTCGGGAAGGGGAAAGGTTGAACCATGAACACAGTGCACCAAGAGACTGTGTGTCGTGGACTGTTGCTCGCTGTCGGCTGAAGAATAAGCCGATCGCGTGCTGCCCTCAACACGAAGAATGGCACAGGATTCAGAGTCCGCAAAAATCATTAGAGTAAAAGGGAGATTCCATCAAGTCAGCACCCAAACTTCATGAAGTTTGTCCTGCATTTAGAAACCTAGTGAGAGCTTTTTTAAACCCAGTGATGGCTTTGCTGAGTTTTGATACCTCTGGGTAGCTTCTTCTAGATTGCTAGGATGTTTACGGAGAAATAGGCAAGATCTAACTGCGCGTGCCATACTAAGATACTAAAACACATCTCAATGACTGGTGCGCTGAGAGTGGTTTAGGTGTCTCAGTTTACTAAGGAGATTAAAGGTACGAGCGTTAAAAAGTTAAAACTTTTATTAGTAAGAATATACTCTTTTGTTATATGCGAAGAAACAAGAGGTGGGGGTTAATAAGTTCGCAACGTTGCTGGTAGGACAGGTTGCGGTTTTATAATAATAATATATTTATTATGCCAGTTTACAGGCAATTGTAAAGAGTTGGTAATGCACCTCTTGGGCGCCTTCCAACACCTCGAAGACCGGAAAAAACCTAAAACAAACTCCCTATGTTGTGGCCAGTATTGGTTTTGTTTTAGATTTTTTGTTTTGTCAATACTGGGTGAGATAGGGAGTTTGTTTCAAGTGAAAAAAAAACCTGCCTTCAAAGGTATGACACAAACGGAATAAATGTACAGTTGTAAGCTGAGTTGACTCATCAGCAGGAGAACTGTTTCATATCGTTTAAAAACATTAGTTCCAGACGGCGAGGGTTGGCATAACAACACAGTGTTCTCAGTCTTCCTTCAATGGTTGTCGGCAAAAGTTGCGCGCTATCGGCTGCATCGTTAACAGACTGCGGGCTGCTGCTTCAGCAGCATTATCTTCAGCATGAAGCCTGGCGGGGTTCAAAGTCCACGAACGCCATCAGAGTGAAAGAGAGATTCCACCGAGTCAGCACCCAAAATTCGTGAAAGTTGCCCTGAATGTAGAAAACTAGTTATAGCTCTCTTAAACATAGGGAAGTTTTGCTGGGTTTTAATACTTTTGGGCAGCTTATTCCGGATTGATATGGCATTTACTGAAAAGAATTGCCGGTACTTAACTGTACGTGCCATAGGAAGAAATAAAAATACGTCTCGATGACTGGCGCGTCGAGAGTGCTCAAGCTGCCTTATTGTACTAAGGGGATTAAAGGTTTGACCATTCAAAAGTTTAAACAGTAAAAAAAGACCCTTCTGCAATCGACGAAGCCATAGGGGATCCAGCTTTATAAGTTCGCACCTTTGTTGGTAGGTTAAGTTACGGTGTTCTGTAGTGAAAACTCTTCTAGTGAAGAAGTGCTGCACCGATTCTATTTTCTTCCGTTCACTAGTGCGCAGAAGACTGAAAAGAGGCGAGCTGCATTCAAGACTAGGTCTCACGTACATATTATAAAGGCTAGTTCTAACCTTGATAGTCTTAAAATTTCTAAGGATAAATCCGGTGGTTCGGCGTGCTTTCGAGACTATCAGGGCACAGTGCTCTGACAAATTGAGACTATTAGAGTAGGATATGCCCAAATCCTTGATAACTCCTGGGACATTTAGTACGTGGCCATCAATGCTTAATTCCGGTTGATGATCGTCGCCAACAACCATAACGGAACATTTGTGCCATGAAAGGGTGAGGCGCCATGTGCAACACCACTGGGCGAAGGTCTGAAGATCCTTTTTTATCAGCTCGAGCACGATGTTGCGATCTGCCGGTTCATATCGATAAGCGACTTTTAAATCATCAGCGTACATGAAGGCTCTGACATACTGAAAACAATATGAAATGTCGTTGACAAACAGGCAAAATAGGAGCGGACCTAGTACACTACCCTGTATAACTCCACTCCTCACATGCGTGGGGTTGGAGATAACATTGGAAATGTTTACTCGTTGTGTGCGAGCACCCAAATAGGAAGATATGAAGTTCAGTGGCTTGCTATCTATGCCGAAGGAGGAGGTTATGATCGACCCGATCAAAGGCCTTAGTAAAATCAAAATAGACGCTATAAGTGGCAAAACCGCTGTCTGTAGATTGCAGCACATAATCAAAGAAAGAGAGCTGACAGGTGTCACAAGATCGTTTCTCGATAAAGCCATGTTGAACTGTATTGAGCAGGTTGTTCTCTGTCAAGTGACTCATCATCTTTTCTTTGATTAAGGTCTCCAAGATCTTCGAGGCTGCGGGAAGTGTATTTATTGGCCTAAAGTTGTCGAATGTTGCGATCGGCCATGCTTTCGAATAGGCATTATGTGCGATTCCTTCCACAACGAAGGAAAGGTTTCGCTCTCAAGAGCAAGATTAAATACCTTACAAAGAATATACGGAAAGATATCATTCGCTTCAGCTTTTAGAAGGCTAACTGGTCCTGGACTATAGGATTGACGATAACGACGAATGGCTACAGTCACATCCCAGACGGTAAAACTTATGGTTTCGAGTATGGCACCCGTCCAAGCCTGGAAAACCGGAGGTGCAGCGAACGAGCTTTCACTAAAAGTTTTGAATAGGAACGCATTGAAGCTATCGGCGGTCAACTTAGCGTCAGCTATGGGGTTTCCTAAAGCATCTTGAAGAATGGGGTTTTGCGTTTTCCTCTGCGCTTTTACTGTACGCGAAAAGAGTTTCGCAACATTAAGGGAAGGATTTTCAGCGAAGTGAGCCTCATCGGCTATCTGCTTTTCTTCGGAGAGCTGCTTGGCCTGCTCAAAGATCAGTGTGATCAAGGGCAGAACGGAAGTGTCGTTCTGCCGATGCAAACGACGAGAGAGTTTACGCAGCCTACGACGGAAAGACAGAGGAAGGTACACTTCATCCTTGACATGTATTACTTTCTTACGGGGGACAAAGTGGAGGATGAGTGGATCCAACACTTTGTACAGTGCATCGGTACAAACATTTACATCCAAACATTGGAAAAATTCAGACCAGTCGAGAGCGTTTAGATGTGCCAGTAGGTCAGCCGTGTTTGCTGATCGGAAGTCATGATAAAAACTACACTTTTGGGAAAATGTTTCATCCGCCTCCAGTTCTAGTTTACTAACAACTGTAAGATGGTCTGAACTCCCAAGTGCGTCTAAGGATGACACTGAAAGTGGTTCGCATCCCCTACAAAAAATTAGGTCGAGTATGTTTGCTCCTCGAGTGGGAAAATCGACTACCTGATCCCACATGCCGATATCTATTGCCTCAAGTAAGTTCTCAAACTTTGAAAGACCGGATGGTGGAAACCATTGCACGTCAGGAATGTTAAAATCGCCTGCAATCAAGCAATACTTAAGATTGAAGTCAGCTGCGGCATGAAATGCCTGCGAGAGACAAAGATCGTAGTATTTGTTTTTTAGAACAACTCGTAGCCAGCAGCTCTCCTCCACCGCTGTGAATTGTGCATAGTCCAACGGGAGAAATACAAGTGGCTGCTTAATATAGATGCAGCTTCCTCCACCACGGCCATTGTTTCGATCGTTCCGAACGCATTCATAGCCTAGAACAGAGAGTTCTGAGTCAGCTACAGAGGCCGATGCCCATGTCTCAGTTACCATAACAATGTCTGGGCGGTTGACGAAAACCATAGTCTGGAGCAGAGGCATTTCATTAATCAGTGATCTGGCATTTAAAACGACCAATTTAAGAGGGCATGTTTGAGGTTTCGGTGGTGGGACAGCTAGGCCGTCACTGTTACCGGCTTCGACCAGAGCGATGTCCTTTTGACCTGAACTATTTTTCCCTCTCTTATTTTGAGATTTGTCTCGCCATTGGTTCTCCGTTTTTCCAGCTCTATTATTTGCTGTCTCATCTTTCTCCGCTCTTTCAACTCGTAATCCGGCTGAAAAAAACTTGCGAATGCAGACTCCGTAAGGATGGTTTGTGCTCTAGCAAGAGTTTCGCCTGTGCTTCAGTTTCTAAAATAACTTTTAGAGGTCGTGGCCGAGAAATTGATTCTGGAGCTGTTGGAGCCTTCTCTATTCGAAATGCCTTAAGAATGCGGAAAGACTCGCCTGGTTTTAGCAACGGTTTGGCGTAAACTCACATAAGACCCACGTCATGGTCAATTCGTTCTTGTGCAATTGCCGACTCTGACTCTGGGGCCCCCTTTACAACTATTTTCTGCTTGCGACTCAATGGGGCATATGTTGCAAGCTCACGTGTTTCAACCGAAGGAGCAATTGTATCCGGTACACGCGGTTCTGATGTACTGGCTATTGGGTAAGCTGAATGCAAACCCGTGAACCGTTTGGCTTTCTTAGGCTTATGCCTCTTTTGAGTTATGATCTTGTCAAACTCTTGGTCATCACTTTCTTGTGCAGAGTCGAGCAACGATGTGGTGCTAGGATGCAAATCCCGATAATTGCTACTGTCGCTTAAGCCGAGTGACGATGGTGTAGCCCGTGGGCTTGACACATGGTCCGATATGCAGGTTTCAGGCGTGTCGACAGACATGTCCAAATCCAAGTCAATATCAGCGTCAACTCGTTCTTGTGCAATTTTTGACGCTATCTCTGGAGCCCCTTTTACAACTATATTCTGCTTTTGACTCACTGGTGCATCTGTTGTGAGCTCATATTCTGAAGAGAAAACTTTTTTGCAAATGAATGTTGGACTTATTCCTTTTTTTCGTTCACTGGCGTGCAGAGGACTAAATAAAAACAAGCAGTATTCCAGATTAGGTCCTACGCAAATACTATAATGGCTGGTTCTTACCTTGATGGTTTTAAAATTTATGAGACTAAATCCCGTAGTTAGGCATGCTTTGGAGACAATCAGGGCAGAGTGTTCTGATGGGCACACAGATATCGTGACCGTCAATGCTTAGTTCAGACTGATGATCGACGCCAACAACCATTACGGAGAAATAGAAAAGCGTTGTGTGCAGCACGACTACGCAATGGCCAGAAGATACTTTTTAAGAGCTCGAGCACCTTCCCTAAAGGTGCTTTGATTCAATATAAGTCAGCCTCGTCACCAAAGAAATCGAAAAAATTGACGTAAAAGTGGCATCTATCAACGTTTTATTAGAAGCCGTTTGCGAACAACAATCGAAAACATGGCGAAAGTGCGCCGCGTGTTCCTTTTGCTAGTGCCTACGACTAGAGTGTCACAAATGAAAAGAAACATGCAAAAGAGACCGCGTAAGGTGTCATCAAAGAAAATGCTGGAAAGATTGGGCGGTGTTGCGACAACCGGAGAACATGCAAAAGAACTCGAACATGCTGAAAGGCGTCGTGATGACAGTCTTGGGAACCTCCCCATCGGAGATCGCCTTCTGATGGTACGATCTCATGCGGTCTATCTAGGAAAACACGGTATTTCCAACTAGCATGCGAGGGAAATTGTGAATATAGCGGATCGGCCACCGGTCCGGAACGATGGCTCTGTTTAGCACCCGATAGTCCCGCCATGGTCTCCAATCGTCAGCGATCCTTTTGGTCACCATATGCAGTGGAAATGCCCACGGACTTGTGGGATACGATGTGGTCCAGCCAGATAATAAGCGATTGAACGTATTCCAACAAATATGAGCTAATGGACATGATAACACTTGGAAGGCCGGATTGTTATGGATAAATTAATGTTGTGTAACAATCGTAGAATGTAGGCAATAGGCAAGTGACTCCGAGACAATTGCAGTCCAGCCATGAATGGGCCGGAGTCCAGAGCCGCAGTCTGGCAAGTAGATCACCGGGTCCGGAAGTCTTCAACCGAGCAGTAGATCGTCGGTTCCGGGAGTGGTTGAGCGTAAGCAACTCCCCCGAATCTTGTGCACTGGTCTCACCTTGAGAAGTGATTGGCTAATGAGGCCAGACAAGTCCCGACCTTAAATGGGGCTTTGACTGTCATATCTTGCGTCCTCGTGGTGGTCACGTCAGACATGGCTCGTTCCCGGGGCGTCCGAGGAAAGGATGACTAAGAATAAGGGGTCGCTACAGACTCATGGAACGGTGAATTATCCCAAAAATCATCCGGAGCTTTTATAGGTGAGGTCTCTGCGGATGAGCGTGTACGGATAATCCTGCCATCACGGTTTTATGCTGTAAGGCACGTTGAACATGCTCCATGAAATAGTCCAGTATAGTTCAGCAGGTATAGGGTAGTAGGTGATGCTTTTGAAGACCCTATTGAAAACAGTATGCATAAAATATCCAGTTTAAATATATAACTATAAAATTGTGAGTAACATATGCAAATGTACATATTTTATCTCTATGTGTAAACAATAGGTCAGTGACTGCTGAAATTGCTTTCTTGTGCATATGAGCGGTGTCTGTTAAGTAAATATATGTCCACTTTGCGTTTGAATGCATCTGCCGAGTTCGCCATTATGACCTCCGCGGGCAGTCAGTTCCAGGCACCGATAACTCGCTATGAAAACGAATGTCTGCGAACATTCACATGAGGATAAGTTTCCCAAGAGTTTGAGGGAATTTCCACGGAGTCATGATTGAAGCTTCTACTGAAACCCTGGAGGTAAAAATACTTGAAGACAAAAAAATTATTTAGAACATACCCGAAATCTTTCCTAGGGGATGAAGAGAAAGCCGAAGTTCTAAAGGCCTTCCGAATGGGCAGAATAATATATTCACAAGACGAACAACACCAACCAAGACTGTTAAAGGTTGCCTTCAAGAGTGTGGTCGAGGCCCAGCTACTGTTAAGCAGGAAACCAATACTCAGATACTCTCACCCACCGGTTTTTTAAGCCAGATATTTCCCCGTGGAGCTGGAGAAATGGAGATTGCTGAAAGTAGAACTCCACAGGAGATGCGAACTCAGCGACAGTAATCTCCGAATGCGGAACGGAGAGATCATGCACGGACAGATGTCACTTCTCTAGAGAAAGCCGATGACACTAACAACCTAGTCGGAGAAGACAACCATCCGTCTCCATTATCACCAACAACTCCTTGCATGCAATCTCACGCAAGAGGCAATCGCCTGGATAACGTGGTGACTAAGTCTTAATTGAGTTTCTGAAGACTAATGCCCAAAGTCTTCCCTCAAAAATCGATGAACGCAAGAAATTACTTTCTGAGTGGAAATCTGATGTTTCTGCCATAACGGAAACATGACTTAGAACAGAAATTGCGGATTCGGAGATTTCGATGCAAGAGCGTCAGCTTTTCTGCAAAGACCGTAAAAAAACAAGGTGGTGGGGTTGCAGTATATGTTAGAACAGGAATGTTTGTTGTCAAACAAGAACGCACCCTAGCTCTGGAGTATGAATCCATCTGGATAAAGATAAAGGTGAATTCACGGAACTTAGAATTCCTGGCCGTATACTTATAATAATAATAAGGTTTATTTGTAAAGGACATCTCTGGCGCCATCAAAACCCGGGTAGGCAGGAAAAAAACCTAACCCAAACCCCTTCTTTCGCAGTGACTATTGCATTTGTTTTGGTCTTTTGCTAGGTCAATAGTGTGCGAAATAAGGAGTTCTTTTTAAGTGAAAAAACCTGACTTCTAAGGCACAATACTAGAAAAACATGAAATAAAATAACTATACATTTTACGTGTTCCGGTTTTATAGTAAGAATACTTGGGGTCTGGAAAAACCTGTCATGTCCGTTAACTGAGGTGGAGTTAGCCGCGGTCAGTTTGAAGGCGAAACATAATCAGCTGAGGACATCGAATCTTCCGTATATGTGGGGCTCTTCGATACGGATATTGCAATCGTTGTCCATTGGCAGGATTTCGATAATAAGATGGGACGTTGCAGGTGTCTGAGGTGGGTCGAGGCAGCTGGAAGCTGATTGCGAAGCACCATCGTCATTCAAGTGCATCGGCAGAAGACACTTGGCCTTTCGTTTGTCGAATATCTAAGTGAGATTGAGATTTACATGATTTACATTTAAACTCCTGATACATTATAAGAGGAGATTATATTATAGCTGCGTTTTGATCTATCTGAAACTTCTGATGATACTAAATGCACCACAGACTCAATCTGAGGTAAATTCGTGAGGTTGCTTTCAAATGAATATGAGTCCAGAAGTGAATTAAGAATCTTAAAAACAGGTTCATACTTTTCAATAAAGTTCGTTAAATTTAAGAGGGCTGAAAGATCGATTTGATCCAAAAAAACTTTCGCGTCAGTCATTGTTTCGAATGAAATGTTCAAGTAAAGGATGTTTAAATGT
>JAYGXS010000001.1:96284217-96388715 GCA_036362985.1 Ligula intestinalis
GTGGCATGCGTATGCGGGCTTTTTAGCTTGGTCGATCACTGCGCGCACTCCCAGCTTAGGTCACTTGTTATGACAGACCCAACAGCTAGCATAGAGGCAGCAAGTAGCCGCGTCTACAATAGGCTATCGATCGGCCTACACGCGAGCTAACGCATCAAGCTTGACAATCAATCGAGAATTTGAATTTCAAGCTACATTCACTAACTGAACCAACAGCCAATCCAACCGGCGACTACGCCAAGAGAGGAGCTGATTGGCTCGATGGACATCGTGTTACACGGTTTGTTGCCCTAAATACGTCGTACCTATTACAATAAAAGCCTTCTGCCGTTGCACACTTCTTGTTGTGTTTTTCCTTTGGGGACTCACAAAAGACGTTATTGGGCGGTGATAACTCGGCGTGGGCTTCCGTTACGACAACTTTGACGTTGTGTTACCGCCAGAGCAAGGCGACGCCAATCCACTTTTACAATTTACTACGGTAGATTTGCTATTTCCTGAAATGCTAACCGAACTAATGAAACATGTTTCCGCTTCGAAATTTACTACTGAAGTCTGGCTGTAACATTAGTTATCATGCAAAATAATTCGAGTATATTTCAGTCAGGTCAGGATGCCAGATTTTGATTAGGTTATTGCCGGCTGTCTGCAAAAACTACACTACGTGAAAAAGTGACTACTCGTTGGTTTTCGATGCCCTTATGAATTCAAAAGTATTTTCCATGTACTCATTTGGCAGAAGATTACGTCTTCTTCAAATTTTCTATTTGCCGAAGACTTTTGAATCCTACCTGCCGCCACACTGGCATTGAGCGTTTCTAAACTGTAGGCTGTATACGTTCCGTGCCCAAACAAAAGGATATTTTGAGGTCTGCAGAGTAACCCGTATCCAGTAATGGATGAGTGCGGAATTCCGTTTTCTTGCTTTCAACGCCATCTAGGCAGGCGCTCTAGAGATCTGGCTGCCAATTGCCGTCGCATTCGCCCAATGTACTTGCATCCGCAGGCAAATTCATAGACACAGACTAAAGTGGCCCACACTGGTAAGCCATTCTTTGCGCGTGAGCTTGGTAGAGGCTTTGTAGGTAGGCAAAATATGAGCTCGGCTGCATTGTATACGGCGGTTAACACCCGACCTAAGTAAACAGTTGCAGCACATGGTTAACTAAATCAACTTTTGTTTTTTGTTGAATCGTGCAATACTGCTTAACCACAATGTCTCAGTGTTTTTTCCTGCACCCCTCCAGTCTACCCCCAGCCCGATGCGAGTGTCATCCAAAAGTGTCCCGTCTGGATTCCTAACTCAGAGGCCACGTGCTGCATGGTTTGTCTGGACACCGAATTCACTGTGGTTCAGCGGAGGGTGAGTACTCAGTCCTACTTAAAGTGACCGTTTTTGTAGTTCTTGTTAGGTTTCTTTCCCTATTTCCTTTCTCCTCTTGAGGCATGAGAGGCTAGTCCTACGATGGTTGTTTTCAATTAGTTCTGCTGTACTGGCGGCGAAAGGCTTCGGCGGGTAGAACCACCTACAGTGGCATTTCAGTTAGCGAGTTTAATCCGCTCCGGCACCGAGGTGGTCGTGTGGAACACTCGTCTTGCGAAACGTATCCAATCAAACTGCATCAGTTCACTGATTGGCTGCAGGTGACCCTGAGAGCAGGACTCAACGGTGGACGCAGGCACACGCACGCACGCACTGATAATTGGTTAACTAAGCGAAAGCTCATCAATCGAAACAAATTTGCTGTTAGTGGCTCGCTCGTTACCTGAAATGCTCGTAGATGAGGCTGCTGTCTTCGCTCGAGGCTCCACTGCACTTGTATTGATCGTCTTCGATCGTCTTCGGATCACCTGATGTAATGAGTTTCACATGGGCATCGTGTTAAGTTATTGCGCTTGACTTTAGAGTAAACATCCCGTTTTGCCTCATTCTGTCCTATTTGTAGACCAACACCGTGAAAGTATTCGCCCTCATTTAACTCATATTTGTGATACCAAATTTTTTTCATTGTCTACTCTTTTTTGTTTGTTTCACTCCACTAACTCCTGCCATTTGGCGTTGTCAATAAGCTAACATAGTATTTTGTTTGATAATACAAAACGCATTTAAAAAATCGGGGGCACACAACTACATTTCGCTCAAATAAACTGAAGTCTTAAGGTTGCAAAAATTCCCATCACAGAAATCCGACTAGCAATTGGCGAGCATACGTATACTTTCAGTAAACTCTCATCAGGTCGTTACATTTATATGGGAAGGGGTAAAGTTTTTGAAGGTAAAATTGTAGGTAAATTATGTTCAATGTTACAGGCAAATTAGACAAGGGGCTAGGAGGGTTGGGGTCGTCACAAGCGGCTAATTAAGCGGCAATTAGGGAGAGCGAGGGGGGAGGGAGAGAAGGGGCTTGGAGAAATGCCGGTAACTAGGTATATTTTAACGACCTTCGGCATATCCTTGGATTCCATTACATTTGCCAGATAGCCTCTGCTGAATTTGGCGTCAACGTGGACAAAATACCGCGTTGTTTGAGGTGGCGTACTTGTCCGTGTAGGCCCTAGAGCAGCTGACTACATTTGCGTGTCACTGCCGTCGAACAAGCTCTGATGATGCCTGTATGTGGATCCAACGCCATTCCTCCCAACTCATTTGACCTAATTTGACCTCGGTGAGATCCGAATTCACAACGGTCGCCAAAGTTTCCTTAATTCTGGATTCCAAATTACTTGCTTAGGAAATCCTGCCGGGCCAATCAACTTACTGTATCAGAATTTGTTGATTTCATACGTCACAGGTAACTTCATCCAAGTGCGATTTAATTCACGGCTCTCGGTGGGACCTCGCAGTTCAGGGTGTTAAAGTGTTGGCTATACTCAAACCTTGCCCTTGCTGTCGTGGGTTCTAATGCCATCGCGGCCGACTACTTTGTTTTACAATTGGGTCGAATTAACTTTTCATTATTATTATTACCTGTAAAAACGCCAATGAATTCCTCTCAATATTTTCAGCAGTCTCCCTAATGTGTTCTCGATTTCCCCATCCCCTAGAACCGAAAATTGCTTTTAGTTGGCTTTTATTCTGTAGATGAGGTCCTGCAGGTCCTGATAGGATTCAGCACTGCAGTGTTCAGTATCCTCGGTGTACTATTATCCTATGCTTTGTTCTTCATGATTGCGTGTGCAACCGCAGCGTCGCGACGACTAGGCAGTGATCGATCCAGCAATCGATATCGAGAACCGTTGTATTCACGCCTTCTGTCCTGCACACTGTTCCGTATATGTCACTGACTCAGCGGGATGTACCTGTGAGATCCTTTTGCGGTCAAGAAGGCAAAAGGAAACGTTGATAATGAAAAGGCTGTGTTCGGCACAGGTTGTCATTGGCACGAGTTCACCAGTACTACAATTCCCGATTCTACAGCAGCCGAACATCCTCCAAATAACTAATTTTGTGAACACTAGGGTACTAAAACTACTGAGATTGGGGGTTTGTCCGTCTTTGAAAAAGCTCGGGAACAAACGCAGATCCCTGTGGAAAAGGTAAAATTGTAGGTAAATTACGTTCAATGTTACAAGCAAATTAGTCCAGGGGATAGGGGAGGGGGTTGGGGTAGTAACAAGTGGCTAATTAAGCGACACTTAGGGAAAGGGGGAGGGAAGGGAGCGAGGAAGCTCGGGAAAAATGCCTGTAGCTAGGTGGCCATTGACCATGGAGCATGGAGCTTGCAGCAGGTTCTTTTGCTAGCACAAAATCGGCTTCCTCAACCGGATAGCCGTTGCTTTGGCTGTTGCTAGCAGGTGCTGACCCAGTGACTTAGGGTAGCTTGGTAAGACCTATTAGATCACCCTGAAGGCTTCGTTCGGGTCTACCTGATGTCCGGAATCCACTATGTGTGCTAGAATAGGGCTTTTGATGGTCCTGGTGGTATTGACTTCACCTTTTCTTAGCCATTGCGAGAGGTACTCCTTTATTTTTTTGGATAGGCGCAGTTTCGCGCGAACAATATAACCTGCTCCACATGAGCAAGTAAGGGAGTAGATGCACGCTGAATTCAACCGGACCGAACAAACTGAAGTGGCACTGGGCGGTAAACTGAAGTTAACTGGGTGGAACAAGCCTTGAGTCTTCAGTGGAGTGGTTGGCTTCATGACGAACTCAACCTCGTGTCTCCGGCTCTGGGGCTATCGCATGGCTGACTATCGGTGACAAATAGACAAGGTGTATGAAGGCAGGCGAGTGTCCGAGTTTTAGGTACATATGTGAGTAAAGGAAAAGCGCACTGATCGAGTCCCGGAACCGGTTGCTTGCTTTCGTCTGAGTTTTAAAACTCGCCTGGGAGTCTGTCGTCAGAGGGACAGCAACAATAGCAGATCAAGGACAGTCCTAGGGTACCCTCAGCCAATCAACGACCCGTACCACATATCTGCAGGTGATTACACAGGGCAATATTTGACATGCTGTTTCCTTAGGTTGGGGTGCATTTTAAGCCAGCCGATGTCTTTACGTCATAGTGAGGGCCAGGGGACAGTCTGTGTGAAATCGTAAAACCAGTTTACACGACTGAAAAACCGAACTAAATTAAATTCAGCCTACCCATACATTTTGCACGTGTCTCTTCTGAGTCCTTGCGGTTCTAAACCCTACTTAACTGTAATTCCGCGTAGCCATATGTTTATTCATAGGCGCCGCTTTAGAGCATGGCTTATCTGGCGTGAACTTGGTGCTGCCCTGGATGCTTCTAGAATTAGCCTTATTTTTGGTTCCTTGTCTCAGCGTTAACCTTTCAGCGCAGTGTTCTGAAGATCGTTACACCCACTTAGCTCTTTTACACCCTATCCTTAATGAACTTCAAACGAGCTCGTGCGATAATTGTTCTACAGGCTTAGTTGGATCTGCTGTTGTTTTGAATCTTTGTACAACATATGAGGCCCTTAGCAGGGGGGTCGGGGGGTTTCGGCGACGCCGTGGGCAGATTAACACAGCACTGTTTCGGCTATTTTTCGGTTACCTACAACCCTAGTTATCACCCGGAAACCAGAAGCACGCACATGTCTCTGGAAGCCAACGTGTCATTGCGCACCCACCCCTGTATTCATGTCCCCAAAACGGGCTACGCAGCAGATACGTTGGACCGACGCATCAAGTCAGATCTGGGCATGGGAATGCCCACCCACAAAAATTGCCACACACACACTACGGGGAAGTATGGTGGTACGCCTAGGCACAGGCTCACGCCGAACCAGCCATTCATGTCCAATCTCGCCCCCGCTATTCTTGACTTGGTCCTGAAGCCGGATCCAGTGCGGTAGGTGCTACTGTCACGATTTACGCGTGTCACCGTCACTACGCTCTCCGTGCTGTAGGGCACGTGAGGTGGACGTTGTCGAAAACTAGGGTCAAATAGTCAGTGGTTTGTTCAAATTTGAAAGAGTCAAAATTTCGGGACTAAAATTATAGTTCATGTTTTACTCGTCGGAATAAATTTGTTGGTTTGCTGACGTTTCGGACAGCTAGGCCGGCTGTCCTTTGTCGAAGCGTGTACTGACTTTATCGATCAACAAATTTAAAGTTGCAGCTGTACGTGTTGGCCTTGGGCTGATCTATTTTCCTCCGTTCGCTGCTTGGCCCTCCCACGGATTTGGGCATGCGTGTGGATTTAGGCTTGGCGTGACGGCAGTTGGTGTTCTGTTTCGTCCCCACGGTAGAGGATGCTGGTATCCTGCTCCCTCTTTCTGTGATTTCGTCACAGGGCCGTCTTCGTCTGCAAATCATGACTTCGGTTTGACCGTGTCCTGTCTTTTACTTACGTAATGGCGTAGGACTCTGTCGGCCGTGGGCAGGTCTAGATGCCTGTTGACAGAAGTGGCGTCCAAGTACCATGCCTCAAGCGTCAGTCTTTTTGCTTTTGAGGCTTCTCGGCCTACGATGGTCGCTCCCTGAATATCAAACCTGTAGCCAGTCTCTTCGATATGTCTTGCAAGCTGTGAGTTAGGGTCTAGTCTCCGGGCCGCCGCTTTTTGTTCGTGTAGGCGGAACTGCAATTTGCGTCCTGTTCCTCCAACGTAATTACAGTCTCAATCGTTGCAACGTATTTCATAGACAACTGCGGAGGTTTCAGTAGGAGGCAATCTGTCTTTAGGTTGCATCACTCGATGGCGTATTGTCGCCTGAGGTCGACGGGCTATGTTGACAGCGCCTCCTCATGTCAGCTTGCGTCATATCCTTACCATTTTATTCAGCTGCATGGGCGCTCGTCTCTGTTTATCGACGCACACTAGAGTGCAGTTGTAATAATAATAAGGTCGTTTAAGGTCACCCGTACGAAGTATCGCAGTGTGTACTCTCCTGAGACAAACGCTAACAGCTTTCTCTTCAAGTGGTAATTAAAACAGCTGCCCTCCATGTTTTCGTCCTTAATGGCGGTAAAAAGCTCATTGAAGCGAAAATTGCTCTTCACTGCATGCTCGCAGCAGGTAATCCACCGGTTTGGAAGTTAGTGTGAATAAACTTCAAAGGTTTCAACAGAGATGGCTTTGCGAAAATTTGGTACCGGAAAACTGCACGCGAAAGGCCTTATTTTAGTCTTAAAATAAAGTCTAAAATATTACAGTCCTAATGAAAAATCACATAAATTCAAACAAGGGCAGTTTTTCCCAAACTTATACGGCCATCTTTTTTGAAAATAACCTTGACAGTTTTGTGTGGATCGACTCAGTTTTTGCACGAGATAATTTTTAGCGCGATCACAGTTTTGTCGCAGAATTTTTAGCGCGATCAGATTTTTGCCTCCAACTGGTTTAATATGCTCCTAGGTAATAGGACTGGTAATAAAATGTGCATCCAAAAATTATAAGGTTACTTACACTGTGTTGTCACTGCAAATGTTGCTTGCTTTCGTTGACGGTTTTATCTCCCGCAAGTATTCGAAAGCTCAGACAGAAAAAACTACGATTCCGGTGATCGAACTACTTCTTCTCAATCTTTACACATACCTGGGGTGCGAACCTTTGCCTCAATTCGTCATAGTCTCTCCGTCAGAATAGGGAGGCTGAGGGAGAGCTAGAGAAAGGCGTTCGGTAAATGCTACACAGGCTGGCCCTACTATCTTGTGAACGTCATCGTCGTTGTACTCACCCCGCGATGGACGTCATATTTTCGGACTATCGAACTGTCGTCATCGGAGCGTCGTGTTCTTTTGACTAATAGTTAGTAATGCATCCGGAAGGACGCCTCAGAAGCTTCACAATAGCCGAGGACGAGGAGTTAGTGATGGTGATGCCAGAAAGTAACTGGAATTTCAGGACATTCGCCTACGCCACACCCTCTTTGAATTGTTTATGCGTATTCGATAGTCCTAGTTGTCCAACTGCCCGCCATAAAGCGGCAGAGAGCTTATGTGCGAATCCACCATAAATCAAGCACTCTCAACGCGTCCTTTTACTGATTGCATAAACCAAAACACTTCACTGATACAGTTGCAAGGTGTAAATATAGTTATCCGTGGTTGTTTGCACGCAAATGTCGTGCACTAGGCAAGGTCGCCATGCACCGGCTTTATACACAACCGGTAACCATGGTTTTTTTTGCGACACAGCGTTTGCGCATACCGCCAAGGAATGACTAATGCTGTGTTTGCCGTCAGAGGCTCTCGATCCCAGACGCCGACACAGGCAAGACCTCCATTGTTTTTCTTGCGATAGCAACTCTCTCCAACAGTGTGCGAGAAGGGTGCAGAGTTCAAGGGCCCTGACCGCGTTTGCGGCCTGTGTAGCGTATTAGAACCCTTCCCCCCACATCCCCAGTCTTATTGACTTTTGTTTTTACATCAGACACAGGTGTGGGAGTGGCCACCGAGTCTACTTCCACTATAATTCAGCTGCAGTTACTGCGTCTGCCTCCAGATTTTTGCAGCTCGTAGTGGACATCGTCGAGAGCGACGACAGAACTGTCGTATTAGAACCCACTGGAAGGCCAGCCTCATCGTCTTCCTGATTAAACGCTACTGAATCCCTGTTTACTTCGTTTAATGGGACAGGGAAGGGCATGGACAGTACTCTATAGGGACAGGGTTGGCTTGTCTTGCCGTCATTAAATAGGCACATCATTCATGCTGAAGAATGAACGAATTTACATTGGGAAAAATGGTCGAGGTTGCCAATCGACAGTAGGTCAGACTGTGGTAGCCTCTTTATAAGACGCCTGCGATATCTTCACTTCTGTGAGACTCAAAAACCTTGAATCGAAGTCCAAGGTGCGGGATTGAAAAATTTCTTCGTGCGTGGCACGCGTAGAGAGACTATTTAAAATTTTCGGCCTGTGCGTTCACATCCAAATTCAGTCCCCTCAACTTTGTCTTGTCATTAAGACATTACAGGTGTGAAGAGATAAGTAGCGAGAGAGGGAGAGTGATTTAGATACTATGCAGTTCTGCTTCATTTTAAACAAATTCACGCTCCAGCCACTGTTGGGGTAACCGTGATCCTGGTCGTTTGCGATGGAGGAGCTACGCACTTTATGCGTGCACTCGATACTTATTTGAGCAGGTTCTACTTCTGCTTTTTTCTGTTAGCATCAGTGTTGGTTAAGTCGGCTCCAGGGCCTGCGGTGTTGCGTAGCAATTCAGTTTCTGTCCTGCGATCGTTAGTTGGATTCCTCCGTCGACCCTTGCCCACTTGGCTTTCCGTTGTTCAACGCCTAAGACCGCCAGTTTATTGTCATTACTATCCTAGTTCAGTTCAGTTCAGTTTTATTAGGGAAATATAGGTTAATACTTTTGAACTCCCTCGTTTTACATAGCTATCACGCAGAACATGTGGCGTTGCCAGTAATGGAACTGCGGTAGGGGGGCAGACAGTAAAAAACTCCTTAGGCATCATTCATAAGTTTAGTTTTGAATGCCATTTGTGGGATTGTAAGGAGAAAAACTGTCGCCCGTGGGGGGGGGGGGGGGGGGGGGGGAGGGAAAATGAAAATTGGGTGTCCTGCCTGCTGAAAGTGTTTGGATCATATCAGGAGGAGGCCATCGCGGTTGTTCAATATCCTAATGGTCACACGGGGAGATGACTGCGGTGGTCACAGTGTCGGAGATGCGCCCATCGTATGCCCATGCGAACCAGTGGACGAAACTTGCAATTAGTTATTAGATAGTTACTAAATCGTTGCAACATGTGCCTCGACGTCCACGTCAGGTTTACCTCATTCTGGTCGCGATGAGGGAATGACCGCGCTGCGAAGACACCGGTGCCGGCTGCAGAATCAATGGGATCGCCCAACTGAGGCGTGGTAACTGATGAGTTTGGTGTGAGACCTTTTGAACCGCTTCATCATTGCTAAATCTAAGCACGCGAACGTAGCCTTCCCCTCCGTATTCAACGCCGCGAAGACCTTCCAAGGGACCGACACCGAAACATGCCCGGCATGCCGTAATCCCGCCAAAAGTCATCAGACTTGGCGGATGATGCAGTTGGCGAATTTACAGTAGAGTTAAAGCCACCTTGGGCTTCGGTGGTCGTCCTTGTCTCGCGAGAGGCTTAACCGCCCTCTGTTGATGTCGGGTTAATAGCGAGTGGAACTTCAGCGTTTTTAGCTGCGTCAGAAGAAGATTTATCTAGCTCGTATCCCGCTTTGATGAGGTGAGTTTACCTGCGGAGGTCAAGGTCCGCCTTCTGTCGAGCCGGTTACCTGGTGAACACATCAGTCTAGACGGAAAAGCTGAGATCGCTGGAAGAAGAAGTTTATTGGCCTGACGTTTCTGACTCTCGCTCGAAATCTGCATCAGAAGAAGTCGCCAATAGGTGCGCTAGAAGCACTATATGCGCAATAATTTTAGCCCGTACTGGCCACGCGACCTCATGCGTACTTCAATTAGCAGCCTTCATTATAACCGCTTGGGTTCTTAATTGATGTAATGATAGCTTGGCTGTCTGCGTCCGAGTCGTTAATTGTCGCGACTTCTTCCTCCGTTTTTAAATTTTGCATGATAATTATACGGCATTTTGACCGGCTGACTTTGAAGTTGTTGGTCGACTGCACTCCCCCCATGTGATTGATTACTCTGCTCAGAAAAACTGTCGGTACGGAGACTATAGGAACGGCATGACATTGCGCTCGTTGATAGACTGCGGGCTTGCAAACCATGGCTCGAGTGGCTCATGGCTAACGCAGTTGGTACCCTTTTGCGAGGATTTCGGTTAACTTAAAAATGTTGCCGGGTTCCATCGCCTTAGCGGAAACCTGAGAACGGGCGTCTATCCTCTTCCTCTCCGCTGCTGCATGCTTGACCACTAACGCCCGGAGTAATCTTCCAGCTTCTCCGACCTAGTTAATTTGTCCACAATTGCACCAGATCTGATTAACGACTCCAGACGTTTCCTGCCATGGCTGTAGGTCTTTCCGAAACGTGAGATAAATAAGCGTCCTGTCCCAGCGATCGCGTCTTCCCCTTCTAAACTGCTTCCTAGACCTTGCCTGTTCGTTTGGGATCAAAATGAGCCTGATGCATATTTCGTCAGAATGACTTATTCCCTACACACGGGAGTTTAATTTCGAACGCCCAAGGGCCGTCAACTAGCGAATGATAATATATACAGAGAAGGAATATCGATGGAGCGATAGGAGACTGGGCGAGTCGTTTATGGCTTAGTAGCTGTCGTCAGCCTACCCTTACTAATCTCATGTGTGGCTAACGATAACTGTTAGGCTGGAATTAACCATTCCGGTCTCCTTTATATTTGCCGATAAAAGCGAACAGGTTAATACTGGGAAGCATTTTAGAAGAAGAAGCCGTGATCACCGGAACAAGAAGTTTAGTGGCCTGACCTTTAGAATTCACCTTCGAACCCAACATCAGAGACCGTCAAAGTTACGGGTAATAGAGGAATAAGTTGCGCAGAACTAGCGTCTGTGCTGTTCATTCCTACTGTGAGCCCGGCTATTCGCGTTTAGAGCAATCTCCCAGTTTCTCCACCGTAGTTGCTTTGTCCACAACTGCCGGCAAACGTTTCTTGACGCGGCAGTAGGTATTTCAGCCTCATGACCCAATGCCTAAGGGTTGCCGCCGGCCTGTGTGCAACCTCAACTCCAAGTTGAGCGAGAAGGCGTTTGACAGATTCCGAGACGTTTTTAACGTACGGAAGAGTTTGTCAAATCGAGGGGGCGCGGTCGGATCTGGTATTTCATCTTGTTTGCGTATGCAGTGATTAACAAAGTTGCATGGGTAGACATTCGCTCTCCGTGCCCCAGTCGAATATATTGTGATCCGTAAATTTTTTATGTCCTTTCACTGCAATGCGTCTCAACGCGCCCGTATAGCGCCCTTACGGAATTGCGTTTGTGACTGATCAGGTGGTTGCGGTTGAAGTTCAGTACTTGCATCATGTCACCGAAACTGACTGCACATTAATTCAGACTAAGCAGCACTTGCACAGGGTGGGACACACTTCATGCTACAGATAGTCATGCACAAAATTCTAAGATGGTTTTGGATTGTGCTGCTAGTGTTCAGGTTGGGTTTAAGGACAGTTTTAAAGTTCGGGATTTGGCGCAAGGCCATCTGTAGTACAGGGGAGTACTCACACCTACGTTCAACTCCCCGCACTACATTGACCTAATTTTTCATTAAGGCTTCTCGCCGTGGTTAATTCGTAATACTCCGTCAAGATGACAGGCAAAAAAACTGCGCGTGGTGACTACCTTGACGTAGTCATCGTCTACACATGCCACAATGCCGTTGGTTCCTGCCTTTTTCGCAAAACAGACAAAAGACCATAAGAAAATTTACCACAGACACTACTACTACTACTACTAATACTACTACTACTTCTACTACTACTACCTGGATTAATCTACCAGTCGAAAAGATTGCAGAGCGTGGGTACTGCATCGAGCTAAACCTTCGTGGAGTCACAGGTGAGAACTGAGTGCCAAGTGGGAGGCAATGCGAAATGACCGCCGTTATGGAGAGTGTTGTAAATGTGTAGCCAAAACTACGATATCGCCGTCTAACTACGCTTTGTGTGAGTGCCAAAGAAGAACACGGCAAGAAGAGGGCAGAAGTAGAAGTCTTTTTTCGTACCTAGTGCAGAATACTTATAGCAAGCAAGCATACAAGATTAGACCAATCAAATTGTACTCTTGTCGGACTGGGCAGAGTGTTAGTCAAAATAGCAATCATGGACGGCGGCTTCATCGATCTTATCACTCGAAGCGGCTTGTCCGATCGATAGTGCACCGTTAGATGAGTAATCAGGGTGACATGATAATTGATTGTTGGGCTTGCCCCTAACAATGGACATGCTGTGGAGTGGCGGCCTAAGACTAAGGAACGACATAACCGGACCCTGCACGGCAGGCCAAGTGGACCGCAGAATGCCTGTGTTAAGTCAAGCAGCTAATCAGTGTGGGCTTCAGTATCGAGCGCATGTGACGCCTTTGCTCACGCGTACGGCTCTAACAATAGCCCATCGAACCTGTGTGGGGATTCTCGCGCAAGAAGTGACCAACGTCCAGGACTATTCTAGAACGCTTTTCCGGATTGCCACGCCATAAGCGGGAATGTTAGAGAATGCTCAGGAATTCAAATCAGTAAGGCCAATTTTGATAAGAGAAAAACACGTGTTAGTGGGCTGAGGCTATATTAATTGCTCCTCGAAGCCGCTTTCGTGCTCTTGTTTCTACTCGTTGCGTTTTAACAGCCGCAAAATGCGGCAAAACAGTTAAATGAATGCCGATCCAGCAAGTTGTAACCTCCTACTCGGCAGCCTATACACATTAACCAAATCATTATATCATGATGCTTCCCATCGAGGCACAAGGGTTTCCATAAAACCCATCAACGTGTACTCCTTTATCCAAAAACCAAAGTTTCATAGGGGTATTCACAACATGCACTGAAAAGAATATGCTACTTATCCCTGTAGTGCAGTCGACAATGTCTCCTTTTGGGTTGAGTGTGCTGTCTACTACATGAGAACAACAACGAGTGCACACCACTTTCCCAGACCTCTTCACAACTCGAGTTTGTCGATATAACCCACCTAGCTCTCAAAACACAATGGTTTTATACTCTTTCGGGGGAAAAGAGATCGAGAGATTTTTTATCTGGCTTATTTGGTTTTTCGTGGACAGAAAGATAAAGTGACTCGAATTAGCCCGTGACAAGCACCCTTTTTAGATAAGTCCATATAAAAAGGGTTTGGCGGATTTCAATAACTCGATTGACCCAATTGGGCGAGTAAAATCGATCCAAGTGTGATTAACTTCACGGGGCATGGTGGGCCCCGTAGCTCAATGGCATAGCGTTGATTACGCAAAAGCCTTCCCTGCTGTGTAGGTTCGACTCCCACAAGGCCGCGAATTTTTTTACAATTGAGTCAGTCGAAGTCCATATATCGTCAATATCGCTTAACGACTTTGGCAAAGAGCCGCTGCTCAAAGTCACAAATGGAGTACCTGCGAACATGGTCCGTCGCTCCGGTCGCTTGTATTAGGCGTGAGAAGGAGCAACTGTGAACATCGGGACAAGAACTTGGTTTACGTGACTTTTTGAACTTCGTCGCGGATCCTTCATCAGAGACAATAGCAGAACCCGGTCTTTCTGATAATGGATCCGCTACGGATTTCAAAGCGTGAGGCGATTATGATTCTCGTTTCAGCCACCGGATCTGCCTCTTCTCTATTACTTCCCAGGACTTGCATTTTCGCTTTTATTGCATTAGGTGTCTTAAATGTCGCTGGGTCCATACCACTTTAGTGTCAATAATTCCTTGCGTTATGAAACTGTCTTGTTCAATTGTGCAAAATGCCACGCAGTTGCAGCGGGGTTGCACCGCGGTCCACAATGAGCTTATCTATAATTTTTTAGTTTTAATGATGTTGGCGTATCCAGTTAGCATCAACCCCGCCTCCGTTTACTGTAGAGAGTTTATAAACACGGAGAAAAACAATACTTCTTAGACATAAAAAGCCATCGATAAGGCCCTTGCATGCACTCTCCCAGACTTATCCCATTTCAGCTTCTGCTGTGTGACCGATAGTGGTGACATGTAAGCTTAACTCCACGCTCATAGCTTTATAGGAGTGCGATCTTCAATTCTGATGCCCCCCTCCCGCTCACCTTTTGTGTGCTATCTTTTGTCAATTTTCCAATTTTCCAATTTTTACCGTACTGGCAGTTACAAATCCTGAACATCACCTCTGATTTCCGTTGGTTGAATTTGTTTTTTTAACCTAACTCCATGTTTTTCGCACGGACTCATGAGGCCACGTAAATAGTGCTGCGCTGGGCAGGTGACTTCCGGGTCGTCTACACCCATACACAAACACAGTCGCCTGTGAGGTCGGTCAGTGGTATTTTTTGTCACCTTCACATGACCGCTTATTCAGTGGAGGCGCATTGGGCCCTACCTTATATCGGATTTCGTTTGTTTTGTGCAAATTCGGGTGTCCGAGTGATGGTGTAAGGTAGCGAAATGTGATTACGTTAACCAACACCTTTGTCTTAGACTTCCGCTTTCTGTCAGTTGGTTGTCTCTCCCCCCCCTCAGTTCCATGTAAAACACTTGCTCTATACCTTCTTTTCTTCTTTTTTCTGTTTTTTTTGGCAGTCTCCCTGCACAGTCTCCCTGTGCATTTATTCCGTGGTCGTCATGAAAAAATGCAGAGCGAGAGAATGCACATGTTCATCTACAGTCAAGCTTTTTTCGCAAATATTTCAACGTTCGGGCATTTTTTTATCATTTCTAACAGCTACAGAAGTTGGTTATGAGAAAATAGCAAAATAATATTAAGGCGGATTCGAAACGCCCAACACAGAATTCCCACCGGGTCCCCTGCCTCTGAGCTCCCGTCCCTACGTCTGGGGGTGGATCTGAAAGGCAGACCTATTTTTAGTCCTGGTGACCTCGTGAGGTGTGGCCGCGGTGACTGCGAGCTAGAGCATTTGGCGGGAATTCTGGGGGTCCTCGGTATTTAGAACCCGCATCGCAACAAGCCTTTTCGGCAACAGTAACTTATGTAGGCCCACTCATTAATCCATACTCCCTGCATGTTTTCCTACAAAAACGGTGGTTATAGAGTTTTATGGGTGGGGCATAAGATACGCAGTGGAATATACTTTAACAAACGCTCAATGTATTTTGTTTTTGCTGTATTTAGAAGTTTTGCTGATTTATATCTGTCGATTTTACTAATCTTTATTATCGTTTAACTTATTGTAAAAAACCCGATTATTAAATTGCAGGTTTCGTGAATTTCCCAAACAGTTGAAATGGTGGTTATGAGGTCGTCCACTTTAATTTACCTGAGGTCGAACTTACCATTCTGGAGTTAGATTAGTATAGTCCGCGCCGCGCACACTTTCAATTTACATGCGGAACAAATTACTCCCAGCGACCGTGGGAAACAACTTCGACTAATTTTTTTTCACTTTACACTTACTTCTAAAAGGTTCCTTCTCAACCTATCCTATTTCCCCCTCCCCCCAAAAAAACTCTATCACCACCGTTTTTGTAGGAGAAAATGCTGGGACTAAGGATATATGAGTGGGCCTACATAAGCTAGTAATGTAAAGGCTCTAGTAATGGGTTTTTCTGCAGCTAATATGGACAGATGTAGAGCGAAACATTGTCCGCCGCCTTCGACCCTTCCTGCACTTTGGTCTCAGATAAGCTTAATTGCACTAAAGTTATTTAATAAACAAAGGAAGTGTTATTGTTTACTACCTCAATTTGCGTTGTGCGAGGAGAAGACCACATGACCGGCTACTTGTAGACAGCTGGAACGTGACTAGGGCTTGTGCGTGCATGGGGCGTTCGTCGTTGGGCCTATGTCGCAGAGGTGACCTACCCAATGTTTATATGGAATTAGGGGTTGGTTAGTCTGGAATAGGGAGGCCAAGTGACACAAACTGACAAACAAAAGTCGCATCATCACAAGGTTGACACCATGTTGTGCCCTAAATAGCATGTTGTGATGCATCTTCCAGGATAGCAATGCTCCATCGCGCATTGTTCAAACTTACGTAGAGAAAGGAACATTAACTAGCCTCCAGTATCACAATCCCCTTAAGGGTGTTAAAGATTTATCGGAGTACCTGGTTCGATAGCTTGACTTACTTTCTATTGTGTCCCAGTCCCCTCATAATTTGGGAAGTTCCGAGCTGCTGAAAATCTTTTAATTGGCCTGTCTAGCAGAATGGCCGGTGTATTTGTCGTCGGTGGAGAGCCAACCACCCGTAGGGGCCTTCTGTTAAACCGTTATTCAGGTCCCTCTTCAGGCGACACCACCACTCCAGGATTATGTATACCGACTTCGTGACTGCCTTTGGTGCAAACCTTTTCTTGCCTGAGTTTAGACGTCAAACTTTAATTGGAAAAGACGGGAATGATTATTTACGCGGCTCTCAAGACAGGCCTCGAGAGCAGGAACCGCCAGCAATACAAGTAGCTTTGCGCCAAATTCCATCGAAATTAGGGTTAGAGCTAGGGTCTGAACAATGGCAAGGGTTAAAATTTTGGTCAGTGTCAACTGTAGCTTTTGGGGCTTAAAGTAGGGCTGCAGTCTATGTTGGGGTTGGTGCTAAGGACGGGTTTTTTACCACTCTTGGAATTATGCGCAGGATCCTTTTATTCCTTGCACAAGCGTTACTGTTCATGACAACCGTAGTTTATGCAGTGCACCTCATTAATCCCTAGTCTCAGCATTTTGTCCTGCGAAATCGGTTTGTTATACGGTTTTATGGGTGGAGATTTAGGATACGCAGTGGAATCTAGCTGCTATACGCATTTTTATTTTATTGTATTTAGAAATGTTGTTGACTTATATCTGTGGATTTTCATAATCTGTATTACCGTTTAAAGTATTGTGGCAAAACCCGACTTCCGGGTCGTCTACACCCATACACAAACACAGTCGCCTGTGAGGTCGGTCAGTGGTATTTTTTGTCACCTTCACATGACCGCTTATTCAAATTGCAATCTGTATGCCGAAAGATTCGGGGTCCAGATATGTTGTGGCGTTCATCATCTCCCAAAGGTAAGGAAGAAGAAGAGGGGTGATCCACGACCCCGCCCTCTCTTCTTCTTCCTTACCTTTGGGAGATGATGAACGTGATAAATTGCAATCTCTACCAAAAAGACTAAATGTATTATATTTTTGTATAGGCTTAACATACCGTCACCGAGGCGGAGGATAACGATCTAGATACTGGGTCCCGTTTCTGCTACCGTTTTATGCTAATGTCTCTGATGATGAATCCGCGACGGATGTCGAAACGTCAGGCGAATCAAAGTACTGTCTCAACGATCGAGTCGTCTTCTCGATCTAGATACTGCTGCTCACTGCTCAGTTCCTCATGCTGGTAGAGCTCGCTTATATGCTCCCTCCCCCGCATGACATGCTATTTAGGCTTAAGGTCAGGTTAAAGTTTAGGTTAGACTAAGTGTCAGGGCTAGGACATGATGATATTTACCGCTCCTGAAATTTAGCGCAAAGACGTCTGTGTAACATGGGAGGAAGGAAAGGGGTTCCTATTTCTGCGTTTGGTCTGGGCGTGGATCACATAAATAATTCCGACCAAGAATTACACTCCGGCAGTGTGTTCTGTTTCAGTGTTGTCAGTGTTTCGTAGCTTTGCTACCTTCCGGTCAAGTCTAGTACCTAAACATCAGGATTGAATAATTCTGTGGTGGAAACACGCAGTGCAGCGCATGAGCCCTATCTATTATCGATAGGTGGATGGTAGCCCCCCTTCCCAACAGGATCTCCGCGTCATGGGTGTTTCTATCCTATAGGATTGGTTTATCTGGCAAGTTTTCTGGGGGGGGGAGGTTCACTTCCACTTGGCACGGACAGCCAAAATTCAATACCCACTGCTGCCTTAACGTCCCGTAACTTCGTAGCCAGCTGTTTCCGCCTCCCTTTGACCAACTGTCACTCGTGTGCACACACAGCCGCGCATCCAAATAGTTGCAGTGGCTTAAAGGGCCACTCGAATACGCCACCCCCGGGTAATGCAATACATCAATTGGACACTACTCGAACTTTCTCAACAATCAAATAAAAGCAGCTTCTACCGCTGTCACTATCTATTCCTCAGGCACGATTGGGCGCAGTCAACACCAGGTGTGACTTCGCCAGTCGTCACTGCTGTCTGAGAGACAGCAACTCCGAGTTCTGTGCACACTAAATCCCTCCTTCTGGTGACTCTTGCCTTTTACCTACGACCCGGGATTCGGCCTGATTATCGTAGTGCTCTAGGCACAACCACTATTTCGTCTGCGGGTGATATATGCTAGTCTCAAACCGGCCTGCTCGGTGAATATCTGTTAATTCACTGCAGTACGACTGTATAACCAATGCCTGCGCGGCCTCGGCCACAACACATTACAGACATCACTTGTGTTATGACCTTGTGTGTTCCTGTGTCAACACTGATTATGTCCCCCAGTTACGTGTTAGGAAGAGAAGGCAGAACAGGATAGCAGATAGTACTTTACTGCCACTAGTTCTGCATGTACATACGCTCTGTTTCCTGTGTTTTCAACAGCTTGTCTTCTGTGTCCATCAGCAGCTTGTGTTCTGTCGTCCTCTCGGCCAACAGCGTTCCGTGTCCCGGGTCGCTAACAGCAGTATCCCCTTCGGCTCGTAACCTCATTATTTAAGGGGCAGTAGTCCTTGCTCCCCATGGGCCCTCCGCGAGTGGCCGTGCGCGCGCGCTTGCTTACGCGCGCATGTGCATGTTTCCCGAGCGTGACCTCCCGATAGGAGCGACCCGGCCGTGGGGCAGTCTCGCTTGCGCGTGCCTTCTTTGTCCTGGCTTAATGTCCGCCCTCTAAAGGTTGCTTGTAACTGCATGAACCGTTCACCAGCAAGGTCCCTTTGTTCTGGTACCCTTAGGATTGCCCGAGTGAAAACTCGTGTCCTGGCCGTCCCAACAACTTGTTCCACAATCACATAAACGCGGCTGTAACCACTGTCTCACCCACCCTCTGAGGCCTGACTGGATGCAGTCAATACTAACTCTGGCTTCACCAGTTGTCGCTGCTGTCTGAGACAACAATGCAGAGTCCTGCACCCCATAAAGTCCTCATTCTAGTGCTTTCTGTCCACTCCAACAACTCGTAATTCGGCCTGATGCTTGTAGTGCTCTGTGTTTAAGCCCTGCCTAGACGTTACACAATAACCCCCCACTTCAATTTCTGCCCTGCAGCACCACTGTCGAAACTGCGGCAGAGTTGTCTGTGGCAAGTGTTCCCAGTACCGGTGGGTGCTGCCCTCCCAGGGTCCCAACCAAGTGCGTGTGTGCGCCGACTGCCACGAGAAACTGAAAGCGGAGCAACTGGCTGAGAAGGCCAAGGCTGCCCAGCCCCCCGCGGCACCCTTCCGCCCCCTCGCTGATGCTGGCGCTGCCGCGCTTAAACCGATGGTCCCCTCGACCGCAGCTGCTTCTGCCAATAGCAGTGAACTTCCCGAGTTTGCTCCCCCAAGTAAGTTGCCCACCCACTCCTCCCAGTCCGCAACCTTCGTGATCACATTGTGCTTAACTGCCCGGCCGAGGCACTGCCTTAGACGGGATGAACTATGAACGATCAGGTAAGTAAAATTGCTCAAGGTCGCAGTGCGCTGATAGGATACCTTGTGTGAGACTCTTTGCGTATTAAATCGTTTTTGAATGATTGTTATTCTTTTATTTCTTCCATTTATAAATTCTGACGATTAATATTCTACACTGTTTCCTTTTCTACATTGAAACCTATCAGACTAATTAAAACTCAATTATGGGTGTGCACCAAAAGCAACCAAAAAACCAATTGCATAATGTCGATGATCTCATTATTTATTTATTTTTGATTTTGTTCAGAAGTTATTAAGGGTTAGTTTTAGGGTAAGGGTTAGGGTTATTGTTAGGATTTAGCCTGAAGTTTTACTTTTTTGTTTTGTAATTGGTTTACGGGTTGCATACATTGCTCTGCAATGTTCTCATTCTTTTTTACCGCATTTATTTGCATCAAATTATGGGTAAATCTTTTTATTTCTGCTTAAAACATTCCGCAATAATGCGATGCATTATATTTTTCCCGATTTCCTTGGCTTACTTACCAGCATAAAAGCAGCCAATCAGCGCACGGTATTCTACTTCCATAGTAGCCAAATAGCCCTTCTCGCCGTAGACTGCCCTCGTCTGCACGCGAGAAGGCTTATATGTCACCTTAGTGCGTGAAACATACCGTGCGCTGATTGGCTACCCTGTTTTATAATTTTGTTTGCATGAAGGCTTGCGAAATCCGGTAATTTGTTGTATTCGGCATATTCGGGAAAATTATAAGTAAAAATTAATGGGTTTTCCTATTGTCTGATATAAAATAATTAGATGAAATATGCATGAGAACATTAGAGTGCAGTAAAAGGAACCCGTAAACCTATTACAAGACCCAAAATTCTTACCCCAAAAACTAACCCTAGCCCTAAACCATGGCACTGACCCCAGCCCCAAACCCTAACAATAATCCTAACATTACCCCTTATCCTAGCTCTTACCCTTACCCTAGCAGTTCAGTAAATGCGTCCTTAATAAAAGCAGTGATAAATAAATAATGAGATCTTCTACCTTTTGTAATTGGTGTTTAGGTTTCATTTAATGCACACCAATATTTTAGTTTCCCTTAATCAGTTAAGTTACAATGTAGGAAAGGAAACTCTACAAAATATTAATCGTCAGGATTTTTGAATACAATAAATAAAAGAATGGCAACCATTCCACCACAGTTTAGTACTCAAAAAAGATTCCACAAAGAAGCCTATCAGCGCATAGCCTGCTTGCGCAATATTGCACAAAAGGTCAGATACAGCTCATCCCTCTGCACGCGCCCACTCGGTAGTTCAGACATCAAACTGGATAAGAAAAGTCACTACCACGTCAGGAGATGACAGCCTACGCGTTATTTTGGCTGTTCAAAATAAGGGAGACTTTAACAGCATCGACCTCATTTTTCTCCTTCAAAATCATTGTGTTGTATTCACAAGATACAGTGTTGACGTGCCTTCTCGTGAAATTTTAACCGAAGCCCTGAAATACGTTTTTGGTTTGAAAAATATTTACTTCGAGTTGTAATAATATTGATTATCATGCAGCATACTCTCAGAATTTTTCAGTCACATCAGGATGGCATACCTTGAACAACCTTTCCGGCCGCCCGGAAAAACATTATAAAAAACTACTACTGAAAATTTTCCACTTATTTTCTGTACCCTTAGAAATTCAAATATATTTTATAGAATATGCGTGCAAGTTATTCTTTGTTGCATTAACTTAGTGGGAAATTACTTATTCTTCAAATGTTGTGCTTAAAAAGTATTTCTGGGTTTTACGAAATCTTTCAATTCTCGAATAAGTTTGGGCCTAACTTGCATTCAAGGTCTAAAAGCTGCAGACTTTGTATTTTCCGTTTAAAGAAAACCATACAGTTCTATATGCTATTAAGAGGAGGTCATATAGGCCTCGTAAAATTTTACAGCGGATGAAGATCATGTTGTACATCTTATAAGTAATATTAATAAATGGGCAGATAAGATGCTTTATAAATGATCATTTCATGGTCCTAAGGTCTCAAATTTATAAAAATTTTTGAAACTGAAAACTACCCCTCCCCCTCCTTAAAGCATTAAGTTTACAGAAGACTTAATTTGGTACCAAAAAACTACAATTAAAATATTTTATATGTATGTTCTCCGTAAAATATGTTTGCGTTGATAAGGGCACCGAAGTACTATGGGAAAAGTCGTTGTAATTCAGACAAATAAAGAGGATTTAAAACCAGTTTGTACCGGGCGCAATAAACCACACAATGTATATATACTGAATTTATATGCGAATGAAAAACAGAAAAAAATTGCGGGCTGGTTTCGAAAGCCCGCGTAGAAGAAAAATGCCCGGTTCTAGAGGACACGAAAGTGGTTCTTGAACCTTCTGTATTCCAGCTCTATCGCTAAAGGAGAGAATGGGGTGAGCTCTCCGGATCCCTTGGTTTCTATGGTTAACGAGGTCGCTAAACCGGTTGGTTTGTTCATAAGCGATGGGAAGGCCAAAATGTTTTCATGCTACATTCCTGTCCAAAAGAAGGCACCTCTCAAGATTAATGGCCGTCAACTTGAAGAAGTAGAAATTTCTAAATGCTTTGGAGATGTTGCTGTTGAATAGACAGAGTAAGACTGACATTATCCCCCAAATCAACGCAGCTCGTCGAGTTTTGTCAAGCCTTACAAAGTGTCTGTGGACCCGACGTTATTTTCCTATTGCCACGAAGGTTCGCATGTAACATGCATCCGTTTGATCTGTACTTCTCTATGCCTTTGAATGCTGGGCTATGCACATGGAAGATGAAAAGAAACGGAAGGTACTTGACCACTGCTGCTTGAGAACCACCCTTCGAGGGAATTACACCGAATTCGTCTCAAATGGGTCAGTTCACCGTCGCTACGACAACATCGCAAGAATATCCTAGACCATCCGAGAAAAACGACTGAGGTGATTTGACCAATTTCTTTGCCGTCAACCTCACAAGCTCAGTGTTACTGTCTTCCACCCGAAACCGTTACCCAGTCAGAGATGTTGCAGAGGAGGTCAGCTCAAAACTTGGCTCGACTCAATTCGGCACCAGGGAAGAGAATGGATTGAATTGCCCAAGTCTGCTACCACAGAATGTCACGCACGGACATAATCGGTACATAATCGAAGCCGGCTAGATCCGTCGTGGTCGCAGCCGTAACAAGTAAAAGTACAAGATTCAGTGCCACGGGTTTTCACGCGTAGATTGGTAACATTCGCGACATCATCGAAGCCGGCTTCAGCAAGTGTGATCACAACTGTAGCTAGTGAGTTTTAAATATAGTTATGGCACACATGACGGTGACCGCATATTTTGCTTTCATGCGTGCACTTTCTGGCGATATCCTCTCACCACCTTTCTCCCCGCGTCTTCCTCATTCCACGCAACTACATTCCTGGTCCGTCTCACTTATTACTTTGTCTTATTATTTTTATTTTTTGGTTTATTTAGGTTGGAACCAAAAAATCCCGGGTGATATTGACGAAGATCCCCACTCCGAGTCCTCCAGTGACATCAGTGGTCTCACCGACCAGATTGCAGACACACGGTATCTGAGGTAGACCTCCACGCTTTTTCTGTCTTCTTTTCCTCACTTCTCTCCGACGGCGGCGGCGGCGGCCTTTTCGCCTCCGATCAGCCAAAAATTTCTGTTTAGCTTTGAATCATCATACATCCGTTGCATGTAGTTACTTTATGGATGCATGCTTTATGAGCAGGTAAACACGGCCTACAAAGACAGGGCGGGAGGGGGGGAATCTTCGTCTGTCTATGATACTAGCCACTATGTGGCTGATGGCGTGTCTCGAGATTGGCCCCCTACCCCCCCCAAGGCCGAACGGCACGGTCGATGAACGTTCATCAACGAATAAATTAATGGATGAAAGGTTGGCCAGTAAACACTCCTTTCCGACCTCGTTTGTGTTGTAAATGCGGCCAAAGCTGCGATATCACCGTCACCGCCTTGTGTGAGTCCCCAAGGAAGAACACGACAAGAAGAGGGCAAAAGTAGCTTTTTTCCATACCTAGCACACGGTAAGCAAAGCATAAAAAATTGGACCAATCAAATTGTGTTCTTGAGGGATAACATTCTGACTGACTCTCGGGCTGGACAGAGTGATAGCGCATAACACTAATCACGGCCGGCGGCTTTATCGATCTCATTAATTGTGCGGCTTGTACCGATCGATAGTGCACCGTTGGATGAGTAATCAGGGCAGCGTAATACTTGGTCGTTAGGTCTGTCCCTAACAATTTGTTTTTAGTAGTGGCGGCGGCGGCAGCAGCCTCTTTGCCTCCGATAAGCCGAAACTGACTTCAGCTGTGGCTCATCGTACAACGGCTACCTTGTGCATGACTGCTTTATAGGCAGGTGAGCATTGCCGACAAGGACAACGGAAGCCATCTTTATCTGTCTAGTCGCCGTGCGGCTGCGGACGGGGAGCTTAAGAGTAAATCCCAAGGCAGAGCAGGACGAGTGAGTTCCGTTCGCGATCGGTGAGCTCGAAAGTGAACTTCTCCATTCATCATTCCCTTCCGAGACATTAGTCCAAATTGCCATGATTGCGCCTGACAGCTCTGAGGAAGGGCGGAGGCGGTCTCTTTAAAGACTCCCGATTTTTCACACCAAAGTTTACTGTCTGCTCTGCAACTGCTTATTCTTCGACGCCCGTATTTGGCAGCCACTGACAGTGTTCCTGTTACGTGTGAACCGAATCGTGCTTGGCATGAATGGGCGGAATAGTCAGCTTTGTCGGCTACAGCGCCTGCTGCATGCGCCGTGACTAATTATTCATCGTCGGACAAGAGGGCACCCATATTTTTAGCAGCCAGTTACAGTGTTCATACCTTCTTGTCAGAAGACCAGATTGTGCTTGGCGTGCGTAGGCGAGCTTTTTAGTTTTGTCGGCTACAGCGTCCACGCCCAGAAAGCCAAATGCATTAATCAAGCAGATTGATGCCCAGAGGTTATTCTTAGCTGATGGATTGTAATGCTCCTTTCCTAAGAAGGGCTACCGGAAATGGTAACCCCTTAAGGAGTTGCACTTTAAGAGTAGCTTACCAGGTTTCCGAGGAAGACCTCGAACGAAAGTCTAATTCCTACTCTGTCGTTAGAGATAGTGTGGGGCATTTGTCGTTACCGTGATCTCTATAGTTCCTGAGTGTGTATTGATTGATTCCAGCCTCTAGGTCTTTGTTTTCGATCTTGTGGTGTGATCTGATTTTTAACGTAACGCAGCAATAGTAGTAGTGTCACCATACTCCACTTTGGTGCACTCATTTCGTGGGATCGAAGCCAGATTTGGTGGCAGGGCGGTTTTGGCCGCGTCAGTCACCTGCCTCTGGTCTTTTTGGCTTGGTCCTGATACCGTTCCCAGGTGCGGGGATGGAAGTGAGTGTGGTATATACAGTGCAAGTGTGCTCTAATTCTGATTTAGTTCAAGCGCAAGTAGTAGTAGTAAATCAACAGGATCATTCTGCCCAGTTTTCTTTGGCCGAAGTGGATTTGTAGGACCTAAATGCCAAAGATACGCTGGCAACAGTAGCTTATGTAGGCCCACTCATTAATCCCTACTCCCTGCATGTTTTTCTTACAAAAACGGTGGTTATAGGGTTTTATGGGTGAGGAATTAGGAGACGCTGTGGAATATACTTTAATAAATGCTAAATGTATTGTTAAGTTACTGTATTTATATCTGTAGATTTTCCTAATCTGTATTATCGTTTAACTTATTGCGGAAAAACCCGATTATCATGAGTGCATGTTTCTTGAAATTCCCGAAACGTTGAAATGGTGGTTAGGACGTCGTCCACTTTAACTTACCTGACTTCGGACTTACCGTTCTGGAGTTAGATTAGTATAGTTCGCGGCGCGAAGCGCCGCGCACATCTCCAATTTACATGCGGAACAGCTTACTCCCAGCGGCCGCGGGAAGCAACTTCGACAGCATTTTTTTTCACTTTACACTTGCTTCTAAAAATTTCCTTCGCTGCCTATCCTATTTCACCTCCGCCGAAAACTCCATAATCACCGTTTTTGCAGGATAAAATTCGGGGACTAGGGGTACATGTGTGAGCCTATATAAGCTACTTTTTGCCGATACGCTATAGTAAGACTGAGCCTAATAAAAGGGCCTAACCAACGTCTTAAGGAACTCTTTTTTTACCTAATATGTGCTATTGATATCAAACGCCAGTTCCTTCTTCCTAGCGTTGCATTAATGATGTAATCAAATGGAGTCCCGTGCCAAGCTCCCCCCGCCCTCCTCAGGCTCCTAAACTCTCCTTCTGTTTCAGGTGACCTCCACCGCCGTTGCTCATCTTTTGTCAATTCTGCGGTGGTCGTGCCTCTCACTTCTCTGCCTTCCGGCAGCCAAAAAGAGCAGTCTCTTGATATTTTCACAGACACTTGCCTCGAATTTGTCTATTTTTCTATATTGTTGCCTCCCCCTCCCTCTGTTCCCCCACCCCCTCTAAAGGGAATGATTTGCCGCGCAACTCCCTTCCACGTGCTTCTTTGTTTACTCTGCAATCAAGTACCGTGATTTTCCCATCCTCATTCCCTGATTTGTGTCTTTTAATACTGTGACTTGGCATAACTTACCTTTTTTTACTATGTTCGAACTTATACACGTGCACCTGCACTCTCACCCACATACACACACACACTACCAGCGCCTGTGTGTTTGCACGATATAACTTCTCCACACCCCCACAATAGCAGCAGCAACCCTGTAACGCTGTTTGGACCAATGGTGGCTCTCTATTTTGCCTACTCTTTTTGAACCAAAGGCCCATGTTAGGGCTAAATACTGCAGCAGCAGCAGGGAGGTTTGTTTGGCAGCCTTGGCAGTTTATTAATTTAAAGAGTTATTGCGTGGCCACCTCTGGACTTTGTCCTTTCCTGTGGTGGAAGTCCTCCTTGTAGCCCTTGATGCTGCCTCCGGTTAAAAGGTGCACACTATTGATACGGAGTGAGTCACGAATTGAGGCAAATGTTCGCATTCCAGGTGCGTGGATGGAAGGAAGAAGAGGGCTCTTCGTCGGCCTGACTTTATTCGTCTGAGCTTTCGAACTCCTGCCGGAGTCATCCATCGTCAGCGGGTGAAAGTGGCAAAAAAACAGTCAATATTTATAGGGGGCAGGAACCAATCAAGCAATAATTACAACAGTCCGAAGGTGACCGCGCAGGGCTCTGTATGCCGGCGCCAGATCGATTAATCGATCGACTGAGTTCTCATTAGGCTCAAAGTGAGTCGCATTTGAGCGATAAGGTGCTGTTGGTAGCTGTGCATGCTGGAACAATACTGTGCTTCGTGTGATTCGGATTTTGATCCACGCTTTGCTAGGAAAATTAACTAGTCACTCACATTCTTGAAATGGCTGTTTGGATGAATCATTCGCATCACGTGACAGGCAGTGGCCAGTTCCGCTGTGGCAAAATACTGCTAAAACAGTGCGGGAGCGCAGCGCTTTTCGAAGTTTGCAGAGAATTCACTAGTTAATTTACAAAACAATTTTATTTTGGTAAGGATTCCTTATAAGTAGCACCATAATAATAAAAAAAACGCGTTTCTGCAATATGAGGTCGGTGGTAAAAGCAGTTAAATAGGAGGGTCATATCAGGGGAAAGTAAAAAAAATAACTCAAAAGTGTAGCGTATAAAAAATTGGCACGATTATTGAAATAACCTACTGTTTGGCGTGCTATAATTACAATGAGGACTGCAATCAGTAGAAGACAAGAACTGCACAGAATGTGGCACTGCGCAAATAGCGGAAATGTGCAGGGGGCTGTGAATTTGCTAGATTAAAGTAAAATGAAGAAGGGCAGGGTGTTTTCCTATTTTTAAAAAATTAAGTTGACCCGATTGTGAAAAAACTCGAGGCGTCCGGCGGGATTTGAACCCGCGTATCAGAGAAGGCCTTTACGCAATTGGGTCAAATCAAATCAAGCAAATCAGCCAAACCTAATAATTTTTAAACTCACAATAGCACCTGGGCAGGTAGTACGATAAGCCGAAAAGTAACCACATGTTGCTAATGAAGCTATACTTAACTAAAACGCAACGGTAAACTAAAAATTAAAACCGCGATGAGCAGATAAATTAATTAAGGTAGACTGATATAAAATAATTAAACTGAAAACTAACTGAAAGTTTCATCAACTGCAAACTGAACCAAAAAGCAATAAACTAAATGTTTCCGTTTGAGGAGTGCAATGTAGTCGTAAATGCAAGATGACAGGCGTACTACAGCGAACTGTCGTATGTGTAGTAAAGTATGGTGTCACTAATGAGGAATTCTTAACTTTCTTTTTTCACATTTTCGGGCAGCCGTTTGATTGTATCATCCAACGCGCCTTCCAATGCGTACTATACCCACAAATAAACGCAAGCGATCAAACCGTCTACTGAACTACAAATAACTCGAAAACCCTCCACCAGCCATGCGTACTATTCAAATCGCTCTTTACATCCTTTAACTATGGACGCTATCAGAACCCACAGGCTACCGGCTAAAATGAGAGCCGGTGCTATGTAAAGAATTTACGTAAGTGGGTTCATGACAGTGATGGTCACATGACTCACACAAAGAAAGCGCCTGTGTTTGCTCGGTTTGAGTGCCTTCCAAATAATCTGGCGATAATAGTTTGGCAGACGGTTTACTGCGGGGTCTTTTTGAGCCGTTTCGGAAAAGGACACCAGTGCTCCGCTTAGCTCATGCTGCAGTGAAGTTCGGTTGAGCTGAAAAAACCCTGCTGACTGTACGCAGTCCCCGTTATTCCTAGTGGAGACATGGGATTCGGTAGAGAGACAAACCCCTCTCCTGGATCTCCTCGCCATCCGACGCAGTCGCATGGTTCGTAGGGTTGGTGCGCATTGTTAGCCCAGCAGCACTAAACGATTGGGGTGAGCTGTAGTCGTGAGGACGTCCGTCACTTTCGCTGGGGTGTTCTCCTATGGTACCCCTTTGGTCGGTATAGTGTTATGAGCGTCCGAGTTTGAGTCAGGCTGTGTAATGCATAAAGCAGCGGTGGTGACTTTAGCTCCCAAGACATCGAGAATGTATGATAATGCAGAATTAATCAGAAAACATGCAGCTCTACTGGTACGCAACAACGTGCCGATTATCACTTGTCCTGCAGTATTCATAAGTGAGTCAGCAAGTGGTGCCTGTGTTTTGTTCTGCAGAAACGCTTTACCGCTGGCTACGCCGGCAGAGTGTCATAAACGCACAAAAACACTCACGGAGAGAGCAGTAGTTGTCGATGTTCGATTGTGCTGCTTCTCGTCGTGTGACTGAAAGCTTTGCTTAGCCTTCTCCTACACCCAGTCCGAGGGAGAAACACACTCAGACGCTGTGAAATGGTCCATTAATTGACTTCAATCTCATATGCCGCTAGAATTAGACTCTCTCGACGGCCAACAGAGAGTATATCGCGGGGGGTTAAGTGAGTTAAACCCAGCAACTGCGATCTTTAGACCATGGTTACTTAATGGTGGAGAAGTCGGTAAAGGCCAAAGTAGGAGGAAGAATATATTGTGTACACTAAAGAAAGGGGAATAGATGAGAGAAGATTGACTTGGGAGAACACGACCATCCGCAAGATTTACCGGGTCCCAAGTGCTAGTTTGAAAGCAGTCAGGCCAGTAGAAAGAGAGAGAGAGCGTTCATTGGCTGGGTCGGCCTGTGATTGGTTGGACAGCGTGTGGGTATAAATTGACGTGGGTGGCCTATGTCACGCGCGCCAGTAGTTTGGCGACCGCAACGACCTTGAGATCTAGACAGATTGAGGTCACGTCAGGAAGGCCAGACATCGGACGGGTGATTGCCACTACAAGTATACTTACGCGAGGGTTCGGGGTATCGTTTTGTGCTTAAGCTGCTGATCTGAGAAAAGTGTCCGGGCCAGTGGTGATAAACAAACCATGAGTACTTCCACCTTCCCTTTTTGTGCTGTAGCTCTCTCCACTTACGGACAGGTGTTGCATTCATTTGAGAATTTGATCGAAAGGTGATGTGCGATGGGTTTCGGGTCAGATATTCATATTAAATTTTGGACCAAGCCTAAACAGCTTTGTTTTGAAGGTTTTACGGTAGAAATCGGGTGTGTAATTGCACCTGATCTTAACGTCTAAGAAAGGCTTAATTATGTCCTTTAGATAGGTTACGGTTAACTCCCTCGCCTTGGTCTCATTTCTTATCAGGCCTTCCTTAAGTGTCGCTCTTGGGGTTATGCATAGGCATAGAGTTATACAACTTCGGCTTCAGTCATCACGGGAATCGAATTTTGCTGACTTTTTCCTTTAGTTTTATTAGTTATCACTTGCTGGGATCAGCCCACCTGGAATATCTAGCCAACACTCTTTGCTTGCCCCTTTCCGCCGTTTACAGCTCATAAACTCCCTTATACTACCAATCTGGTGTTGCAGGAGTTGTTACCCCCGCCCACCGTTTGCTGAGGAGGGCCGCATATCCAGTCGTTGCCGAATTCAATAAAACTCTGTGCATTCATTTCCTAAGAAACTAAAATGGGTACTGTGTACTACATACTGTTTCAACTGCTACCACACTTTCAGACCACGCGTCTACTTTGTCGCTCATTTGCGACTCGATCGCACTGCTCCAAGTTGATTTATCGAGGAGTTTTAAGGCTACTAAGGTTCGACGCTATTGGCTGCGACCTCCTAGGCCCAGTTTCTTAGGGGAGGATAGAAGTCTTCGGAAAGACGGATTGTTAGGAAGACTATATTCCGTACAGAATGAATGGGAGAATAGGTAGTAGGAAATTGACTACCAGACGACCACACAACCGCACGCCAGCGGACGGCGTCTGAAGTGAGGTCTGCTTAGCAGTCATCACATGAGGTCCTAGGTGAGTCGGCCTGTGATTGGCTTTACAGAAGCCGAAAGCAGCAAGCATTCCGAAAGTACACTTCGACTTGAGCTAGTCACGACAGGCGTTCAAAAATGCACTTCGTTTTGAGATAAGCATTGCATATTAACCAGCAAATGGGCCCATTCGGCCGTAGATGAGCCCAAGAATTTCTTCAGTAAATAAATCCCAGTCAAAGTTCAATCAGAACATCCCGCCATAGCTAAGATAAGGGTGCAGGCTGTAAGATTGTTTGTGATATCGCTGGTGAAGGCCCACGTTGCAACTGTACGATAGGATGTCTGTTGCAAGATTAAGCTCTGACAAATATTCCCTGACGCAGCCAATAATACACAGAAAGGGATTACACATTGCAGCATCCAGGTTGGTTAGGTCAGGCACGATCGCAATATTAATAAATAAATAAATAAATTCATATATTTTAAGCGCCCGAAGGGCACTATCGAATCGGTCCTTTAAGTTATAAACAGATGGTCACCGCCGCAGACATCGAATAGTCCGGTGGGTACTTCAACCCCAACCGCCCGCTCGTCCTGGCGCCAATCTTTAACCGTGGTCAAGACTGCAGCATGAGCACTGTAGCTAAGAGAAAGGTTTGGTTACTTCGAGAAGATTAAATGGCGAACCAATCGGAACACGTACTGTTCTGAATGTATGTGTATCGCCGATCTAGTAAAGAAACACTTAAGTTCCGCTTTGCCCTGGAGCTTGCAACGCAAACCCTCCAGACCATCACCTAGTGACTAAGTTGATATGATGAAGTGGATCCGACAAAGCAAAGGGAGACCGGAATGGCCATTTCTGGCTTTTTAGCCGTATGAACAGTATGACTGGCTGATGATGGCTAAAAAGCCAGAAATGGCCATCCTGGTCTCCCTTTGCTTTTTCGTATCCACTTCATCACATCAACTTATTCACTAGGTGATGGTCTGGAGGGTTTGTGTTGCGAGCTCCTGGGCAAAGCGGAACTTACTTGTTCCTTTACTAGATCGGCGATACACACGCATTCATCATATTCCCGATCACAACCGACAAAGCAGGGAACCCGAAGACTAGCGGTAGAGTATTGAACTCGATGACCAAAGGTCCCGGGTTCAAATTTTGGGGGTGCCAACTCTCGAGATTGGGTATGACTGACTGATGACGGCTAACAAGCCAGAAATGGCCATTCTGGTCTCGCTTTGCTTTGTCGGATCCACTTAATATGCTGTTCTAATCCTCGGAACAGTGGCCAGCTGGACTCTGCAGTGACGAGCTCCAGTCGAACGCACACTAGTGAACGCATGCTATTTCCAACCTCTGAAACAGTTGATCACAGGCTTATTCACATAGGACCTCAGGTGACGACTTCCGAGCAGACATCACTTCAGACGCCGTCCGCTGGTTTGCGGTTGTGTGGTCATCTGACAGTCAATTCCCTACTGCCTATTCTGCATTCCTTCTGTACAGAATATATTGTTTCTATCACTTTATCTTTCGACTGACTTCTCTTAGCGTAAGGAACCGGGCCTGAGGATCACAGTTGCCAGGGTTTAACTCACTCCGATACCTCCACTATTATTAGCTATGTGCTGTTCTCCGCATCCATTGCAGCACACTTAACAAGTTTTACGAGTATGCGAGAGTGGCAGTTGACCGAGGGTATGGGGTCGATGGTAAAAGGTGTCCACCTGATGGCTGTACATTTCAGTCCTGTGTAACTACAATTGATCAGACTGAAGAAGCTGCTTAGTCATTTACCGAGATGACTTAAGAGTGCGTATGTATACACGCAGACGCGCTCATGGGAGCCGTTGATGCGTGCATTCATCTCATGGGTTCAGATAACTTTGAGGCACATTGTGCGACTGTGCACACATCAATTCAAGAATAAAAGTCACAGTTCACAGTGCCTGCTTACAAAAAGAAAATAAATGTTGCGGCCTTTAGGCTCAGAGTTCAGTCAAAAACTTTTCCGTTTTCTGTATTTGATCGATCTTAGATCTGGGGCTGGCGTGGCGATAAAACGGTTCCCAGTCACATTTTGGGAGGCAGCGCAAGCGAACGGCGAGTGGGGCAGATCTTGTCTCACTAACCTGCTAACCTCCGCCTGAAACTGGAAGAATTCCCTGGAAATTTGCTTGCCGATCGATGTGACCTAAATTAACTTCAGCAAAGCCTTCGACAGTGTTCCACACAAACAGCTGATATCCAAGCCTCATAAAATGGAAGTAGCCGACAATAATCTCAAACGGTTTGCCGGCTTTATTGCGAGCAGGTGTCAGTGCGTTTTTATTGGGAACGCCACGTCCGAAGGGCAAACCGTTCATACTAGAGTTCCACATGAATATATTCTGAGTCGCATTATCTTTCTGTTGTGTGTGAACGACTGCTTTATAGATTATTCAGTTTTTCAGTTTATTTGGTGGGGATAATAGGCAATGCCTTTGAAAGCCCTATTTATTACATACCGGTGCGTTTCACTGTACATGCACCTATAAAAATTATCACTGCTAACATATTATTGGCAAACAGTGAGTAGCATTTTTTTACAATATAACTTTGGTGGTTAGAGTTCAGACTTGGAGGGAAGAGAGGGGACGCATGTAATCATCCAAGCATTGTTTGTACATCTGAAGGGAAGTGGCCTCCACGACTGACTGCGGAAGGTTGTTCCACTGTTGTATGGCACGTTGGGTGAAGAATTCAGAGCGGAGGTTTAGCTTGGACATTTTCGTGCGCAGCTTCATTGTGGGCCCACGGAGATGAGGCGAGAGGTGCCACTGAAACATGTCTTCAAAGCGTAATCCTTCCTCAAGACCGTAAATTATCTTATGAACTAAGATAAGATCCCCTCTTTGATGACTGTAATGCAGAGGGAATAAATTTATGCATGCCAGTCTCTCTATGTAAGCGTGGTTCTTTAGATCTCTTACTAGCTTTGCTGCCCGACGCTGCACTTTCTCCAGACATATTGTGTCCTTTGCTAGCCATGGGCGCCACGCCTATGTGCCATATTCTAGGTGTGGTCCAACAAATTTACCGTACACTTTGCCAAAGAGATCTTCGTCGAAGGCTAGAAACGCCCTTTTGATAGCGTGCAGCGCTCCGGTGGCTTTATTTGCAGCTTTGGCACATTGTAATGAGGGCTTCAGATTACTCTGTATCCAAACACCGAGGTCTTTTGCGTAATTGCTACGGGAATTTGAATATTTTTCAAGTGATATGTCCTGCTTCTCTGGGAATAGGGTAGTTTGTTGGACCCAAATGGAGGACGGCACACTTTTGCACATTGAAATACAGCAGCCATCTCTCGGACCACGTCTGCAGTTTGCAAATATTATTTTGCAGAGCTTCTCGGTCGCTTGGGCGCTTAATGACCTGCCAGAGCTTAACGTCATCAGCGAACATTATTGTACCGCATTCCAGTTCTTGAAGGCTGTCATTAACATAGAGAATGAAGAGAAGAGGACCGAGAACGGAGCCTTGAGGAACCCCACTAACTACGTCAACCCAGTCCGATTTATCCTCCCCGATGCAAACGCGTTGTTTTCAACCGACAAAAAATGACCTGGTCCAGTCCAAAATTTTCCCCTTGATGCCAAGAACGCTCAGTTTATGTAAAAGGCGTTTATGTGGCACGCTGTCAAAGGCTTTGCAGAAATCGATGTACACTACGTCCACTTCGAAGCCCTCTTTTAAAGCACTTGTCCAGGCCTCAATTGGAGTCAGTAAATTTGAAAGGCAGGAGCACCCTCACCGAAAGCCATGTTGAAAATTTTGTGTGATGTCATTTTCATCGCAAAATCTTAGTACAGTCTGTTTGACAAGGACCTCCATCATTTTGCAGGAAAGGCAAGTCAAGCTTATAGGCCGAAAGCTGTTTGCAGACATCTTTCTACCTCACTTATATAACGGTACGATGTTGGCCGTCTTTCACTGCAAAGGCAAGTCGCCTGTTCTCATGGAAAGCTTGAACAGAGATGAAAGAGGCACCGATAGCTCGGTCGATAGTTCTTTAAGTATCAGTCCAGGGTTCCCATCCGGCCCAGGAGACTTGTCTGGTTTGATGTGACTGAGGACATGTCTTACGTCTGCGACAGAATATGTAACAGTTTCAATAACGGCTGTACCTGCGCATACTTCTACTCCCGGATTGTCGTCGGGGGATTCCATCGTTAACGCCGATCTGAAAAACTCTAACAGTAACTTTACTTTCCGTTGTCCTTCCGTTACTACGTTTCCTCGGTTATTCCTTAGAGCTGCAATGTCGTCCCGGTGCTTACTTTGACTGCGGATGTACTCATAAAACTGTTTTGGACATATTGTGGCTTGTGTTGTAAGTTGACACTCAAAGGCAGTTCTCGAATTTCGTATTTCCTTACGGCATATATTTTGTTGCGCTTTATATTCGGCAAGTGATGTTGAATCTTGAAGATTCACGAAATTTTTCCACAGCCTTTGTTTCTTCTTTATGGTCCTTTTCAACGGCTGTTTGACATATTGGAGGTCTGGCACATGGTCTTACTACTTTCATTGGGTAATGGACTACAATTATGCGCTCTACAGTCCCTTGGATATGCTGCCATAATTCATTTGTATCGTTTGTATTGGGTAACCAGTTTTCTGCGGAAGCGGTCCGTCTCCTTCCTTCAAAATCGGTTTTCAAAATATTTCTGCGCCTCTTTATTTGCGATTTTGGAGACAGTAGGTAAAACACGCAGGTAAAAGCAACGTGGTCGCTTAACCCAAGTGACGGTTATGAGTTCAGATCCCTTATGATCCCCTCTTTTTTTTACTAAAAACAAGATCTAGTCAGTTTGATCGCTGGCCTTCTCGCAGTCGGGTTGTTAAGTCTATGTGTTGAATGAGATATTCGTCCAAAGAAAACTGTATTGGTCGATAATTGAAAGATACTGCTGCGGCCTTTACTCTGGGCCTCATCCAATCGATGCCAGGAGCATTAAAATCACCCAGGAGTAATAGGTTTTCCTGTTTACAAATAACTGTCAGTGATATTAGCAGTTCTACGTCGTCACTTTCGCTGGAGCCGGGAGGCCGATAAACCACACCTTATTGAGTGCCGGATGTTGCCTAATCTTAATTTTGCACGAAATTATTTCATATCGTCGTAGGGCTATGTCTGCGATTTCCCTCTGACAACAGGAAATGTCATTGGCTTCATAAGGTGCCACGCCTCCGCCCCTACGTTGAGATCTGTCGCCGCGGAACAGTTGATGCTTTCAATGCTGACTTCGCTGATCCCTATTACTTTGGTCAGCCAAGTCTCTGTCAATGCAATTATATGCGGTTTCTGCTCAGATACTATTATTTTGAGTTCGTCAAGTTTATTGAAGAGACTCTGGCAATTGGTGCAATAGATCTCGAGGCAGCGGCAACTATTGCTTGTGTTATCTTCTAGAACTGGCCAGTTGACCTTGGTTAAGTTTACCGCCTGACTTCCGGCCAAAGAAAATTTCGTACGATGTGGACTATTTCTCCTCCTCTTATTTGTAGGCCGGTTTCGCCTTCGTTCTCTCGGTCGTTTAGATCGTTTATCAAAAGTCGCATTTTTCTGCGTTTCTTTGGTTCATAATCCGGCTGAAAGAAAACTCGGGCATGCATGGTCTGCAGAGACGACTTTCTTGATAGCAGAAGCTGTGCCTGTGCTTCGGTATCCCAAATGACATTTAATGGTCGTGGCCGAGAGCTTGAACCATTCGGCGGCAGAGCCTTGCCTATTCTATATGTTTTAAGAATTTTTACAGACTCAGTGCCTCTTAGCAGTAATTTAGCGTACTGCCGAACGAGACCTCGATCGTACTCCAGCTTAGCCCCAGCAACTGTAGCCGTTGATTCTGGTGCACCCAGCATCACTATTTGTTGTTTACGGTTGACTCGAGCTTGGGCCGTGGTCACATCGCACTTAAGCCGAGTAGCAGCAAGGGTTTTGAAGTCCAGATCTGTGAAAGATTCTGTGGACATTTGGCTGATAGCATTTTCTTCTAAATGACCGTTTACCATTTGGTTCAATTCAACTTCCTTTTCTTCAGAAGTCTCCTCTTGGAGTGGTTGTCTTGCTTTTTGTTCAAATGGCGTGCTCCAAGTTCTGTCTTGCGATAAAACTGAGGGCTTTGGTTGGCCTTTAGCAGGTCGCTCTTCAGCCGCCTTCTGCTGGCGTATGCGCCTGCGTTTGTCCCTGCTGGACTCGTGGTTTCCTGATTTATCGACTACTGACCTGTCCTCTGCATGCGCTGCATCCGGTGGTGTTATCTTATTGTGCTTTATGAGCACTGCTTGTATCTCCGCATAAAATTTGAGGCTTCCCTTTGAACGTAAGCGTAAGCGCGTGGCTAGGTTAAGACATCCATCGCAGTCTGCACGCGCAGGCTTATTTGGCTGGGTGGTGTGTAGTCCTAATATGGTTGGTGAAAGAAGATGCGTTTTTGCATAGTGGGTGGTCTGGGATTTGGTTCGCATTATTGAAAGCGCTTTGACTATTTATAAGTTAACCTGAATGACTTACCTAAAATGGGAATAAGAGGAAACCTGCTGACATGGATCACTAATTTTCTCACAGGTATATCGCAAACTGGGTGCCTAGGCGACACAAATTGAACCCCTACCGCTCTTCTAAGTGTTGTCTCCCATATAACAGGTAACACATATGACTACAAACATATTACTCTCTTGTTTCACTAGGCCTTCTTCTCATATTAAATTTGGCACAAATGAAATTTTCACAGTGGAAATGCAGGAAAGGTGCCTTGCGCTGCTCATTCGCAAAAATGTCGCCTTTTTAGCCATTCACATTTCCTGAAAAAATTATGTGCATTTTCGTATAATAAAGCGATTTTTAACAATCTTTGCATATCCACTCCTCTCCATGCATTCCTGTACCGTTTCAATGAAGCTTTTAAGGGCTTCTGCCAGTAACTGCAAGCATACTGACTGATATAACGAACATTATATCAGTAGTGGCAGTTTGTGTCTGGTGCCACATATCGCAGAAGATAACTTGATAGTTGTCATAGGTACTGTTGTTAAAGTTATTTTTTGCAATTTTTGAATATGAACAGGGAGCTCAAGGGTGAAGGCCTTATTCCTTAATTAAAGTGACTTCAAGTAACTTATTATCTTAACTATCATTATTATAACCATCTTCACAGAAAAAATCTGCATGAATACCCATTGGAGTGCCACAATTCTCGTGTGTACCTGCAGGACTGTACCAGTGGTAGACTTATTCTCAGCGAGGCACCGTTACCTAAACCGGCTTATTAACTTAAAGTCCTATTCATAATTATTTTCGATCCAGAAGTTTTGATGCATATCCCACTTTCACTGCTAACATCGTTCTTGCAGCGCCGGCCATGTACTCTCGGTAGGATACCAAATTCTTCCTAGCCATTCTCCAATCGATCTGAACTGACCACAAGACCTATTTAACTGAAATATATATTCTTCAATCGATAAATAATCGGCTCTTATGCTGGTTTGTAGACAGTGGCTAAGGAAATGTGGAACTAGAATGAAAAGGGGGCTCCTAAAAGGGCATAGTGGTAAAAGGTTTGTCAGTAATCGGGTTTTTTCAGGAGACCAGAAGTAGGCCTGACGGTCGTAGTGGTTAGGACCTCCTTGTGGCTTAAGCTGTTGCGACAAAACCGTCCTAACTAAGGCTTCGAACTTAGTGCTGCTTTAAAAATATCACAAATTCTCAGAAAGAATATCTGTGAGGCAGACTTAATAGTGGATTGAAGCCCGTCATTTTTACCTTCTGTAGGGAATGCAGAATTAGGACTTCGATAAGTAATTTTAATTGCTTGCTTTACTGAGGTCAACATGAATGCAGAATTCCTAGAACAGCTAAACTAGCGAGAAGAAGTTTTATTGAGGTTGATTACCGGGTGTCCGACAGTGCTGATTTGAGTCGGTTAAGGCCTCAGTGACACAATTGCTAATACAAGCGAACAAGTGAATAATTGAGAAGAAGAAGACAACTCGGTAGCTGGGACAATATGTTTATTTGCCTGACGTTTCGAAATCCGTCGTGGATTCATCATCAGAGACGGACGCACAGAACAGTAGCAGAAACCATTTGTGTGCGCACAGGGTTCTGTCATAAAATTTAAACGTACAGTAAAAATCCATAAATACCTTTGCTTGTGCGCTGATTCGTTGTGTCAACGATGACCAGCTGGCCCTGCAGTGTTTCCATAAAATGATGTAGTGGCCTCTGTGTTCCCGGAGCGGCAATTTGCCTTGGTCAAAGTGAGTCTCAACACTGAATATGGATTGAGTAAATCGTTGCACTTGTTGATGGATTGGGTGCCCGTGGACCATGACTCAAGTAATTCTCGGCTCACTCGATTGTCAGGGGCCCAAATCCATCAACAAGTGCAGTGATTTACCCAATCCACATTCGGTGCTGAAACTAAATTTAGCCAATGCAAATCGTCGCTCGGGGAACACACAGGGCACCACATCATCTTATGCCAACACCATAAAGCGAATAAACATACTGTCCCAGCGATCGAGTCATCTTCTACTTCTCAGTGACACAATTGTAATCCTACTGACTTTATAATCCTGTGTTACTTAACGTGCACGGTCATCCACAGAGAAAGCCTAAACGAACAGCCTAAACATTATTTAGGTAGTATTATGTCCCTTTTTGGTGTAGGTTTGGTTGACAGTTCGACCATCGATTTCGATTATGTCCAGCAAGTGCTCCAAACAGGTGGGCACTAGGAAGGTGACTGGCGAAAATATTAATTTTAAGTGAATGTAGAAGTTGTATATCGTCAATCGCCCTCTCCACCTCCCCTCGCCGGAGCCAGTGTCATGCAGGTTCAAGAAGACCGAGAATGAGGGGATTGGGCATTTACCGCTCTCTCCAATGCAGGCCAGAACATCGCTAGTGCTGTACTTTTTAGTAATCGTAGGATTTTGCGCTGCATCCACCTAATGATTTACCGTCGCCAATTTAGCCGGTGTCGAGACAAAGTCAAGAAGACCAAAGGTTATCACGGTGCCCAAGAGGTGCCTTATCACTAAACCTTGTTATTATTATTATCAAGCCCGAGACCGCCCGTCCCAATTTGGCCACCATAATGTGCGTAATTTACTCAATCCTAATTCCCTTTGGGTGAGCTTGTTAAAGGACGTGGTTATATGAGTAAAGTCCTTTTTGAGCGTCCTATAGTAGAAATTGAGTCCAGAGAAACTTCCGACTTCGATCGCATTGTTTGGCATTGGCCACTTGTGGACTTCTACGACCTTATCCTTATCGATATCGATAGCGGATGCGGTAACGACACGTCCTAATAATTCGACCTTGTCTCATAGATATATGTATTTTGCCGGCTTAAGGATGAGACCTGGCTGCTTTAGGATGTTCAATACCACACTCAGCTTATGCAAATTATCTTGAAAATCTCTTCCCAAATACGATGATGTCATTAAGATACACCAAACAGGTTTTCGGGATTACTGTGCGAGCATTTGGTTCAGAAGTCTCTGGCAGGTATGTGCCCAGTGACTCACTCCACGCAGACTATCACACAAGAAGGCTCAACACTGCTAACGAGCGCACATGCGCACACGTAGGCACACATCTGACCAATCACCTTTCAAGGTCGACTCAAAAAGATTGCTCTCAATGGCCACTGGAATAACTGCCTCCAGGCACACACTTCGGACCAGGCCACCCTCGTGGATAGACGGATTGTCTGACAGTCAACCTAATCTCCACTACTTCTATGCAAAATAAAATTCCCCTACCACTCTTACCTACCATGTTTTCGCTTCTTCTAAGGAGCTGGGCCTAAAGATCGCAGTTGCTAGGGTTTTACTTAATATATTCCCTACGATAGGCGCGTTAGCCAAACTAAGGGGAACATTTTGGAGTTCGTATAGTCCGGAGGCAACGCAGGAGGCAGTTTCCTCACCGTCGGACAGCGTGACTTCTACCTGCCAACATCTGCCAGCTAAATCTAACGGTTTAAAATCCCAATAACCTGACAGAGAGAGCATCTAGAGTTTCGTCAATACGAGGTACAGGAAAAGTATCTTTTATGGTTACTACGATTAGCTTGTGATAATCAACGCATAACAGCAGGAGGCCGTTTATGTGCATGATAAGGCTAACCACGGAAGATCAAGGTGAATTAGTAGGCGCAATAATCTTTCGATCGAGCATCTCATATGTCATCATTGTGTCGGGAAGAAGACAGGTGGTCATCATGGTGGCATCTTATTTGGTAAAGCCGCGACCGTATCCATTTAATGTTGCGCGACATTGGTGTGGCCGAGAGAGTGGCCGTCCCAGTCAGTACATTGGAAGCAGTTCAGGGCTTGCCTAGGTTCTCGCCTTCTCACCTCTATCCACCAAGAGCTGTCATGTGCTGACGCACAGCAGCAGATACAGGCAGGTTATGCAGTAACAGCCCTTCCTGTCCGCAAATTTGAGGTTCGCACGAGTTGTGTCGCCATTGAACGTCTTTCAATTTAATTTATAAATCTTTGTGTCAATCGAGCATCCTGATTAGCTTGAAAGCGACTAATGACAAACGATTCTGCAAACGACAGTTCGACCATCAATATTGATGATCTCCACCGTATGCTGCAAACAGATTTGTGCAGTGACAGTGACTTTTGCACGAGTAGCACCGTAAAATGTAGTGCAATGCATAGAGAAACTACTCAATTCTACGTTGCAAATTAGTTTTTAATGAAATGAGACTTTTCCCAGCATCTACACCCTTTCTTCCCTCCTCCTTAAGATCTCGGTGTCCCTGTGTCTTACCTGAGGTCCGGAGAGCACAATGTGCAGTTACATCTCTGGAATGGACGTGCTGACTGCTTTTCTGCTATGTACATAGAGGACCAACATATTTCAGTGCTGTGCTTCAACCGATGGCTTTTTCGATGATCTAAGTGGAGCTGACTTCACCGTATCAGAGTGCAGATACAAATCTTACATTTGATGCTCAGACAGAGTTGGGTGTTCTTCCCAGTGTGATACCGAATTGTGTGTATAAAGATTTGAAAATATCCCTAATCAGTGGAAAATTTTCTTGAAGGAATATGTAACCCACATGTTTGCGTTGATGAGAATTCCGTTGAAATATGTAGCGGGCATCTGCTCCTAGTCGGACGCTGCTCAGCGCAACTAGAAATCACCTTTCTTAAAGCCTGGAAGTTAAGCTACAAACTTTAGATATTATTTTAATTGTTTTGGCCTACATATGGTTTCCCGTTTAATATTTTCATTTGTATTACTCTACTCTCTCATTGATAGTCAAGTTTGTAGATTACATTTAGCCGTCGCCATAAAACTGGTGCATTTCTTTTAGTTTGTAGGGGCTATATCACTGCAAATATACAAATCTCTTGGCAAATACACAATAGAAAACTGTCTAAGGTAGTATAACTGCTAGTTAGTGATTTACTAGACTATTCTAATGGAAAAATTGTCAAAACCGGTATCTGAGGATGACGATGAAGATTAGAAATGATACAAATCACTAAGATCCTTCACGGTCCTAGAGGACAGTAGTCAAGCAGTCGACTTGCCAAAGGATGACTCCGTGAAGATCAGGATCCAAGTTCGTTGGGCCGCGCTTGTGCAAATTGAGGAAATTATCGTTTGCAAATGGTTGTGGAATTCTCCTGAGCCCGAGAATGATCACCAAAGAGGTGTCGTTGAAGGGCAAAAAATAAACAGCGGCAGGTGAGGAGAGAATTGAGCTGTGGAGTGTGTTTAGCTAGACAGTTGCTGGCTCGCGTCAAAACCGAAAATGTGCTTGTGTGTTGTATTTGAGTTTCAACAAAATTAGTTATTGATAAGTTTAAACAACGCATAAGTTGAGCCAATAGCCCACATAACTACCGCACCAAAGCGTTGGTGGGTTACAAACACTCGACAAAAGAGGATGTACAAAAAGGTTAAACAACAAAGTCACGAAAGTTGGTAGGAAAACGAACATGTCTACCAGAACGAGTGGAAGGTGGGGAAGGAGTGGGAGTGGGAGGGGGGGGTGCGAGGGGTGGGGGTAGGTTCGGGTGGGGAGGGTGGCGGTGGGCTGAGGGCAGCAGGTGGAGTGCAGGGCGAAGGTGCCGTGGAAGTGGACGGACCAGGTGATGGTGTCGTTCATTCAACGTAGGCCGGCTTCAGTCTGTCGAATGCCGAGGGAGACGAACGGCAGGTTGTTGCTCCAGCTGTGCGGGGCAGGTTGAGACATCAACGCGGACTTCAACTGCCGATGAAGGCGTTCCACGAGGCCGTTTGATGCTGGGTGATAGGCAGTGGTAGTGATATGTGAGCACCCGAGAAGTTTGGTGAACTCACGGAAGAGTGCAGATGTAAACTGACTTCCGCGGTCAGTGGTGAGTGTAGCTGGAACAGCAAAGTTGGCTATCCAGTGCGAAAGGAAAACCATGGCGATATTCTCTGCCGAGGTATCCGAGATGGGAATGGCAATGGGCCATCTTGTGAAACGATTAACAGCGGTCAGAATGTGCGTGAAACCGCGAGATAGGGGTAACGGTCCGACTAAATCCGTTTGGACGTGTTGAAAACGGGCGTCGGGGACCGCGAACGTGCTGGGAGGTGAAACGGTGTGTCATTGGACCTTATTCTTTTGACAGGCTAAGCACTGCCTGGTCCAGGTAGCAATGTCGGTGTTCATCTTTGGCCAGACGAAAGGGGCTACGATTAGTTTGCGGCCGGCACGAACACCGGGGTGGGATAGCGAGTGAAAGTTGTCGAAAACAACCTTCAGGTAGGATTGGGGTACTACAGGACGAGGGGAACCTGTAGAAAATCACACACGATAGAGCCTGGTGCCGCGGGGAGTGGAGCTTTACGCAGCTGAAGCACAGAAGACGCAAGCATTTCAAGGATGGAGTCATCAAGCGCCTGCGCTTCCGCAAGCTTCGTCAGGTCTAACGTGGTGATAAGAGCGTTGACCTCTGGACGGGACAAGGCATTAGCGACGATATTCTCATTACCGCGGACAAAGCGTATGCCTGAGGTGAATTGAGAGATGTAGTCCAGGTGATGTACTTCTCGCGGCGAATATCGATCTGGCTTCGCTTTGAGGGCGTAAGTGAAAGGTTTGTGATCCGTGTGGACCTGGAAATCTCTTCCCTCGAGCAGGTGGCAAAAATGTCGGATGGCCAGGTAAATGGCGAGAAGTTCACGCAAGAAAGTACTAAAGCGAGTCTGCGCCGGCTGAAGCTTCTGGGAGAAGAAGGCTAGTGGCTGCAACTGTCCGTGGACTTGTTACTGCAGAACTGCGCCGACGGCGATGTTTGAGGCATCGGTGGTCAGAATAAGCTGTGTATCAGCATCGGTGTTCAGATGATGAAGCAGGGTGACATCCGCGAGTTCTTTCTTGGCTGCCTCGAATGCTTCAAGAGCACTGGGTGAAAGTTGAAGCAACTTGGTCATTGACTTCAAAAGGTCCGTCAAAGGTGTCAGGGTGGTGGTGCAATTTGGTATGAAACGCCGGTAGTAGTTGATTAGGCCAATGAAACGGCGGAGCTGAGTTATGGACTTCGGGGATGGAAAAGACAACACGCTTTGCACCTTCTTTGGGAGGGGTGTGATCCCATGTTGGTCAAGATGATGGCCAATAAAATCCAGAGAAGTGACGCCATAAAGACACTTATCGACGTTTAGCTGTAGACCATTTTGCTGAAAACGATCGAAAACTTGGCGTAGGTGTTCAACGAGTTCCTCGGGTGACGAGCTTGCGACAAGGATGTCGTCGATGCACACGAACTTGAAGGAGAGACCGCGTAAAATATCATCGACAAAACGCTGAAACGTTTGGGCCGCGTTCTGCAAACCGAAAGGCATGCGAAGGAATTCAAACCGGCCGAATGGGGTCGTGACGACGGTATTAGGGTTGTCCTCCTCCGCGACAGGTATTTGGTGATATGCTCGCAGGAGGTCAATCTTGGAAAAAATTGTCTTTCCAGCCAACATGTGGGAAAAGTCATGAATATGGGGAATCCGGTACCGGTCCGGAACTGTAGCTCGATTGAGAGCGTGATAATCACCACATGACCGCCAATGATTAAATGACATCTTGGGGACCATGTGCAGTGGTGAATCCCATGGACTGGACGAAGGACGAATAATCCCCAAATTCAACATGTGCTTGAATTCATTCTTCGCTATTCGCAGCTTCTCAGGATAAAGCCTACGCGGATGCGCATGGACCGGTCTGCCGGTGGTAGTGATATGGTGGCGAACGGCGTGTTGAATCTGCTCCGTGAACTGACAGGGCTTAGAAAGGGAAGGATAATTTTTCAAGATGTCAGAAGATGGCGGGCTTGGCACGGCCAAGTGGATGCTAGTGGAAGGCTCACGTGAAACTACTCCGACAGTAAACAGCTGAGTGGTAGGATCTAGCAACTTCTGATGTTTAAGGTTAACTGTGAGGCCAAAGTGTGAAAGGAAATCCGCTCCAATGATAGGCGACTGGACGTCGCACTGGATGAAGACCCATTGGAAGCGGCGACGAAGCCCGTGGTCTAACGTCTGGGACCATTGACCGAACGTGGCGATAGAAGTGTTGTTCGCAGCCTGCAGTGTAAACTGCGATCCTGGAGATGATGACGACGGGGGGGACGGTAAAACGCCAACCTCTGCGCCTGTATCGATCAAGAAACGGAACCCTGTGGACTTGCCGGTCACGTAAAACAGGCGACTGTGTCACGAGTGGCCAGCACCAGTCGTCGCCATTACTGGCTGGCGGTGCCGTTTTCCGCATGTGAAAGTCTAGCTTCAGAACAAGGCGGGACGCATTTAATAGCATCCGGGCCGAAAGTTCGGTATTATCAGCAAACCTTGTCGTATGCACGCTCTTTTGAGTTAGAACGGTTGCGGCTTGCAGAGGGGCGACCGTTTTGGAGCCGGTCGAGTCAGGAGCACATCGTGCTCATTTGAGAGCACAATAACCTGACAGTATCTTTAAGATCCTGTAGGTCATCGTCTCTATTGTCTGTAAAGTCTCGAATAATTTAAGAGGGTGAAGTAGACTGCGGGGATGTGGTAGCAAGCGATTTAGTGGACTTTCGCTGCGTATGGCTGGCAGGTTTACGGTCGGATCGTGAGGTGGAAACATGGGAGACGGCATGCTGAGGTACTGAGGTCGAGGGTTGCTTTACAGCGTACGAACTTATACCGGGATAACATTGATGGATGCGGTCTGCGTGATCCGCGAGTTTGGTCAGCGGAACATCGTCGTCAAACAGGGCAAGTACCTGTTGCATTGGATGGGGTAATTTATCCATTCAAATGCAACGGAAAATAGAATCATCTTAGGTGCGACCAGTAAGCAGGTGACGCATGTTGCGCATTAGAACAGAGGGGGTCGCCAAGCTCGACGCTGTAGAGGAGTTGGCGAAGCTTGCTGTCAGCAGATTGTACCGGACGCTCAAGAATAACGTTTTTAAGCTAGAGTAGGGCTTGACTTTGGGGATAAGATCAAGGAGATCCTGAACGGTGAAAGCGATGTCGAACGGTATGTACTGCACGACGTACGTGTAACGCGTACGCTCGCCAGTAATCTGACGTGAGGCAAAAACAGCGTTGATCTGTTTAAACCAGACCTTCGGGTCACGCACTTCGCACGGGGAAGCTTAATGGATATCTGAAAAGCCTGAGGCTCATCCTGATCCGGTGGTATACACGAGTTGTTAGAACTAGCATCATCTTCGTCGCAATCGTGAAATTGATGGTATTCGTCGCCCATGTTGCAAAAACGTATCAACGGCAGATACAAACGGGAAAAAAACAGGTGAATGGAATAAACAATAAGAAGTGGATGATAATAGAAATAGGGTCACCAAAATTGTAGAGGCTATATCAGCACAAATATACAAATCTCTTGGCAAATACACAATGGAAAACTGTCTAAGGTAGTGTAACTGCTAGTTAGTGATTTACTAGACTATTCTAATGGAAAAATTGTCAAAACCGGTATATGAGGATGACGATGAAGATTAGAAATTATACAACTCACTAAGATCCTTCACGGTCCTAGCCGACAGTAGTCAAGCAGTCGACTTGCCAAAGGATGACTCCGTGAAGATCAGGATCTAAGTTCGTTGGGCCGCGCTTGTGCAAATTGAGGAAATTATCGTTTGCAAATGGTTGTGGAATTCTCCTGAGCCCGAGAATGATCACCAAAGAGGTGTCGTTGAAGGGCAAAAAATAAACAGCGGTAGGTGAGGAGAGAATTGAGCAGTGGAGTGTGTGTAGCAAGACAGTTGCTGGCACGCGTCAAAACCGAAAGTGTGTTAGTGTGTTGTGTTTGAGTTTCGACAAAATTGGTTATGGATAAGTTTAAACAACGCATAAGTTCAGCCAAGAGACCACAAGTTCCATGTAACAATTCCCTCTGCTTCTTACTGCATCCTATAGTTCACTAGATTTTTAGTTAAAAATGCAGCACATGGCGTTATTTCTATTCCTTAGTAGGTTTTACATAAAACTATCAATATCCCTATGAGTCTGATGACGCTCAGAAAGCTTTTGCATGATTGAACAATTCACAGCTCTTCTTCTATTCTAAAGAGTACGCGGCCTATACGAAGTCGTTTCTACTACGCCGTTATGAGTTCTGATCCTCCAAAATTTTCGTTCGGGTTTTCTAAGACTAAAAAGAGCGTACAGCTTGTTAAATGTCCTGCAGTCGTAGAAGAGGAGAAGAAAGAAGACGTTCAGTTGGATTATTTAACAGCCTTTGAGGATTGTGCCGCACACAGGTAAAATTTTCCTGACTCGCAGGTCCAAATAAAACTTTTCATTCTTTTTCTCATGCATCATGTTTTCATCCCTTAAAGACACAGTTTTTGTGCAACATTCGTTCCATTGGCCAGCTTCATTATTCATTTGTTCTTAGAGCCTTCCATACCACCTTATTTTACATGTTTAGTTGTTTCCGTACTCGAAAAGGCTCCGATGTAACTTCATTTTCCTTCCTTTCCTGTCCTTGAATCTCAGCCCCCAAAAATGACCGTTTAATGTCTGAACAGGCGTTTTGCAAAGCAGTCTGTAACTTGTTAGCCCTACGGCTAAGGTTTCGGCTCATTGAAGGGCCCTTGCGGTTCCTTGCCTCCTCTCTGCTGCAACTAAATGTCAAAACTTGATAGTAACCCACGTGAATTTGTGCATGCAAATCGGTACCGAACCGGATAGCTTCGTTTCCGGCTACTTAATTTTATTGATGGTTTATAAACGAAAGTATCACATTCACTATCTCGCGTGTGTATTGCCCATTGGTCGTTTCTAGATTTTTTGACAAATCCCTACACTTTATTTACATTTCTCACACCTGCCGTCTACTGATAATACTACAATGTCAATTACCAGATCTAAATATAAACGTTGATTTTTTTTGGCAAATTAAATATTTTTCTAGTTCCTCCAAACTTCTGCTATATATAGCATATATGGTAGTAAAAGGTAATTTTTTATATTCTGATAGGAACAAAGCCTTCTAGCTGCGAAAAAATCATTTAAACATATTCGAACCGATTTTCAAAATGCTTTATCGCGTACAGGCTCAAATTTCTCCGTGGACGACTATTCTGTTGGTGACTAAATTGGCAGAAAACTGACCTGACATCAGCATCTTTCGCTGTCTATTGACATCGTATTTGTTAAGTTTGAACATCAATAGCTATGCATAATTTAATTCCTAAAATTCGAACTGGGTGTCCACACTGATGGACTTTTTGCATAGGCTATCCCACTTGGTTGCCAGCAAAACTTCACCCGAGTGTCTGAGGTATCTTCGGATGTACTATCTATAGTTTGCCTTCTATATAGTCTATATTTCTTTAGCTCCGAATAAGAGATTGGTACACGAACAAATTGAAACACCTGATTAACTCATCCGTCTGCCTTAGGAGTGTTGTGGACATTCTCTCAACTCCTGCATGCTTTTTTTCCGTTCACTTTTACATGATGATGACAATGATAACCAAGACCCTCTTGTGCTTTATTTTTTGCCAATAGTTTTACGGTTGATTGAAACAGTATTGCACCTTTTTTGCAACGTGTACAGTAAAACGAAAAGCTGTGCGCACTCCAAACCGAGAAAGCCAAAACAGTCAGAATCATTTAATCCATTTCGGTTTCTCTCGCCATCTGGTTTTATTCTCATTCCAAAACATGTGCTTCTTTCATAGACATTTCTTAAAACATTCCATGCTATTTCTGTACTCCATTATAACTATTGTAGTAAGTGTAAAACCTCATTATAATCCCATAAACATTTGCCTTCTTACATATACAGCTTTATTGGTTCTGGTGTTTCGATCGTGCTCATTGCAGAAATAAGCCTAAGGCGTATAATCGGTCATGTACCTTCGCATTTATAGTCTCGTCAAGAATGAGGTCGAGGAGCTCAGCATACCACTTCTGCCTTCGTGCTCAAACCATCGAATTCGTCTCGAGAAGAAATATGTCAAAGTTGAACCGAATGACGAATTAACAGCCACAGCCATCCGAGAGCTCACCAAAGGTTAGTTGTCCCCTGGAACCATCTTTGACAAGCCCTATAGGTGACTCCGAGGAAGCTATACCGGGAGCAGACTTATGTCCCGTGGTTGGATTACCAGAAAAGCGAAACGGTTTAGAGGCCGAGGAAGAGGAAGTTGACGAAGCCGATTACGGCACTGTTCCTATTGAGAAGTTTGGCCTGGCGTTACTGAAGGGCATGGGCTTCAAAACGGAGACCCCCGGCCCGACACTGGAGTAAGTGTCCTGCTTCCTATAATATCATATTTTTTCTCAGTGACTTTGCATCTAAAGTTCGTCTGAAAGGCCTTGGCCTCGGTGCCGACCCAGCTGTCCTCAAAAAAGCCAGACAAGCGGAGAAGGCGCCAGCTGGTGCCGACGACGAAAAACTTGAATGGAAAAGCGGGGCCCGGTGCCAGGTTATTTGGGGAAAATATGATGGCCAGTACGGCACAGTAAGTGACAATCTTTCTGATCTTCTGAGGTTGAGCCTTTTCAGATTGTAGGATAATTGTCTGGTTTTGTTATTGTCTTGCAGATCGAAGGCATGGATGGAGACACCGGTCGCGTAGTTATAAAGCTATCACTCACTAAGGAAATTCAGAGGATTATGCAGGCAGCCATTCGTCTTGTAACCCGAAAGGAGTTCGATAAATTCTCGAACTATTTGAGTACGTGCGCCTATTTAGTAACATTTAAAGTAGGATACCATTGCTCCTTTAACCAAACAACATGTGTTTATTTTATAGTAGCATGATGGCCCACTTTAGAATTGCAGACTGTTTCTTTCACACTTAAGGCCGCTTCCACTGTTTTTTGTGTGTAAAAGTTCGATATAATTAGGATAATTTTATGCTCCAGGCAACGTTATGGGCAGGACGGATGTAATAATAATCCCAGAGCACTGCATAATCGGCAAATTTGACTCAATATCTAGAGTCCTTCACTTTTATAAAGAATAGGAACAGTGCATTTGGGGCGAAGTCGTCAGACGTTTTTTCACGCTTTATGAGTTTATTTCGATAAAGGCTTAATGGGCTTAGTCCCTTCTATTATGTGAAGAGTCATACATTTATCCAACATAATCTCATGAGAGGACATTGTTGTCGACGCACCCTATCTCCGAGAACATATTAGGCGGGCCTGCTGACATCATTGCGTCTGTTGAGTCTATGGCATGAAACAGCACTTATGACGCTAAAGTCTCTTCAACGAACGTCCTTCTTTTGTGTGCATGGATATTGAAACTAATCAATCCGTAGTTGTTCCTTTTAATTTTGCGTCCCACATAGCACAGCATATGCGCAGTCAGTTGTCGGGTGTAGAGAAGGTCGACGTTTTTTGCTTTACGTACGTTATCTAGTTAAAGTTTCTCCTTCCATCGCGAAAATGCAATTTTCTTGGGCACTCTGTCTCACCTTTTCTGTGTAAGTCATTTTTGACTCAATCCACTGAGTAAACAACAATAGCGCTTCCACTATAAACTAATCCGTTTGAGAGAACTGGTAGCTGAATCTATCAAAAAATAAACTTACTGTTTTACACACTTCTCTTGGTAAGCTACTGTGGTGGTTTCCGTTGGGTGCCATGCCAGCTAATGCAAACGACGCACATTTGAGGACGTCCGTTTCACTACAGAAGAATCCTACTGCCTTGACGCAGTAGACCCCATAGTTTTGGAACTTTTACGAGCAATTGCCACAGCTCCAGATTCTGTCGTGCACACTGTTATGTTTTCGGTACTGATACATTTTACGGCTAGAAGTAAAAAAAGTGAGCTCCAGGAAGCAGTTCACCAAAAAAAAAACAACAAGCTGGGTTTTCTTGATGTTCTCGTTTGTCACAAAGATGTGGGTGGTCTAAAAGCCAAAGGCTTAGGAAAGCGGAAAATAAGATGCAAGTACTGAACTTCAACAGCAACCATCCATTCAATCTCAAACGCAGCTGCGTCGAGGCACTATACCGACGCGTTGAGACACATTGTATTGAAACGGCAGACAAAGTTGCTGAATTATGATATCTTTGAAAGGTACTGAGAGTGAATGAGTATGCGCGCGAAACTTTGTCAACCAGTGCATACACAAACCAGACGAGACACGAAATCTAACCGGTTCCCTACATTTTGGCAAGCTCCTCCGTACGTGAAGAATGCCTCAAAATCCGTCAGCCGCCTTCTCACTACACTTCGAGTTTGGATTACGCACAGACCCAAAACAAGGATAAGGCGTCAGCTCACGAGGCTTGCCGTCATGGCAGGAAATGTCGCAGTTGCGAACAAAGAACCCGGGAAACTGCTCTAAACGCGAGTGATTGAGCATGCAGCAGCAGCGTTGAAGAGAATTGACGCTAGCTTTCAGGCTTTCGCGGCTTATTCGGCGGGATCCAGCGATATTTTTCGTTCAGTTTTACGGCGCCGAAATCCTCGCAGCCGCGAGCTGCTAGAGTCATGGGTTCCAGCCCTCCAGTCCATCAACAAGCGCGATGAACTCCCGCTCCCATATTATATGCTGAGAATTTGCCTGGACATGGGAATCCACCGCGTGGAGAGGGTGCGAGCGACCATCACCTCCCGTGACAGTGAGCCGAATTGTCTAGAAGTGATCACGCCGACATCCGACACAGATAATGAAATCGTGCCCATGAACGACTCGAACGCTGACTGACAAACCATCATCACATCAGTCATTATCCTCAGTAGTTATCGCGAGAGCTGCTAATTATAGTACGCATGTACTCACAGGGCAAAGGCTGCGCCTCCACGCCCTTTTCTGTAATGAGGAGTTCGGGTGAGAATAGAATGCTTCAGGCCAATCTATTTCTTGTATCAGTATTCGTATCTTCTGCTGAATCGACCAAGTTTACTTACACAAGCGCACAAGCCCCCATCAAATGTGGATATTATTTTAGCTAACACTAGATACCATTATTTCCAACTCAAACTTTGTCAGGCAAGAATCATGTTTTGTTCTTGTATGCTCACGTTTGGATTATCGTTTGGTCTAAGTTTGTCCGGGTACAAGAAACGAATTCAGCAAAAGAGCTTTCAGTGATTGAGTTGTCGCCAAAGCCGGTCAACCCTGCAACTGCCGAGGGGACAGGTTTAGAACTTGAGCATTTGCAATACCTTTGACAATATGGGATCGCACTTTGTAACCTCGCTGCATTAAATCTCGTTGATGAACTGTTTCTTTTTGAAGAAAGGCTAATTCCCAAGGTTGGTGTCTTAGAAGGTTGCCAATAATTTTTATCTCTTACCTTTATGGAAACCAATACGCTACTTTATATGGCCTTGGTCACAAACCTTGCGCATATGAAATCCATTTGCGTAAAGTCTGATTGTTGACTAAGGCCCGCAGGGGGCAGGACCAAATGCCTACTTAGCATTTGTGTTATGATCTGGAGTGATCACCTGCGTCGCCACTAGTCATTTACCCCAGTTGCATACGTAGAATAGAAGACAGACAGGATAGTAGAGAACAGTTTACTGCAACAGTCTCCCTGTGTACATCGACTTCTCCGCGTGTGCCTCAACTTCTCGGCAACAAGTTGTCTGCGTGTGCGTCAAGGCGTTCTCATCTGCAGCAGGTCCTCTCTGTCAGCAGCAAGCCCCGCCTTCCGTGTAAGGCCCCGAATTTAAGGACAATTGGCCTTTGTCCGCTTGGTTTCTCCTGATTAGTTCATGCTTGAGCGGCCTATTCGAGCAGCCAGTGTTTGGGGTCGGTCTCCTCAGACTCACACAACCTGGCAGCGCTCTTACCCGTAGACGTGGCCCTTTGTGCCTGCGCACGTTCGCATGTGGGGGTTTATTTGTCATTCTGAGTCCAGGACGGCAAGATTATTGACTACACCGTCCTGGCAGTTTGTCTGAACGTTCAAAAACGATTAGAGTAACAACGAACAGTCAAGCCAATTGCAAACTGATATTCTTCATTCCGGCCGTACCCTCTGGAACGCGGTTCAGATTTGATCGATACAGCAATGTGGCCTCTTGCCAACACTGGTTCTTTTACATTTTTTCCACGAATTTCCGTTCATGCTAGGCAGGCACCAATCTGTGTGTAACATGTGTAGATAAAGGTGCAATTACCCGTTTAATTACTCTCTAACCACCGTTTCTTCCTGTGTCGCAGGGATACGGCCGCCGTCCCACCGAAACACTTCACCTTCACCGTCGGCCTAAGCAGAAAGCCTCTGTATTACTGCACGTTCTAAAGTTCTTGGCCAAACACTGACTTCCAACTTCTTGCTTGCACCAAACGGCTCTCTATGCCATCAGACCACCAATACCACCACCACCACCACCACACGATCGTCTACTACAGTCCGATATCTTTACCAAGATTATGTCAGTAGTAGTTTCAACTAACCAGACTCATGAACTAAATCTACCTTTCCCAGACAACACCGCTTTACGTCGCGGACCTCTGTGGGTGACGGGCTTTATAGCCCAACGCGCCTGTTGTTCCTTGTGGTGCGTCATTGGATATGAACATAGCGGCAAACTATTGGTGGCCATCCGAATTGTATTCTTTGAAAAATACAGCGTAAAAATTAGTTTGATAGTGCGTAGACTACTGCTTCTTGTTAATGCTGCACATCGTGCTGCTCTTTTGGTCTGAAATACATTGTCCCTCCTCTGCCGAGTTCGTTTCCTCTTGGAGTAATGATTCAGTAAAAGGTTGTTAAACTTTTATCCTTTCCTTGACTGTCATCTTGAAAACCAGATCAATTTTATCAAAATTGTAGTTGTAGGACAGGTGTTATAACTGTTGGCAGACTGTATGGGGCATTCTCCAAATCGCTCTTACCTTCTCATGTCACCTCTAGATTTTTTTTGTTTTTAACCCTCATTCTGTTAGATCAGGCCGCAGTAACAAAATACAAGGAAGCTGAGCTTAAGTCCAGTCCAGCGTTGCAGAACGGTAAGTTAACTGTTTTCAGAGTCTCTAACACTTTTCTAGGCGACAGGATGACAAGCTCAGATGAAGACCTTTCTACTCAGAAGAAGCGCGCTCGCATGAGTGAGGAGAGAGTGGAGGATAGTCACATACCAAGGTAGGTTCTCATTTCGTAACCCGCCCCCCCTCCCCCCTTATATCCACCACTTTGTTGTTCAAAAAGCTTATTTCTGAATCCCGCCTACCGAAGCCGTCTATTCCCAACTTAAAGGTTTTACTACACGGATCAGTCTAATGGAACTATCAAATTTACTGTATGAACTGTAAATTTGTTCCTTGGCTCTTTTCTCAGTGCACAATGGCCGGCAGAAGGTAAGAGGAGGAATCGGTAGGAGGGACAACCTTGTTGCAGCAGACCCCGTAAATGGAGCCGAACCATCTGGTATCGGAAACGTATCCAAATGCTTATTCTTGTTGCCATTCGAGAAGCCATTATTGTAGCTCGGGACAGGTGGAGACGGAATGTTGTACCTAAACACATGTACAGTGTTTTAAGTCACGGACTCGTTGTCTCACCGGTTTCGATCGGCAATATTAACATTGATGGATTGGAGCTCAGCGGTCTGTTATGGGACTCTCGCCCCGTTCTGTCTTGAAGCCAATTCTTGAGACTCGCCAGCAGTCACATAGCGGCTAGTAGTATAGGCAAAATGAAATTTCCTTAAAAACAGATGGGAGGCTGGAATGTCCATATCTGACTTATAAGATGTCACCAGCCGCATAATGGCATTTGGTGCACCAATCGATCAGAACCGGCATGACGTGATGTCATGGTTTAGAGCGACAGACTTCTAAGCAGGAGGTCTCGGGTGCAGTAAAATCGGTGTTAGGTATAGCAGGCTGGCTGGCTGATGATGACTAATAAGCCAGGAATGAACATTTTAGTCTTCCCTGCCTCTATCAGTACTGCTAGACGCAGTGCGTCTGCTGGAGGTGACCGTTTTCTGTGAGTCATAAAGCGGCAAACAGAGGAACAGAAAACAGCAGCTATTTGAATTTATTGGAGAGAAGAGAGAGGGAGCAATTTATGTCGGACTTATTCCGTGTTCATTGTAAACACACCTATCTTTTGTGAAAACTTTGACCATTAGGTGTGGAGGAGGTCGTTTGTGGCGCGCGCAGATGGGGTGTTTTACGCTGTCAGCCACTGCGCTCGAGTTCGCCTCCAGTCTTCGTCTTATCACCAGGTCCAGGTAGAGGAGGGGGGGGGGGAGAAAGTGCCACAGATATTGCTTCAGTCTGTTATCACTATATTATGATTCAAGCACAAGTCATCATCTGCGCAAACACCGTGCTCTGGAGCACACAGTGGACATAACATGAGGTGTTGAGCTTGCACCCGGACGCTGGCTAACTGATCTTGATTACGCCGATGATATTGCGCTGTTAGCCCCAAGCTTTGGTGGTCTACAGTCGGTAGTTTCGCGGTCGCTATGTCGGTTGGCATTTCCATAAATTCCGGAAAGACGAAGTTTGTTCTTGAGCTGCATCCCTGACTAGGAGAAGGCACCCCTGAGGATTAAGGCCATCAACGTGACGAAGTAGACAGCTTTAAATACCTTAGGGTGCGGCTGCAACTTAATGGACAGAGCAAGGCCGATATTGTCTCCCGTATCGATGCTGCTCGCTGGGTTTTCTCAATCCTTCGAAAGCGTCTATGGATCCGACGTGACATCTCCATCGTCACAAAGATTCGTGTTTATCGTGCATCCATCCGGTCAGTCCTCCTCTATGGATGTGAATGCTGGGCTGTGCGCGCTGACGATGAGCGAAGACTGGGGGTCTTTGTCTCCCGGTGCCTGAGGACGATCCTGCGAGTTAAGTATAGCGACTTCATCCCAAATGACACAGTCCGCACCCGCTGCGATCGTATCATGAGGATATCTCAGGCCATTCAAGAAAGACGACTGAGGTGGTTTGGCGACGTTGTTCGCCCCACAAGCTTAGCTATGCTGCTCTCGACGAGACGCTGCAGCCCACCTTGAAACTCGAAGAGGAGGGCAACTGAAGCCTTGGCTCGACACCGTCCGTCAAGACATGGAAGCAGTTCTTGGACCGTCTATCTTCGGTCTCCTTCGCTGGAGAAGAGACTGGGTGGAGCTTTCCAGATCCGCTTCCGCGGAGAGGTACCGTTCGTGACATCATTGAGGCCGGCTAGATCAGGCATGATCACAGCCGTAAAAAGTACAAGTAAGTATACAGTGGAAATCCTCGTTCATGACGCTTCAGCGCAGATTCCAGTCACCTGGTGCATCAGTCGATTTTCTTTGTGTCTGATAATGGGTCTTCTCCTCCCCCTCTTTCATTTTCATGGCTTTTCTCATTCTATTGATTCCCAGGCACGATCATCACTCGCATCGCCAACGCGCCGAAAACGGGAGCTCGAACTGGGCACGCAAAGGCCTCCTTGTACGCTATTTGGACAAACACAGTCACAATGGCAAGTACTATATGCAGAAGGTGGGCTGGCCCTTCCCGTTCGACTTAATTTCCTCTTTCTGTAGGTCACTGTCCTCTCAGTCTCCCCCTCATCTGATCGGTGTTCCTGTGAAACCGAGTCCGGCCGACACTTAAAAGGTAGGTCATGCTCTTTTCCACATTCACCCTCTCTTACCCCACAGATGTTAGGATTCGTGACATCCAGACAGTTGTTCCCCGTCACCGAGGAGAACGGACAATGATTGTACGGGGCCAGTATGCAGAGGAGGTAACCTCGCACGTTTATTATTATTAACCCCTTCTGCTCCTGTGTAGATGGGCAAATTGGTTGACCGCATTGATAAGACATCTACGGCTCGCATCTACCTCCTGTCGTCGGGAAAGGAAATTGTGGTGCCCTTTGATGATGTATGCATGTTGGCAACATGATTATCTGGCAAAAATGGCCCTTTTTTCCCAGCACCGAACTGTAAATATTGTAATTCACGTAAAATTTTATTTTTGCAACTGACTTGTTTTGGCAATTTGGCTAATTTAGTGACTACCGGCGTGCGGTCTTCAATGGCTACTCAAATTTGAGTTGTCAGCGGCAACTTATTGCAGTTTGCCCCATTGACTTCAGCTGGCTAGTAGCTTTGAGTCAGCCCTACAACTAGCAGAGGCGATATATAGCCAGGACGCTAGTTTTGATCCTACACAGTCCTTCCAACGTGACTCACTTTTATTGGTGAAAATGTCTCTTCGAGCCAGCTGCCACCAGATCTATGTCACCGTAGCAAATATTCAATCGAGCGTTTTGGGGTTTCGAGAATTCTGAGGTGTCACAGGGCTTACTCTCGTCGATTTCGATTCTAGCATTCGGTCTCCTCGTCATTAAAGGTCGTTTGCATTTGAAACGATCCTGCCTGCAGACTTTGAGTATACGAATGTCTGATGAAGTGGATCTGACAAAGCAAAAGGGGACCAGAAAGGCAATTTCTGGCTTGTTAGCCGTCATCAGCCGGTCATATCCAATCTCAAGGGTTGGAACCTCCGAGATTTGAACCCGGGACCTTTGGTCGTTGAGTTTAATACTCTACCTCTAGTCTACGGGTTCCTCGCTTTGTCGGTTGTGATCGGGAATATGATGAATGTATGTGTTTCGCCGATCTAGTAGAGGAACAATTAAGTTCCGCCTTGCCCAGGAGCTCGCAACGCAAACCCTCCAAACCGTCACATAGTGACTAAGTTGATGTGATGAAGTGGATCCAAAAAGCAAAGGGAGACCAGGATGGCCATTTCTGGCTTTTTAGCCGTCATCAGCCAGTTATACTCAATCTCGAGGGTTGGCACCCCCGAGATTTGAATCGATGTCTACCGATAACGGAAATTTATTTCTAAACGAATCAAAAAGTTGACCTTTCAAAACCGGTATATTAACCAGAAAGCAAACAGGAAAGCTGGGGCCCCACTGATGAGCTGGACCTCTCGTAGCTATGTCAAGCAATGGTATCGGTGAAATTCGTGTGTGAGAACTTTTAGTTAGTACCTGTGCTGCCAGTATGGTAAGCAAGTACTCGATCAAGCATTTCGGGGTTTTGAGGCTCTTTAAGTGTCTACTGTCATCGACTACGCCAGCAATGTCACCCCCTTCTGTCTCCACACCGTCAAGGGTCTTTTGCAGTTGAAACGGTCCTGCTTACTTTGTTGACATACCAAATGACTTTAAGAATAATTCTGTAACTTTTCTGCACATCAAGGTTCCTCGACTCGAGGGGATGAGTGTCCTGAGCGGACGCTTCTCCTTCGAAGAAGCGAACCTCGGAAGCCGCCCTGGACGTCACCGATGTTCGAGTTTACAGGACTTCCCTGCCTAACTTGTCTGTGTAGGTCTACAAATTCAAACACAAAGTAGCACAGTTGAAGGCTTCTGTCTTCGAAGCATCGTATACATTCCGTATGGCAGTTGGATCATCGCAAGCGGCGGCGTCTACTGCCTGCGCCGGTAATCTGCGCATGAGGGAGGCAGACTTGCGCAGTATTTCCCGCGCCCTCTATTCTTGCACAACCCTTGAGCAGATGGTAAAGCCAGGTCAAAAGTACCACAGGTAGCCGCAGTTACGGACAACGCGAACCAGCCCGTCACACACGACCTGCCGGGCTTCATCATCAAGGGTGGCTGGCATTTAACCTCAGTGGAGATTCAGTAAAGACAACATTAACCAGAGGTCCTTGCAGTTCGTCTCGTAGATAGGATAGGAATCATGTTTCGTTCGTTGGCAATCTACACAGCCCCGGCTGCTGACGAATCTTGAAAGAAAATGCTCGCTAACAAGCCCTGCTGTCTGTAGTAAAATTAAAATACGTTCCTACTAACGTTTCTTAAGTAGGCAGAGTAATTTGTTTGTAGCGCTCCGGTGTCACAATCCTGGTAGGCGAGGCCGGCTGGAGCATTCGCATTCTTTTTCTCTTAGCGTTTACTTATCTTCTTTACCATTCTCCTACCCTGGCTTAGAGGAAATTATCATCTACTGGATAGCCTGATATACATGAAAACATCAATGGGTGGTGTTGCATGTTGCGAAAAAGTTCGTGTTCCATCTTTTTTTCTCCTTTTGTGTATGAATCCGTGGTCATTGTTATAATTGAGTTCGAGGATTCATCTTAAACTATGTATGCACACATATGTTGTAACTTACTGTGCTAGTGCCAGTATTGAGGGTCTGCGCAATATGCATAGTACAGGCGTTTTGGAATATATTTCAACGAATATTGAATAAGTGAGCTCATTGGAAAGGCGAGTACAAAGGCTCTTGTAATACTAGAAGGACGCAGCAATTAACGGAATTTGCAGAGACGCCTCGCGCTTTTGTCATGCATTGCTGCGATTATTCCACCAAGGTACCGGAACAGATCGCACAATTCGAAAGATAAGAAAAAAGCTGCCAAACGATAGGATAAAGATACGATTCAGTGTAATTGGCTAAAGAAAGCCGATTAAGTAAAACTGTAAGTAGCAGGAAAACTTAACCCTAATATTAACCGTCAATTTAATCATCTTCGAAAGCCTCATTGCCGCTTACGTAAGCTAAATATGACGTGTCTACTCGACATAAAATAAGTAGGTATGGTATAGGAACTAAAGATTAGTATCGCATCGGTCGTTGCCTATTTTTCTCTTACCATTATATCGGGCTGCTTGATTGCCGGACAAAAGACGAGGTTTTCATTTTTCCCAGCGCTTGTCTCTTGGCAGTTCACAGAATGGAACAGGAAGACTTGAAGGACCCTCTCTGGTCGCTTATTCTGGGTATAAATCGCCAACGTCTCTGGCGTAAGCTTGGCTTTATCGACATGACACCTATAATTAACTGCGCTTTCTATGAGCTGAATCAAGGCTGTGTTCAGATTGGGGTCACGACACGCACTAAGCAAGTTACACAGAGTCCGCGCGTCTCATGAAAAATATCGTCCCACCCTCGTTCGCCATACGTCACTTAGGATCACGGCGCTCCAGCGGAATGACGTGCTCCGAATTCCAACTTCTTTCCATCTATTCTTCGTTCCTTTGTGTACACAATAAACTATTCCTTCTATTCTGGCCTCCACTGACTTCTGAAGATGGCAGTTGCTAGGATTTAAATCACTTAACCCGCTGCAATAAGTTTTTCTGCACGTCATTTGTCTTAACTAGCGTATGGGGCTCTTGATGTGCATAGTAGAATCGAACCCTTTCAAAGCACGCTCATTGTCTTACTGGTTTCGATAAAACATAGTAGCAATAGTCGATTGCGCTCATCCATCGATTATAGAGCCAAATGGCGTTCACCCTCGAGCCCTGTCAGCAGTTGCGCTGTGCTCAATAAGATAGCCACCACGAGTAAGACGAGGGAATCAGGTAAAGCCCCTCCTAGCCTACGAGCAGTCAACAGGTGAAAGTGCGCAACCCCAGATGCTGGACAACCCGAGAATCGAAGCCCCCCGCCTACTGCTTAGTCATTGCATCTAGTACTTGTTCTATAGCCAATTGCGTTCCGAAATATTCAGAATGATCGATTACTGATCTCATTTGTCTGATATAATGTTAAGGCTCATTCTAAGGACCGTTCTCCACCTCCAGTCAGTGAGTTGCATGCCGGCCAGTATAAGAGATAGAAAATAGTGCTGGACATAAACAATTATGGACAGAAATGGTTAGTTCAGGCAAACTAGCTGGCAACCGTCAGCTGTCCTGAAAATGGCTGCAAAAAAAGCCGAAAAGTGAGCCAGCTCTCTGTTGGAATAAGCGTCTGGTGGTATAACAACCGAGCCACGGGTTTGCTGTTGGGTCCTTCTTAAACGGGAATGGATGGTTGCGAAACGGAATAGTCCCGTTCTGCCGCCGGCCTTATTATCACATGCTCACAGTCAACAATGACTGCGGGAGTAGAATAGCCATTTCTGGCTAGTTAGTAGTAATCAGCCAACCAGCACCATTATCGGGCGTGGAAACACTTGATGAGTGACCCTGCGACTTCCAAGTAGAAGAGTATTACAGTAAAATTTGCATTAGTACGACTGGTTGACAATGTTTTACGAGCAATCCAGTTTTCCATTTTCGTAATGCTATTCGACAGTTAGCCCCAGGCAACAGATGGCGAGTTTCGCACCGATCGCAATGTGCAAGTGTTTTCATTGCACTCTTAAAATACGTACCGCAATCTTCAGGACAGCCAGTGCCTTCCTTAATTTCTAGCGCGAAGCGCTGTCGAAGGGCGATAAAACGAATAAGGATGTGTATATCTGATGGACAACCACTGTTCTGCGCCTTACGGTACGGTATCAGTGCGTTCCCTCTTCAGAAAACTTGCCTACCAATACCAAGTAGTTTGATCAAAGGGATACCCAAAGGGTTTTCTGCAAAACTGATTTGGACTTTTGAATTAAGCACACGTTCAGCGGTCTAATACGAAAGTGGTCTATAGGAAATTATGTTCCTTGCCCAGTTTGCAGGAAATGTCTAAAGTCAGATAACCAGCCTTCATCTGAATTGCCCACAACCCAGCGTCTGACCTACGCGCAGCATGTTAACGCCTAACGGACTGATTCATCGTATCACATGCGCAAACTGTCGTTATGTTAATATTAGTCACTCAGCCCGATAACTTAGACCTCAATTTGACGAAATCAGCCTGGCTACCCGCTGCCAGGACTCCGTAATAATTGCGTTTGCGAACGCTCTTGATTATGACCATCGGCTCAATTTGGACGACTAACACTAAACATACGCAGAAGTTCCTCAAAGGCAGCGACCTGCAGCATCAACGACCTTGTTGACCAATCCATTCACTATGATCAACTCCGCTCGTTGTGAACTAACTGACGTTTATGTTAATAATAACAGCAACCACACATATGATCGGTGTACACATATGTTCTAATCTATATCCCGATCAACAACCGGCAAAACATCGAGCCCGATAGCTCAGGGGTTAGAGCGCTCGCCCCTGACCAGAGTGATGCAGGTTCAAATCTCGGGTGTGGCAGCAATTTCCGCGGCTACACTGGAGTTGAGTATCTGCATCTGATGAGACCTAATAAGGTCAAAATACGTACCATGCAAGTCCCAATGTTTCTGCTGGTGATGCCTAAAATACACATTTTTATCTAAACATCATTCCCTCTTTGCCTCTGACGCAGGCAGTCACACCTGAGTATCCAGGCGCCTGGCCTCACTTTCGGTTGTCACCTCAACACGATTCGCACACTATCACAATGTCATCTGACTTTCGCTTTGTCGACGGCCTTGAAAGCCATGGTAGCAATCTTCTCCCGCAATTTACAGTTTTGTGTAAACACTCGTTGGTGCTACCTGTTGTAATGGAAGCTCAGGCCGAGATATTACCGCCCAATAACGCCTTGTGTGAGTCCCCAAAGGAAGAACACGATAAGAAGTGTGCAATGGCAGAAGTCTTTTAGTGTATTACATAGGTACAACGTATTTAGGAAACAAACGCGCGTAAACGATGTCTCTAGAGCCATTCAGATTATCATCCGAAATAATCGCCGGTATTATTGGCTGTTGGCTCAGTGAGTGAGTGAGTGTAGCGAGAAATTCAAATTATTGACTGCTTGTCTAGCACGATGCGTTAGCTCACGCGTAGGCCGATCGAGAGCCTATTGTGGATGCGGCTATGGCTTGCTAAGGCTGTTGTAAGGCCATCCTAACACTAACAACTTGAACAACATCAACTTATGAACCAATTGACGTTCCAATTTCTGGTGATCTAGACATGGGATTGTTTATGACTAGTTCGTGACAGTTAATGTGCCAGAAATGGTCATTTCGGTCCCTCTCGTCTTTATCCGTACTCCTCTTGGACATACCTAAAGCGCATATCATATAGATGGGCGCTCGCCGATCGATTTCGGAACACACGCTCTCCAGCCCTAGCATCAGTCTTTCAATGTATATCGCGTTATAATCAATACAATAAGCAAACATGTAAAAAAGGCTACCGAAATGCCCATTTCTGTTTTATTATCCGCCAACCGCCTTCCATTATCAACTTCAGATAATGCGGCAGCCAAGAATTGAATAAAATTTGTACAACTTATCAACATGGAACAAATACCAAAAGATTCGACCCAGTGACCTATTTACCGGAAATGCGAGAAATATAGATTATTCCTATTTACGAAATTTTATTCTATGATTTGGCAAAATGGCAGGTCATTGCCAGAACAGGTAACTTGTCAATAATTCAGGGTATTTACGAGAACGGAAATACCTTATACGGCAGATGACATCTAGAAGTGAGTCAAGAGGTCGATATTGAACATAAAATATCGATGTTTGTTTATTCACAGCAATTAAACTAAGGTTATAACCTATACAAGAATTTCGCCATGAGCATGACAAACAGGCATGGCTTGTCTGCGTAGCAAACTAGAGCTAATAAGAGTGTCCTCTTAGGTCGACCCAGGCCAAGAAGATGTGCAAAGGAATCGCGAGTGTGTTTTTGGCAATAAAGAATAGTATTTGAGAAAGAGAAGAATTATCGAACACTGGAATAATTATTTTATTAGCCAGAGCTTTCGGGCTCCTGCGGGAGCCCATTAGTTAACAGATGCATCGAGCTGGCGCCCTCATATGTTGCCCTGCGCCGGTATCTCCAGACTCACGGCACTGGCGGTCCTGTCCCTCCCTGCCCCCTCCCCCTTCCCTATGACTTATGATTGACCTTTCTCCGATAGAATATTGTTTGTTTTCGTTGACGATTTTATGTCTGTAGATATTTCAACCCACCACGCCGATCTCACCCACAGTAGCGAGTCGGCAGCGAAACCACACAATTATTGATTTTTTACCCGTTCACGTTTTGGCTGTTTTGTGCACACGACAGAACTAGCAACCTCATTTGTTGCTGCTTTTCCCTACTTTGACGATGGGCTCCTGCTGGAGCCCGAAAGCTCAGACTAATAAAATAATTATTCCAGTGTTCGATAATACTTCTTTTCTCAAAATATTCACGTTCCTGGGATGCGAGCATTCGCCTCAATTCTTAATAAAGGATAGTACTGTACAGTTCAGTTCAAAACCTCGGTGAATGAGGACACATCGCCAGTAGAGAAAATAAATATCTTGCAGCATGACAGGAAAATAATTGTCCATTACTTAATGTCAGCAAAAATGCGGCAGAACCGACTAAACTGGAGCTGGAGATATTATATTAGGACATTTTGTTCCTCCAAAGTTTTCAAGTGGAAACCCTCCTCGTTTTGGTTGGTTTGCGCAAGCGCAGTTTGCGAAAGTGGAATTTCTGGGGATTCTGAGGAAAAAAAAGAAGAAGACAAAGAAAAAGATGAAGATGATGAAGATGAAGATTTAGAATCTGTCGAGGTGGATTCTGATGTTGAGGATTCTGGTGTTGTAAAAATATAGTCAGATTCCTGTTCGATACTGCTCTCTTCTCCGGATAGATAGCTGATGAACAGGCTGTGTAGGCCGGCAATCCATAGATGAAGGGTCAAATTTGAAATCTTCGAGCAGCTACCAAGCGCCTTTTCGAAGAACCTCAAATGTCGAATATGTCCGCAGCTATTACACGTTTTTTATGACCACCTCAAGGAATTGGTGGTTGCTGAAAGCACAGACAGGCGACGTTGAGCAGATTATAGATACGCCAAGGAAAGGAAGCAGTTGTGTAAAACGCAACAATATCGTCATTGGAGTGTCATCGTTCGGCTAAAGAAGGGTATAATATAGGTTTCAAAGGTGTTGGCACTGCGGCAAGAATACATAACATATAACATGATGCACTAACTCAAACCTTAAAACGAGTCCCTAAATACAAAAATGTAATCTTGGCGTTTGGTTACCCATGGATTATGACTTTTTAATACCATACTGATCAGCCGCATTAAAGACCAAAAATGTTTACGTCTGTATTGTTCCTTTTGCGCACTGATAAGCTGTGTCGTTTAAGGCAGGGCACGGTAATAAAACAACCATCAGTAATTAAAATGGGATCGAATGAAATTCTACGAAACCGACATCAACTACCCTAACAGCAATTTGTAGTCCTGTGGTCCCGTCAACTCATGCACACACAATATCTCACTTTTCATTGGCTTAAATATTAGCAAAAGGATTGGTCACTACGTTTGCTCGTCAATACGTTGAATCTGATTGGCTAATTCAACCGCTGTCGGTGGCGACAATTTTTGATGGCATTCTGTCATATCGCACGTGCACTGCTGAACGCGTAAGTTGGTTGTGAATGCTCTAGATTTTTATGCGGCTTAAGTCTTATATGGAGCTTTCTTTTTTGAGTATGTGGAAGCCTACACACAGGAGTACCGTTTGGAGAAGAGCTAAACGCAATTATCATGCATTTTTGCGTAAAATTGAGGAGGCCGACAGAGAAGCTTGGTCGACTACATCGGAATCTGACGAAGATTCGTTATATAGTGATTCAATCTGCACTTCATCAAATGAAGATTCGGACACCAGCTCAGACTCTATAGAGGAATCGAGCAGTGGGAGTTTTCAGAAGTTCGAATTTCCAACACAACGTCCTTCGAAGCCACCAGCGGCTCAGGAGCTTACTCTGCGCGAAGCACTGGAGTTGTGGGCTAATGAATGTGACCCCCAACAAAGCATCTTACGAAACTCCTGAAAATCTTGCAACGCTTTCATCCGGAGCTACCGTCAGATCGCCGAACCCTGTGGAGAAGATCAAGCCGACGGACACCCGTGACGGCAATGGGCAATGGACAGTACGGTCACATTGGACTTATGAAGAGTATAACGAAGGAGGTAAGTGAACCGTCAATGCATATACAGGGAAATGAAATCTTAGTTAACTTATCCATAGACGGACTACCTTTATATAGGAAGAGGAGGTTTGATTTGTGGCCTATTCTCGGCCGAATAATGCAACCTTTCGTTGGTAATGTATTTCCCATAGGGATATATAGTAGAAAAGGAAAACCATCAGATGTTCAGGCGTACCGAAACTTTCAAAATAATTACAAGCTAAACTGTCACCCTAATGCTAAAAGTAAGTTAAACCCAAACCCTGACATTAACGTCGACACGCATCTTCTAAGAATTGAGATTGTTCTTGAAAAGGGGCCCTATTCATTCATCTTTTGTTCTCACTTGATAGAGAACGGCTTACCTATAGCCATTGTAGATTCCCAGAAACCTCTTCAGTTTTAGGAACGATAAAATTTTACGAACGATTGTAAACCGAACCACCAGGCGTACTACGGTTAAGCATTTTTGAAGTAAACGGGAGAGCCTATTTGCCTTATTTTGCATGGGTGTCAAAGTAGCGGTGCGAGCGCCTATTGGTTAGTTCAAGTAGGCTAAAATCCAATGTTACGTCCTGTCAGGGATAATGTAATTCTTCATATTTTTGCAATGGAAATGCTTTTTTTGCCATGTAAATTGTACGGCATGTAAATTTGAGGTGTGCGCGGCGCTTCGCGCAGTGAACTAATATAAACTAACTCCAACACGGTAAATTGGACCTCAGGTAAGTTGAAGTAGACAATCTCTTATCGCCGTATTTTAACCGGCCTTTTAAATAATATAATAAATAAACGACGAATAATCAAATTAAACACGAAAAAAATACGTGGGCAAGTCACCAGTCAAATTTACTGTCATGGTGCACGCTTATTGGCTAGTACAATACCGTGAAAGAAGATACATAGTTCATCCCCGCATTTTATATGCATGCTACGCACACCTGCAAACTAAGACAAACAGTATCGTATCTGTGAGACTTCCATTCCTACCTCCACACCTAGAATAAACTGATCAGCCGTATTCCATAGCTAAATGCCTTGCTATGATGGGCTGATTGGGTTGAGAGGTCGAATATAAAAGCAAATTGACCGGAAATACATATATGGCCACCGTCAGAAAGTATACGAGAGAAAGGACTCCTCTCACACACATGTGCCAAATTCCTGGAAGCATGCATATTTGCGTGTCCCTAACCCTAACGTAAACCATTGCAGTGACACTTTACTGCCTTTCAGCATTCCACACCATGCCACGCAATGCATGCGATCACGTGATTGCAGTACTCAGCGTGCCCCTAGGCCAGCCACGAACCTCGTACGAATGCTTGTCTCACGTGCAGGTGCGAATACACTACCGGTCTGGCCAATCACCCTTCAATGCTGACCCACGAAAAAACGCACCTAGACGCTGTGGTGATTGTCACGCTCACTAACGACGGACGCTGACCTCTCACGGGTGGTGGCGCGCTCGTCCTACAGCCACCTTTCACCAACCTGTTCTCCACTAGTACTGTACAGAATACATATACATCCCACCTGGAGTCTCACTCTTTCTGATACACACAGAAGCAGTGGCTGGAGATCGAAGCGGCGCGAGTTTTACCCATTAAATCGATCTACCGCGATACTTTAGCCGCCACCCTAACGGTGCTTGTTCTACGCAGAACATTTCACAGAAAACTGTTCTCTGCTTATCAGCCGGCAATCGGTCGTGTATTAAGGTCTCACAAGCTCCCAAGTCCCTAGCCGTTTACTTTTTTTAGACAAACTGTCAATTATCCTATGCTCAGTCGTCACTTTGCCCATGCATCTCTTATGCCAATTTGCGTTTTAAGAAGATAAGTTAACTTATTTATGATGGACAGTAACGAACCTGTCACGCCTGAAATGTCTATTGTCTCTCCTTATCCCTTCGTTTTCGAAAGCATCCTCCCTGCTATTCTCACGAAATTTTGTATATAACAGAGCTATTTCTGTCGGCCCCCAATGTTCCTCATTCTTTTCTAAGCAGCGTTATACCATAGCTGTACGTTATGATAGAGATATCGATCGAGTTCAAAATGCTGTCTGGTGCCCCTTCTTGCCGGTTGTCTTGACTGGCGTAAAGGTTTCCGCATATTCACCCTGAATTGTACAATTCGCCGCATGATCGATACACCCTGTACACCCATCGCTATTTCCAGCTTCACCCATTCAACCAGCAATTACGAAAGCAACACTTTAAACTACCCCCTGACGCCGTCACGCTCTGTGCTGACCTGATGGTGTACATGGTGGATTTTACCGAAACCGATGGTCGAACACACGCGCACATACCAGCAACAACAAAGACTTCAGGTCCATTGCCTAAGCACCCACAGATTCATCCCTATCACCGCGCATGTGCATCACGCAGTGGCCCAGTCAGTCCTTTTCAAATCCATCGCACAGACTGAGGAACCAACGCCTTGTGCTTCAAAATACAGTCGCCACACTCGTCTCCACTGTCCGTACTGCCCACGCACATTCAACCGCCACATGGCCTCCATGAAAACCTACGGTAAAATGCTGCCGGCTAAACCACACCCCTTCTCATTGGCACCTACACCACACGCGAGCACGCCAACATGCCGTGTCGTCAACGAGAACCTACCACCGTAAGTTAAGGTATATTATCGCCTCCTGTTGCATAGAGCCCTCAACTCCATGCGCGTTTCTAGCCTGCTTTTAATGGTTACCCATAGCTTAGGTTTTTAACACTAACATAAGCACCTCCACTGAAGGGTAAGATTTTTTCTCAGTCTCCTTTACATAGGGGCCTCTCTGCCTCATAAAAGCATGTAGCTTATACTTAAATACTACCCTCACCGCCTCTCTACACTTTTAGCACTCCCAAAAGAACTTCCAGCGAAAATTTAGTTGTGTTTTCGGTTTCATTTGCACAGCCTGACTTGTAATGATTACACCTCGCTTCCTTTTCGGCCCTATCAACTGACGCTTTACCAGGCCCATCAGTCAAGTGTGTCTTGCGTGTTTAATGCATGACATGTGAAGTGGGAGTCGGGTGGTGTTTGAAGATTCGCACAACAAACAATGGCGTGTAACAGCGTGAGTAGATCGGTAGTAGATTTTGTGACGGTCAACGGTCACCGCATGCAATTTTCATGTAGCATTAGGTAGATGATAGTTGTATGGACGGCCGTCTCCGGATTACTTGCTTTACTACTGACCTGAGGCAGCATCGATCAGCAACGTAAAACAGGCAGCGGAATGTTAGGCTCCGCTCCTGACAAAGCATCATTTAAGCGGCTGCACGCTTACTGAATTCAATCTTATGCTACCAATCTAAGCTAGGTAGATGAAGGCTCCACCACTGCCCACTGAGCAAGCAAAATCCCAAAGCACTAACCCTGTCTGGCAGACGCACAAAGTGCTCTCGTTTAAAACTCTTAGGAGCGTCTAAAAGGCAGCATCAAAAAATGACGTCCGTTTCGAGCATCTGTCGAAAACCCGAAGAAAGTGGTTCAACAAATATCTTTGAGTATTAAGTCTTTTTTCGTAAAAAAACAAAGATAGAAAAGGAATCTGGAAATAAATTTGAGTATGGCATAAATTGTCATCAAAATAAATGCAGATAGAGAGAGCGCATGGGCTCGATAAGCGTCCCAGAGCAGCGGAGAATTGCCATTATGCAGCGGATTCTAAAAGGTCCATCAGAAATTTAAAAAACGCAATGAAAAGGATATTTCACGATTTAGAGTCCTATTATTCTTCTACAGGCCTACAAGAAATAAACTGTTCAGCACTCGAATCTACTGCATTAATTGCCGGGTTTTTAGTGCAATCGGTGTTCCAGCTGCCCAGATACAACTATATTCCTTGCATGATATACTACTAGATAAATATATGAGCATCGCTGATCTGGTTGACGAACAAACCAGAAACGACCATTCCGGTCTCTCTTTCCTTTGTGGGATCCAGTTCATGCTACTTTATACAAATACACATTTCCATACTCTACTTATCCTACTGCTGGAAATTCATTAGCTCGCTTCATGAAATAAAAGTGAAAACATCGGGCCTCAGGGACAATATCACAGCGCAACGTGCTAAAAAAATGCGCCGTGCATGAATTTGCCCATGTTTCGCCAAACAGAATTAATCAGTTTTTGTTGGTACACCGATCTATTGCTCAGAATGTGCCCATACTGGATTTAACACGATATACTCCCGATCAACAACCGGCAAGGCATCGTGCTCAATGGGTCAATGGTTAGGACGTCTGTCCCTGACGGGCGAGGCGCGAGTTCGAAACTCGGGTGCGGCAGCAATTTCAGCGGCTACACTAGAGTTGGCTGCCCGTAGCTGATGAGGGGCAACAGCCCGAAATAGCTATTCTGTGGTTTGCCTATCTTGCCGGAATACTAACAGAATTAATTACCTTACATTGGACGGAAGTATGGCAAAATCCCAGACTAGGGCGTGCTCTCTACGTAGGCTTCCTCGGAGAAACTCCCCACCAAGAGGCAGCAAGAAGAATCCGATAAGGGGAAGACCACAAATTCACAACAAAAATAGAACGACAAACCCTCACGAAAAAGGCACGAACTTTTATGTACTGCATTAATGTGCCGTTGCATTGTTGTCTTCCATAAAAAGGATTTTCCGCACACTTTAGACGCAGAGGCTTGCACTTCTACAAAACAAACCGAAACGGGGAATCAACTATTGAAGGACTGAGATTGCTAACTCTAGAATAAATCTGCACATTTACGAATTAAACTTCAAAATTGCAGCAAATCATGCAAAAAAATTTAAAAAACAAGCAAATGTACCTATCTCGACCTAAAAGGAAGGCATAAGGAAGATCTTAGTCTCGAAAAGCGCTGAAAGTATCGCATTTCGATTCCAACTGACATTAGCAAGGAATATGCCTCGTGGCAAGGAAACGCAAAGGTCCAGATATTTGCTGTGTGAGGTGCGTATAGATGTGGCTACATACTCATCAGCCACAGGGTGCACGCGTAAACCCCTGTGGTTTTGATTTTGTCTTGTAAGTTCACAGCAGTGGTTGTTAGCAGATATGCTATCGCAGGCGATAAGGTGAGTCTAACCGTGCAACTGCGATCTTCAGACCATGGTTACTCAGTCCTGAGGAGAGAAGTCTTTAAAGGCCAGAGTAGATCGAAGAGTTTATTGTGTACACAACGGAAGAGGAGAATAGATTGACTTGGGAGAGATACGTCCGATCAGTAGGTTGACCGGGTCCCAAGTGAGGTCTTAGAGTAGTCGGACCAGAGGACAGAGGGAGGGAGATCTTTCATTGGGTAGGTCGGCCTGGAGATTTTGGGCAGAGAGGCAACTTGCGTCGGGCACGCGTGCAAGCTCCTCATTCGACGCCTCCTAGATGCGAGAACTATGATTGGCTGATCGAGTCGTCGAGACAGCACATCGGTGAGCGTTTGGGAAAGTGCACTTCAACGCGAGCTAGTCAGGCAGGCACGACCCGCTACAACGCCCTGCACAAATCAGCCTAAGCATTAACCAAGTAAAGCACAAGTCACCACTGCAAGATGTATTTAAGTCATTGTATGTGACCTAGGAGACGATATATGTTGAGAGGAGATGTGATGACTACAATCAAACTGCGAGACAATAACCATAAGGCTGAAGTCATAACAACATTCAACACAACAATTAAATGAGCGAACTTTACAGGAAAACGCAGACACCCTTTCGCACGGCATCAGTTTGTTGCATTGGCTTGGGATTTCCTGACAATCCATGGACACTGCCCTGCTTTTTCTGATATACTCGTAAACATGGCATATCAGGAGCGAAATCACATCAGGACGTACAAATAAACATTCCGCGTATGAATTTGCCTAAGTTTCGCGAAACGGAACTAATTACCTCATAACGGATGGAAATATGGCTAACTCTCAGACTAGGGCGTGCTCCCTATGTCGGACTCCTCAGAGAACCTCGCCGGGAGGAACCGCAAGATAAATCCGAAAGGCGGAAGACCTGTAGTGACCCCCTTTCTTAGTCATGCTTTCCTCGGGCGCCGCGCGGACTAGGTCATGTCTGGCGTGACCACCACGCGTCCGCAAGACACCATAGTCAAGGCCTCCGTTCAAAGTCACGCCTGTCTGGCTTTCTCAAGGCGGTCTAGCCTCACTAACCAATCAATTCTCAAGGCGAGACCAGTGATCCAGATGCGGGTGAAATGTTTTCGTTTAGTCACTTCCAGAGCCGACGATTCACTGTTCGGTTGCAGACTCTTTGGACTCCGGCTCATTCATGGCTGGGCTGCACTCGTCTGGAAGTCACTTTCCTATTGCTTACATACTACGCTTGTTCCTACCTTAGTAGACTCTCCCTGACACTATGGCCTTTCACGCCTTATTCTATTCCACTAGCTTATACATGTTGGGATACGTTTTCTGGCCTATTATCTGGCCGGACCACATCATATCCCACAGACCTACCGAAATTCACAGAAGCAATGGATCGACAAACCTTCGCGAAAAAGGCACGTACTTTTATGGATTGCATTAACATGTCGTTGCATTGCTTCCTTCCAAGCAAAGGATTTGCCGCATACCTCACACACAAAGGCTCGCAGATCTACACCACAAACCGAAAAGCGGAATCGACTGCTTACCTTATGATCTATCGGCAAATTCAAGAATAAAATTAAGACTTTGCAGTAAATCGTATGAAAAAAAACTTCAAAAAGAAATAAATGTACATACCGTGACCTATAATGAAGGCATAAGGACGATATTAGTCTATAAAAGCGCTGAAAGTATCGCATTTTGATACCGAATGACCTGCAGTCGGAGAAGGCAAAAGGAAAGCAGGCAATAATAATAATAATAAAAAAACTCGCGACAGGAGAACACAAAGGCCCAGCAATATGTTGCGTGAGGTGCGTGTAGATGTGACTTCCTACTCATCAGTCATGGGATACACACCTGTACGTGTTGGCTTGCTGTTGCAAGAGCACAGCAGTGGATGTGGATAGGAACTGCAAGATAATTCAGCCAAGGCATTAACCAATTAAAGCGCAGTTCATCACTGCTTCCCTGGAATATTGGTCGTCCTTATCGCTCATGTTGGGCAAAGTAAGGTGAGAGTGACCGAAGACGAGACGTATGGTGCACGATAAACGAATATCATTCCATGTAAATTAGTATAATAAATATATTGAGGGGAGAGATGATTGTTGGAAAGAAGCTAGACGACAGAACCCATTAAACTAAGATAGTAACATTCAAAATACACATGCAACACGAAACCTTTGAGAAAAATGTACGCACTTTCGTGGACGGCATCAATGTGTCCCCGGATGCTTGAATTTCTTGTAAACGCTTGGCCACACACCTCACACGCCTTCCCCTTCTAAAAGATAAATCGAAAAGGAAATCAGATGGTGAAGGAGTGGGACTACTTCTTTTGAGGTATTTTGGCATTTTCACTAGCACGCTGGCTATTGGATTCCGAACAACCCTAGCTTCTATCGAACAGTTCCTTGAACGAATAAAACATGTGAAACTACAGCCAAAGGAATTCATGCTACCCTTTGGTATTCTTTCACTTTCTACCTCTACCCCACTATTTTGAAACAACTTTCGCAGGGGGTTAAGTGAGTCTAACCGTGCAACTGCGATCTTCAGACCATGGTTACTTAGTGCTGAGGAGAGAAGTCTTTAAAGGCCATAGTAGATGGAACAGCTTATTGTGTACACAACGGAAGAGGAGAATAGATTGACTTGGGAGAGATACGTCTGATCAGTAGGTTGACCGGGCCCAAGTGAGGTCTTAGAGTAGTCGGACCAGAGGAAGATCTTTCATTGGTTAGGTCGGCCTGGAGATTTTGGGCAGAGGCAACTTGCGTCGGGCACGCGTGCAAGCTCCTCATTCGACGCCTCATAGATGCGAGAACTATGATTGGCTGATCGAGACGTCGAGAAAACACATCGGTGAGCGTTTGGATAAGTGCACTTCGACGCGAGCTAGTCAGGCAGGCACGACCCGCTGTAGCGGGCCGGGAACGTCGAGATTGGCACACACCTAAAGGAGTAATTCACGCATATGATTCTCCAGAAGTAACGCCGAACGGGGTTTTAAATCACCACAACATGCAATCGTAGAAAGAGATAGAAGAACAACGTGATAGTAAGAAATGAGGTGTGTTGATATAAAACTAATGGTAAACAATAAAAAGAGTGGAAAGGGATTACCAAGGGACTGTACAAATGATCCGTTTGGAGTGAGGGGTGATCACAGAATATATGTTAGATACCGGCGGGAGTGCAGCGCAGTGGGCAACTGCGCGTGAGGGCCATGGTGGTGCTGACGGCAGGAGAGTGTGTAACGGTGACACAGGACGGCGGGAAGAGCGTGTGGCGGCGACACGGATTGGGGGAGAGTGGTGCCAGCAGAGGGACAGAGAAGGAAAACCGGCATCATCACCAACAGACGTTCACAACATCCTCATCCGGATCCACGCCAAAAGTGACCTTGGTGCGTTCAAACACCCATGGTCCGGGTTGGCTCGTTACACCGCTACACAACTTCCGACTGTACGCTACGACGAGAAGCGCAAGGTTCCAAAATCCGAACATTTGTCCGACCTTTTACGATACTGCCCTTAAATCTACGTCACGTTTGGGGGACGAATTTATAAATGGCACTAAAAAAGGGCTCCTGCCTTTCAGGCCTGATAGCTGAAGTGGTCCTTCGACGGATAGAACAATTAGCCTTTACCAAGTCCCAACCAAAGTTTTAGGTTCGCAGTGTCCAGGATACTTCCGTCATTGTCAAAACGTCGGATATTTTGCGCCTCAATGAATTAGGGACCCTAGTTGATTCGCAAAGCCAATTGACACTCGAAGCTGAAAAAAACACCGACTGCCCTTCTGCGGTTTTTTTGTGCACCGACGTGACACAGGAGTACCGCAAACTGCAGTATTTAGAAAATTCGCCAGCAAATGATGCACTTAAAGAGCAACGATTCCCTGTGTCACAAACATGGTTGCGTCCGTACTCGACTCTAAATAATTAAAACACATTGCACCACGCCAGCCGCCAAAAGAGCTGAACGACCGCATATGCATAACCTCTTCAGAGTAAAAAGGATAGCCCGTTTTTTAGCCAACGAGGTAAACGCAAAGTGAATAGAAGACGTCCAAAAACAGCAACTTCCAGTTAAGAGGAGTCTCCGTGGCAGCCTCCCGACTGCAACAACCCAAAGGAGTACGCATAGCCCATCGACTCAAACAGACAATACGCTGCTGCGTGATGCAGCATGAGGACAGACTGCCCCCAAACTGACGCCGTCGAATGTGTCTAATAAATAGGTTGCAATGATGGAGACTGCAACTACCTCGGAGAAACAGGACAAAAAGTACAGACTCGCTTAAATGAGAACAAGCTAGCTGCTTGTAGTCTAGAACAAGACTTACACCTTGAAACCCAAACTGAAGAGACTGGTCATACTTCCGATATTCAAAGCGTGACCATCTTAGTCCGGGCACTTCAAAAGCGGATCGGCAGACGCTTGAGGCAAGGTATTCACATACCAACTATGTAAACAGGCACTTGGACTTCCTTGCGACGGTATGGCGGAAAGCCAACAATGCTGTCCGGCTGCCCTCGTTCCATGCCCTTTGCCACAACCCCGTGTGACCTCGCAGGAAGTGTTTTTCGACTCACCGACCTGAAGAGCCTTGACCGACTTTACTGAGCATCCGAATAGTCTCGGCGGCCTAAGGGCCACTTGAACCAACCAACCCTTGGCCGATGCAGCCACAGCCGTTATAAACAACACTCAATACGGCAACGCAACACACCAATCGTACACCACTTTAATCTGCTCTGCAATCATCTAAAGTAGCTATCACCGCTATCTCTAACACACTCTCTCAGGCCTGGCTGGTCGCAGTCAACGCTTTGCCAGTGACCAATGTGTCCTGATACAACAATACAGGGTTCTGTTCGCAACAGATACCTCATTCAGACGCATTTCGTCTTTTCTAATAACAGCGAATTTAAAATGATAACTGAAGTGAGGTCAGGACACCTAATGCTTAGCCCCCACAAATGGTGACCATACCATGATCGAACACGCAGACCCGGTACAGATGACAACCTATCCACAAATTTGCAACTCGATTCTATCATATTGTTTCCCGGCGTTATTCATCGTGCCCAGGCTTAGATAAACGCTATGTCGATACCTTGTCGCAAACCGAGATAAGCGTTTTCAATAAAGTTCAGTTGTACAAGTCCAGGTCGAATCAATATCTCCTGTATACGAGACATTCCTCCGCCCACTCCTACCGAACCATCGTCCGTGAGCCATTTTCAGGCAATCAACATGAAAATAAAAGGGAAACCTCCAAAGAAAAGGGAACGCACTCTTGTCGACAACCTCAATGGGCCGATTCAAACATGTTTTGCTTAAAAACCATTTGCCACACCCTTCGCAAACAATGCTTCGATGTTTTACAATACAAATCGGAAGGGGTATCAGTAAAGAAACGACCGTGGAGACCGCTTTTGGGATATTCCAGGTTTCCTTCAATAAACTTAGAAGGATACAGCAGACAATGCAAAACAAAAGGAAATGCTAAAATGAAATGCTAATGGAAGCGAAAATCCGAGTCCCTGGGCATAACTGTGAAGAATAGGCGATCACGGGAACCATCGTTTTACTTCCTTGACGTTTTAAAAGCGTACAGGCTTCCATCATCAGAGGGGGGAGTTGTGCAGAACATCACAGTATTAATAGTAACTGACAGTCATAGTTAATAGGGTTTAAGCCAATGTAAAGGAAGGGGGGGGGCGGGGCATGTGCGGGATGCTCAGTCATCGACACCTTTAGGTGGATTAACCTCAGTCAAGGGGTCATCTGGTTCTGCTCTCGCACCTGTGCAGCTGTCATTGCTCTAAGCTGTCTTCCCAGGCCGATGACCTTGTTTGTGTTCACACGTCTATCCGGTCTCCTACCTGCAAAATGAGCGGACGAAGCGGCTAAGCTGATGATTGCTCCTTTCGGTTGTCGTACGGCTACGTGTGTCCACCATGGGCTCGCGAGGGCCCAGATTCACGTTCCGTCTAATTTCGTGTTCATTTATTCCTTCATTGAGCCTCGTTCGGAGGGCTTGGTAGACTGTGGGAAGCGCCACATAACGGTTGATGTAGGTTGTCCCTGTGTGCCAGGCCTCGATTTTCTCCCTGACCACGCGGTCATTTCCTCGACCCAGAATTTCGGCATTCTCGCAGGCGAATGTGTATCCGGAATCTGCGCAGTTTTCCGCCACCAACGAAAGTGGATTCATCCTGCTTACTGCCCTGCTGTGTTCTGCCCTTCCGGTCTGCAACCGCTTCCTTGTCTTTCCGACATAGTCGACTGAGCAGGAATCACATTTGACCCGGTAAATGACGGTTGCGGTTTCACCTGGGGGCAGGGGCTCCTTCGGTCGAATGACGAGATGTGGTGGTCGGTGAGCGATGCCAACCCCCAGTGCTTTTAATAGACCGAAGACTGCCTCCGACACCGTCAATATATGGTAGTGTACGCCATTATTATGGTTGCTCGGCTGCCGGTTCTCTATTCAGCCGATAAAAAATTAGTGGATACCCGTTGGCCAGTGAGAGACATTAGAGGTGTCGTAATTCAAAATTCCGATCCAGTGGCTCACTGCAGTGTGTTTCTGCCCGTTTGTATAGTGTTCGCACATACATCCACATTTAGACTCTGGCCTACAAGGCAGAAAATTGACACATTTAGCAGACACACAACCATTCAGGTGTGTGCTCCCCTATTATGTAAATTCAATGTGTTTGACAAGGCTACCAAGTCGTGCTGCGGCGCGCGCAGACGGTTTGCTGGTCCTTAGCCCATCCAACATTAGGCGATTGATCGGCTTCGACGGTGTCCTGATCCCGACGGTGGGGGAGAGAGTGAAGTCTACGACTCAGAGCAGTTCTTCCCTCACTACAGGCGATGTGACACGATTGAAGTTATCACGGTACGCTAAAAGCTACGACTTCCATGGCTGCCAACTGACAGCGCGGTCAGTCGAGTATACGTTTTGATGTGTGAGTGGCTGACCAGCAAAATGAAAGTCAGGCTGCAATGGCTCCTCCTACGTTTGGCCTCTAGGGTACTTTCACTCAACTGACATTCAAGTCAGGTGTAGCAGCATGCATATGGGGGACTTCGGTCTTGTCAGCCGCCTATGGTCTTCCTGACTCTCTCTTGAGACCGAGTCCGGATCCGTGGGTCGAGTGTGCGGTAATTCATGCGCAAGTCTACTATTACTTCAACCTAATGCACGCGCAAGTCCCCGTCCATGCAACATCCTGTTTGAAGCATACGTTGGACATAATCGAAATCAATGGTCAAGCTGTCGTGATCGAGACCCTGCTTATTTCAAAAGCAAAAGGAATGACGCTGAAAGATAAGAAGTTAAACTGAAAACGTCCATCGCACGAATGCTGCCTGATAAAATTTATACCCACAATGTTGTGAAAGCTGTGGTAACAATAAAAGATAAATTAGCACACAAGGGGAATTGGAATTCCTCGGGGGAAAAAATACGCACCGTTGTGGACATGGCCAATATGTCGATTCAAGCTGGACTTTTTACCAAAGGCTTTGTCACACAAGTCACACACAAAGTCTCGCCGATCTACAACAAAATGCAAAAGCGGAATCAACAGGTGAAATACTGAAACTACTTCTTTTGAGATAGTTCGGCTTTTTCGTTTATTGTATATGACGTTAATACTACATCATCAGAACAATATTTTAAGAGCTGGACAAGTGATTTAGTAGAAAGCTCTGAAGTAGACGTACTGTACATCGGTTTCCAAAAAGTTTACGATAGCGTACCCTATTAACGCCTTTCACATGACCTGACCTTCCTTGGCATTAAAGCAAACTTCTAAGCTGGATTAGGACATTTTTGGTCGATCGGGATTTACGTGTTTGCATCGGGGAGGATCAATTGAACTGGGTGAACGTGCTTAGGTGTGTTCCTTAAGGCTCCGTTATTGGCCCTTAAATCTTCATCATCTAAATTAAAGACAGCCTTCAAGAACTGGACGGCGGTAGCATCATGTTCGCTGGTAACCTTAAGCTCTGGGAGGTCATTAAACGTCCGATTCCGCCTATTGTCTTCCTGACTCTGTCTTGGGACCGAGTTCGGATAGGAGGGTGGAAAGTGTGCGGTAAATCCTGCATAAGTCCACTATCACTTAAACCTAATCCACGCGCATACCACGTCCATGCACCAGCCTGTTTGGAGCATATGATGGACATCGTTAAAATAAATGATCAAGACCCTGCTTATTTCAAAATCGAAAGGAAAGATGATGAAAGATAAGAAGTTAAATGTAACATATCTATCGCAGTAATGCCACCGAATAAAATGCACAGCCACATAAAACAAGGATGCGCAGGTTGTAATAATAATAAGAGACAAATTAGCACAAAAGGGGAATTTGAATTCTGCGTGGAAAAATACGCACTGCTGCGGACATTCTTAACATGTCGATTCAAGTCGAACTTTTTACCAAAGGCTTTGCCACACACCTCACACGCAAATTCTCGCCGTTCTACAACAAAATACGAAAGGGAAATCAACAGGTGAAAGACTGAATTTAATTATCTTGAGATATTTCGGCTACCTCGTTAAATGTATAAGACATTAAGAGTGCATTGTCGAAACAAAATTGTAAGATCTGAACAAGTGCTTTAAAAAAGAGCTTTGAACTGGATTTGGACATTTTTGGTCGGTCGAAAACAATATACAGTGGAGTCCGGTTAATGTGGACATCTCCGTTCCAGGCCAACTGTCCATATTAACCGGTTGTCTACATTAAGCGAACTGACCCCAAACCAGTCATTTCTACGTATAAAAAACATAATTTTGCATCTGAAGGAAGTTTTATTGAAAGAAAATGCTCAGTTTTGATTGCTTTGGTGGAAACTTTTCTCTTAAAGCTCCCCTAAAGTTCTTTATCACAGTGTCAAAATTCTCCACATCAAAACCTTTTTGTCGATGCCCCGTTTCGAGTACAGCCAATGCCGCCCTCATTTCTTTTGATGAGACTGGGGGCTAGACTTCTTCGTCTTCCTCTTCAGACTCTTCTTCCTGCTCGTCTGGTACCTTCTTGGCATCTGCAACTGCTTCGGCGAGTTCGCTTGTCACCTCCTCCAGTGTTGCCTCCTCGGCGACTTCGGAATCGTCGTCGATTGAAATCCACTCTAGAAAACTCTCGATCCTGTCCTCTGTCACGTCTTCTGGGATCGGAATCGCGACTTCATTCTCTGCAACTTCCTCTTCAGTGGTGACGAAGCCCCTTTTCGTCCAGCAATTTATGATCGTCTCCGACTTCACCTTTTTCCACGAAGTGCTCAACATCTCCATGGCCTGAAGAACGTCAATCTTCTTCACAACGTTGTGAGCCAAACGCATGCCAGTCTCATCGTCTTCCACTAGGTCTTCGATGATCTGCAAAATCTCTCGCCGGATCGCGGTCCGAAAGAAGGCTTTAAGAGATCGAATGATGCCCTGATCACAGGGTTGCAGAACTGAAGTTGTGTTGGGTGGCAAAAATCGAAGTGTGATGTTCCTCAGTCCTCCGACTCGAGTGTGGGCACTGTAGTTATCTGCCAAGAGAAGGATCTTGCGCTTCTGGCGCCCCATTTTGAAGTCAAGTTCTCGTAAGAAATTTTCCCACAGCCCAGACGTCATCCATGCGTTCTTCCCGAATGCGTAATGCACTCCCGATGGAATGTTCTTTCCTTTTAAGCACCTTGGCTGCTTTGATTTCCCGATCACAAGAAGCGGCAGTTTTTCTCCTTCCAGACTGCACGTAACCAGAGCGATGATTCTGTCCTTCGCCGTTTTGAGGATAAGGGGGCAGGGCACGAGGAGTGGGAATAGCCTAGATGACGTATTGGCGGCCTTCTTCGACAACTGCACCTCCCAATTGTGGTGAACAGGACGCGGGAATACCCCGCCGCGGGCGATTTGGACTGGATTTTTGACCAAATCTGTGGGTCGACCGACCGGTTGACAGCTTGGTGCTGTCCACATTAAGCGGTGGCTGTCCAGATTAACCGGAGGATTTTACTATGGAGAAATTCCGTTCCTGGCCAACTGTCCATATGAAGCGGTTGTCCACATAAACCGTGCCCACATTAACCGGACTCCACTGTATTTACATCGGGGAGGATAAATTTGACTAGGTAAACGTGGTTATTTGTGTTTCTCAAGGCTCCATTATCGGCCCTTTAATCTTCAAGCTCTACGCTTAAGACAGCTTTTAAGAACTGGACGGCGGTGACAATCGGTTTGCTGATAACATGCAGCTCTGGCAGGCCATTAAGCGGTCAAGCCACAGAAAAGCTCTGAAAAATAATCTTTGCACACTGCACATGTGTTCCGAGAGATGGCTCTTAGAGTTCAATCTGAAAACCTGTGCCGTCATCCACCGGCGTCTAATGAAGTACCCGATAACTGACAGCATAATGACATATATTAATTTAACATTGCTCAAATTCTCATAGAATCTTCGCAGAATGACTTCGGCATTTGGATAAAGAACAATATGAAGCCATCGCTCTAATGTAGTAAGGCTGTAAACAAAGCCATGTGAATGATTCACGCTATGATAAGGGCGTTTGTAGCTTTCGACAAAGGTCTTTTGGTAAAGTGCATGGCACTTTCGCTACAGCACACCTAGAATATGCCATAGAAGCGTGGCGGCCATGACTCGCAACAGACACATGTTTCGAAAAGGTGCAGCGTCAAGTAGCAAATCGTCTAAAAAACCACTATTACATAGAGACACTGAAATGGCAAGCTTTATTCCACCTGTATTAGAGGCAGCAATAAGGGTTTTTTATCTTAATTTACAAGATAAAACACGGCCTTTTTAAAGCATTGCACTATGAGGACTTGTTTTGGTGGCAATAGCAACCTCCATGGAGCAGGCTTCGAATGTTGGTGCTACTCAAAAAGATCGACTAACTACTTCGCTAGGCTATTGGTAAGCTATCCTCATTGGCTCAGTTTGCGATTTGAATGACGGCTTTCTTGCTTACAACGTGAACAAGGTCAAGCGCTGGCGTGAGCACTTCGACCACCTCGAGTCCGATATGGAGCCCAGAGCCTCCCCACTCGCATCTACAGCAGAGCCTGCCCCTCTCACCTATCCAGTGTCATGCTACTCGCCTTCTGAAGGAACTTGCTGATGCCATAAAAAGGCTGGAGATGACCGTATACCTGCTGAAGTCTGCCATACCGGCGCCTTGGCTCCAAGAAGGAATTGAACAGGCGTGGAGAGACGAGGCCGTTCCTAGTGACTAGGGCTCAGGCATCTTTGTGCCTGTCTACAAGATATGAGAACTAACGCGCCATGAGCCTCATCAACGGTGCTGCGACCATCTTCGCCATTGTTCTCCTCAGGGGATTCCAGTCTGTGCGTTTGTGCATCTGTATTGCCTGTTCTTATATACGGATGCGAATGCTAGGCTATGCGCGTGGAAGATGAACGGAAAATGGAAGTCTTTGAGCATTACTGCCTGAGGACCATCCTTCGTGAGAATTAAACGGACTACATCTCAAATGAGACAACCCGCACTCGCTGCGATAGCATTGCAAGGATCGCCCACGTAATTTAACAGGACAGTTTTTGAAGAAGGATAACCACCCTCATGAATAACCTCAATGTGTTAATGCCTGCTTGTTTTAAGCGTAAAGCGGTTATCACAGACCCCACACAGAACGTCTCGCAGTTTTACAAAACAAATCGGAACGGGAATCAATTTATAATTGATCGATACTGTGCCTTCTACTGTGCAATTCTACTTATGAAATTGGGCACTTACACCAAAGCAAAAAACATCATTTTATCAAGAAACACAACTTCACCGTCCTAGACCGGGACAGCGAGCGTAACAAGGCTCTGAGCCACAACTTTACCAAATGATCTACTTCAAGTTTGCGTGCGAAACCTATAAGCAGACGGAGGGACTTTTAAAACTAACCACCGATCCCACTTCGAGTCCGCCTTGTTCGGCCAGTCCACTTCTCGCCTTTGAAACAACCACACCTCTTTGCCACACACCTCGCACACAAAGGGTCGCAGTTATAAAACACAAATCGAAAAGGATATCAAATGGTCAAAAAGTAGGACTATTTCTTGGGATATTTTGGCATTTTCAATAGCAGACTAGCAGTAGGCTCACCAACAACCCTAGTTTTTGGCAAACAGTTCCTTGTAGGTATAAAATATCTGAAACCAAGGCGAGATGAATGCATGGTAGTCTTTTATGTTGTTTCTCTGTTTATCTCTACTTCACAGGAACTAGCGATTACCTGGCTCTGTCTTGAGACTGAGTCCGGATCGGTGGGTGGAAAGTGTGCGGTAAATCTTCCAAAAGTCTACTATTGCATAAAGCTCATTCACTCGCAAGTCACCCTCAATGCAAAAACCGGTTTGGAGCATAAGTTGGACATCGTCGAAATAGATTATCATGCTGTCGTGATCGAGATCCTGCTTAGTTCAAAACCGATAGGAAAGACGCTGAAAGGTAAGAAGTTAAACTAAGCACATCCATCGCACGAATGCCGCCCGATAAAATTCACAGCCACATAAAACGATTATATAAAATTCACGGTAACAATAGAAGCGAGAAATTAGCACGCAAAGGGAATGGGAACCCTTCGGGAAAAAATACGCGCCGTTGTGGACAACGTCAATATGTTGATTCAATGTGGTCATACAACCAAAGGCTTTGCCACACACGCCACAAACAAAGATTCGGTGTTCTACAAGATAAGCGAAAGGGGAATCGACAGGTAAAGGACAGAGGCTACTACTTTTCTAATATTCCACTTTCTTCGCTTATTTAAATAGAAAGTTGCAATAGGCCCTGCAAAACTAAAGGGGAAAATACATTTAGATTTCAGCAATTGTACCAGTCTGAACCCTGCCAGCACAATCCCCGTTTAGCCCCGCCTAGGGCGGAGATTAAACGGGGGTATACGGGGATAGACCCCCACCTAGGACGGGGCTGCAGACGGGGATTTCAACCTGTTTAGCTCCGTCTTCGGAAAACATCGGGCAGCATGACGCCTTATCCTAATCCTTTTTAGCCCCATTTCCCTCAACCCCCCAAACCCCAAATCGTGAAAGCAAAAGGCACGCAGTTTGTTATATGGAAAATGTATTGAAAGACAAAATTAATTCGTGGAAAATAATATGTACATAAATGCTTATCATCGTTCGAAAAACTTTCATTGTTCATTCAGGGAGTGATCCTCATACTTGGCACAGCTTTCTTCATGTATGGAGGGCTGTATAGACACTGAAGTGCTTGCTTCAAATTCACCAAGAGTTGCGGGTTCCTACTATGACAGAAACAGTAATATTAGATGCGTTCAGTCATAATTGGTAACAAATAATTCAAAAGCAAATCAACTGAGCAAAGAATATATGCAAGATCGATGATACTTACCGTATTCTCAAAGTTTAATAATTCCAGGAACCCTCCGTGGACAACATTTCTGCCCTTCCCTCGAACCCCACCATAGCGGTCCCGAGACCCGTGGAACCGTTCCATGATGGTGTTGCGCACAACATTTTCATCAACATTGCGCAAGTCTAGATGTTGTCGGACGGCCTCTGAACGTGGTCACACAAATGTAAACCTACCATTAAATACAGCGTATAAGGGACTTCCACTGAAGAACGTTTAATTCTTGGAAGAGCTTGAATAAGTTAATTTTAAAATAAGGGGAGGTCCCAAAATCCCCGAGAGTAGGCTTCTAAGAATGTCCTTCTCGTTTCTTCCGCCAATTTTGACTAAACCCTTCACCTGTGAGTAAGCAGTTAGAATTGAATTTGAACACAAGCACACCGTTTTCTGCAGACAATCTTTGTCTGAATTGAAGCGTTGGAGGGAATGAGCCAAGCTATCTGCGGAGCACAGTGGCAAACTCCCCACAGCCGCCACCGGGCATGCGGGGATTGAACGGTGGCTGTCAAGGACAGCAGCACCAAGTTGCTCAACTTTTGCCAGCAGCACACTGTGCTCCGCAGCAATATGGTCCACGCGTTTTACAAGAAATTCGTTTTTTGTCTAGCAGTAGCTTCTAGGGCTTCAAAACGCTCATCAATGTGTGCTACAAGCCGCGTCTCCTTGGCTTTCAGAATAGCTTACATCGCTGCAGGGCTCATATCAGGTAATGGTAAAGTTGGGACCGCGGCAGTTGGCGGATAAGTAGTAAGGGAGCGCACCCTGAAGTATGTTAAAGTAAAAGTCCTTACTGAGACGTGGTTGGCCAACCGAGGGCGCTTTCAGCCCGTGGTGGCTCATTTTCTTCATTACTTACTTCGCCCTCAGATTCCGAGGACAGCTGACGACGAATCCTAGAAAAGGAAACATAAGTTGAACTAAACGCTTACTTCCTCTGACAACCTCTGCCTTTGAGCGTTGGTTCAAAACTGGATGGATGGATGACTGAAAACAGTCGCGAAAAAAGGACGACTTTGGGAGTAGTTGGAGAAAATTTAGATATCTAAATCTAAACTGCAGGGACCATGAAGTCTTATGTCTCTAAAAGCGCCACAGACGTCGCATTTCTATGCAGAATTATGGGCACCCGGATGAGGCAAATATGTCCGCTATTTATAGGACAAGCGATCGGGTAAGGTAAATTACTAGACTTTTGCTCCAACTTATGTTGAATATCAGAAAGGTTTTTTACTTTGGGCCACCATTTTTTCCTCCCTCCATTCGCATGTGAATTGTCCTATATATACGTCGATTAGCTTACTTCGTTCATTATAAACCGATTTTTATCCTTCTTTGTTTATTTGAACTGCAACGAGCCCATGAATTGTCCTATATATACGTCGATTAGCTTAATTCGTTCATTATAAACCGATTTTTATCCTTCTTTGTTTATTTGAACTGCAACGAGCCCATGAGTGCATGAGGTCGCGACCCTAACGCCGCTTGGAAAGCAGTCCAACTTGGCCCACATTTGACGACTTTTCTAAGCACATTTGTTCACGATATCGAACATTTCAGTCATCGGCGCTTATGTAATCCTATTGATTTCCCGGTGTTGTGAGTTTTTGCTCCTAATTTTATTTCTTTTGAATGGAGGACGTCTTTTGATTAATTTTTTTGCAATGATAATTTCAAAATAAAGCGTCTCTCTTTTTCTCGTTAAAATCTCATCACCAGTCTGCGTTTACTATCTGCACGTTCCGTGGGATGACACACTGATAAAAACTCCACACGAACTCCACTTGAACTACTTTTCCTGGTTAACAAATGTGGAACTACAAGCGTAACGGGAGTAAGTGATTTCCCGCAAGAGAGTTGGAGACCGGAAGTGAGAAAGGCCGAGAATTAATTGAAGTTTGGGCCTCGGATGATAAATCGCCCAATCGATGTATCTGGGGCGGTCCTGGGATCAGCGCCAGCATTGCTGAATCATCTTTTCTTCGGCTGTCTAGTATCATGGTAATCTGTCCTGCACGGTCGGTCCGTCACAGGGTCCTTGCCTCGCCCCCCCCCGCACTGTACGCCTCTCCGTCGAACCGATGCCTCGCATCCTGGCCAGCTACATGAACCAATGATGTGAAGTCCCGGTAACAATAATAGATGAACAAGCACAGAAGTGGAATTGGTAAATTTCAGGAAAAAAAGATACGCACCGGCATTAATGTGCTGTTTTATTTTGAGTTCGATGAAAAGACCTTGCCACACAACGCACGGAAAGCCCACATGTTCTAAAATAAAATTCGAAATGTGAATCAGCAGGTGAAAAACTCAAACTACTGGTTTTTGGATATTCCAGCTTCTTCGCTGATTAAATAAGCATACTTCAGTAAACCACGCAAGAGAACCTGAAAAACAATTAATCAGATGACATGATTACCTTCTATTATATAAAAGCGCCATAGCTGTCGCACTTCTATGCAGACTTACGGAAACCCATGTGAGAAAATGATGTCCGCTATTTATGAGACTAGCGAATAGGGAACACAGAGTCGCAGCCTTTTGCTACAACTGATGCTGGGTGTCACCTCAAAGTGGCGTTTTCAATTTGCATGTTGCATAAGATGACACACTGGTAAGGGTCCTATGCTAGACACCGTTGCTTCAGGCTGCTGTTGCGTAAATTTCGCGGTATAGCTGGGATTAACATAGAGGCGGCGAACTCAAAAAATAGCTTAAGCAGATTAAGAAGTATATCTCACTCGCGGTTGGAGGCGGTGTGTGGACGACCTCGCATTTAACACGCCGAACCGGGTTTTTTAGGTGGCCAAATGCTGAACTGCAATCGTAGCGGGAGTAGGCTCAGAATGTATTGGAGCCTGCGCCGCTTGATGTTTCCATCCTGCGCTTACATACGGAGGCCTGTGCAGTCATCTTCAGACTAGCGGTACTGATCTTACATCTGTTCAGACAAGTAACAAAATACTTCCGGCATTTTGCAGTAACTTCACCGCTAGCAGGCACCTAGCATACAGGCAGCATCCGCGCTCACGGCAGGCTATCGATCGGCCTACAGGCGGCAAAGCATACTGACAGGCAATCAATCAATAATTTAAAATTCAAGCTACAGTCAGCCATGTGTCACCAGCCAATCGTACAGGCGCCTACGTCAGAGGAGAAGCTGATTGGCTCGATGGACATCGTGTTACGTGTGTTTGTTGTCCTAAGTATGTTGCACCTATTATACTCAAAGACTTCTGCTTTTGCACTTTTATTGTCATGTTCTTCCTTAGGCGGTGACACCTCGGCCTGGACTACCGTTACAGCATGTCCCCTGTCCGTTTTTGTAGTATACGAAAGGCATAATCAAAATCAATCTTCCCACAGTCGTTGTCAAGACTCTGTTTGTTTTAAAGGCGAAAGAAAAGACGCTGATCGCCAGGCCGTTAATTTTACCACCTCCATCACACGAATACCGCCAGCGCAGAAAATGCATAGCCAGATAGAACTAAGGTCGCGGTAGAAATAAAAATATATAATTAGCCCGGAAATGAGAAGGGGAACTCCAGGAAAAAAAGACGAACGACAGGGCCCCTTGGGCTTTAAATATACAAATTATTATCATTATAACTCTTGTGGATTAAATCAAAATGGCGATTCAAGTCTGACTTCTGGTCAAAGTTTTCTCCACACAAGTCACACCCAAAAACTCGATCTTCTACAAGAAAAACCAAAAAGAGAAATCAGCAAGTGAAGAAATGAGAATATTGCTTTTTGAATATTCCAGCTTCTTTGCTATGTACATGAGAATGTTACAGTTTACCATAAAAACAAAATGCAGATGCAAATTTACATACTTAGACCTAAACTGCGGACACAATTAAGGTCTATGTATTAGGACGTTTGGCAGGTTTGCTCAATTTAAGGTCTATATCTGTAAAAGCGCCACAGTGTCGCATTTATATGTAGACTTACAGGCACCCTGATAAGACAGAGAGAGACAAAGTTCCAGCCTCTTGCTACAAATCATGCAAAGATTTGAGAACTGAGTGACTTGTAGCGGAAAGTTTAACCTCAGACTTCAATTTTCAACTTTCATTACACGAATTAATGCGAAGACCCACGTCCCAGATGTTTGCATGAAAGATGGAGGGTACTAGTCGAGCACTGAAATAGGTTTCTTCTCTTGTTCTGAACTTTCAAACTCTTTAAGGTCATCGTCAGTGGTAACAAGAGCAAAAAAATTGGCAATAGTTCTGAATGTACGTTGGCAGCAGAGGCACACAAGGAGGCGTTGGTGGTGTTACTGGTCAGTATACCTATCTTGGGTTGTTGCATTCTCGTTTAGTAATTCGCCTTTAGGATTGCTATTCTATTTCAAGGCAGTTGGCCAGGCCTGGATATCTTACGCGTAACATTTGACAGCAATCCAGCTTTATTCTAGGGCATTTATGTACGAAAATCGCTAACGTCCTCTACCGCTGGCTAAAGTAGAAACCTGCTCACATAATTGTCCGTAGGTAGGACACTTGTCTGACGGGCACATGATCTGACCATTCTCAAGAAATTGAGTGTGTCTGCCCTCGAAGACGAAATATGTTAAAACAGCATCAGTTGTAAACCACATATACGTGACACACCAAGTAGATTTGATTATTTGGTTTTGAGGCTATAGTCCGCTTTCTGAAGGCGTGAACTTAGCACTTTTAGGGCACCTTCTCCAGCCCACTCCCTCTAGCCTGTGTTAGCGACACTGCCTAAATAGGGCTTCTTAGTTATCCTAGACGGCTGTGGGACTCTATTATGGGACTGGACTTGCTCATACTATTATAACTATAGCTATAGAACTAACGTACGAACCTTCATCCTACTACTCGGGGCATACCGGGTGTGAGCGGGGACACACCAGAAACCCCCACATTTTTTCGTGCGTCGATCAAGGCGTTTCCGCCAGTCAGAATCTAACTTCAAGGACCCACAAGTGAGAACTGCGTGTCAGCTAGGGACATTAGGCGTAGCCACCACCTGCACTTGACACACGACACGACCTGAAACGAACTTCACGTTTCACCCCTAACATCATACAAAATACCCCCAAGCAAGGTCTCAGAGGTTATGTGGCATGGTAGGGAACCTGCCTACAGTTGCAACTACCTATTTGATCCCTCCTGCCTCTGCCAAGCTCAAATCTTACAAAGCTTTAATCCTGAAGGGGGGGGGGTGGACCTCAGTGCGGCCTGATACTGACTCTCGAGGTTAATCGTACAATATGCAGTAGACGCCAGTTATTAAGCTTGTAGCGATGCCTTTCCCACCTGGCACAAACGTCGCGGCGGGCAGCAACGGTTAAACAGGATCTGGCGTCCGTTTCCGGCCCATGCGTCTACGGCCTACGCCGGTGGAACCGTGAGTGGATGGTGCTCTCCTGTGAACAGGCGCACGATCGACGCGCCTGGACAGTTGTGATTCATGATGCAGTCAACGTCAAAACTGATGCCAGCTCAACCCACCCGAGGTGAATGCCGTTACAAGTACAAGTAAAGTAAGTATTAAGCCCATTGTTAATAGGCCCAGCCGCTTATTAAGCCCAAATCAGCTTGGGACGGAATTTTACATAGCAAAATCCGCCGGCTGATAAGCCCAGTTTGCCAACAGGATAGAGTGAGATTCTCATTTCTCTGCGTGAGGAAGTTTTTGATGATGATGATGAGGACGAAGAGCCAGTTCCCACTGCTGCACAGATGAGAGCTGCAATCCACACTCTACAACGTGGTCTACAGGCGTCAGGTTTCACACAATTCGACCATTTCTGGTGCCCGGACATCCTCCAAAACAACTGACAGTATGGCGTTTACTGAAATGAATTGCCGGTACTTAACTGTACGTGCCATAGGAAGAAATAAAAATAGGTCTTGATGACTGGCGCGTCGAGAGTGCTCAAGCTGCTTTATTGTTCCGAGATTATCAAAGGTTTGGCCATTCAAAAGTTTGAACAGTAAACATAGACCCTTCTGCACTCTACGAAGCCACAAGGGATCCAGCTTTATAAGTTCGCACCTTTGTTGGTAGGCTAAGCTACGCTGTTCTGTAGTACAAACTCTCTCGAGAGAGCTCTTAAGGCAATATAGGGGGACGAGTGGGTCCTCTGACAGATCGGTGTACCTTCTATACCACTGTATATTCCCGATCTAATACCAGCTAGATCGTGAACTCGTAGCTCAAACGTTAGGACGTTCGCCCTGACGGGAGAGATCGCGTGTACAAATCTCGGTGTGGCAGCAATTTCCGCGGCCAGCATGGGGTTGGGTATCACTAGCCGATGACGCCCAACAAGGCAGAAAAGGCCTTCCTAGTGTCCCCTGTCTTTGCTGGCAATATCATTCTGCCTATATCCTAGCCGCCTCGCGGTGAAGGCTCAAAAGGGGGCTCTAAAGCTAATATGGGGGGACGAGTGGGCCCTCTGACAGGCCGGTGTACGCATCTATGCCACTGTATATTCCCGATCTAAAACCAGCTTGATCGTGAGCTCGTAGCTCAAACGTTAGGACGTTCACCCTGACGGGAGAGATCGCGAGTTCAAATCTCGGTGTGGCAGCAATTTCCGCGGCCATACTGGGGTTGGGTATCACTAGCCGATGATGCCCAACAAGGCAAAAAATGCCTTCCTAGTGTTTCCTGTCTTTGCTGGTTATGTCCTTCTGCCTACATCCTAGCCGCCTCACGGTGGAGGCTCGAGAGAGAGCTGTAAAGGCAATATGGGGGGACGAGTTGGTCCCCTGACAGATCGTTGTACGCGTCTATGCCACTATATATATGTTTGTATGCATACATCAGCACTATTACTGGAATTGTGTGCAGAGATAATTGTTTTTCGGCGCCTTCTTTGATACTTTTAGGCGTCTTCTCTTTCAATTTTTAAATGAGCGGAGTCTCGACGACGACAGTTTGACCATCGATTTCGATTACATCCACCGTATGCTGTATGCGGAATGTACAGGGAATGTACGTTGATTAGCTTTAAGTAATACTAGACTTGCACCGCATCTATCGTACTCAGTCTTCCCGGCACCCACCCCAGCCCGGTTTCAAGAAAGAGTGTGGAAGAGCGTAGACGGGATGGTGCACAGATGGCTAATGTGGCCGAACACGTTCCAATGCGTGTTGCCACGGTAGGATAGGATGGCAGCGGAGCCACATGAAGGAGGAGCCAATGCAGTCTGACCGTCAGTCCGACAGTCAGCCACTAATGAACTACAACATAAACAAGACCCACAACACGGACCAAGCTATCATTTGGCAGCCCTCAAAGCTGCGGCTTTTATTGTACCGTGATAGTTTCAAGCGTGCTAGATCGTTTATAGTGAGGGAAGAAATGCGCGGAGTCGTCGTCCTCACTCTCCTCCCCCCCCCCACCGCCACATAAAGCCACCGTCAAAGCCGGTCGATCGCCGGACGTAGGATGGGCTCATTGGCTGACAGAGCCGGCAAACCCGTCTGTGCACGCCACACCACGACCTGGCACCCTTGTCAAAAACGCCAAATTTACATAAGAGGGGGATTTAATTGAACCGTCATCGTCTGCATTAAACAAGCAGCACACACAGCGGGCTGCTGGTATGTCTGCTAAATGCATCAGCTTATTGCCTTCTCGGCCACAGACCTAATATATCAAAAATTAAAGTTTCTTTGCATGATTTTCTGTAAATTTCTAATTTAATTAGCGAAAATCTGGAATATCTCCTAAGCTGCAGTCTCAGTCGTTTATCTCTTCTACCCCTTCCAATTTTTATTGTAGAACATCGCTTTGTTTGCGAGGTATGCGGCAAATCGTTTTATTCGGAGGCCGTCTTTACTAGGCACATTGAAGATGTCCATAATGGTGCGTAAATTTTTTTGAAGGTTTCCCTTTCCATTTTTATTTCAAACGTTAAGACCTCAGCCTTATGGTTTTTCTCCTGTGGTTAATTTTCGACATTCACCTCTCATCTCAGGGTATTTATTAAACTAATTTACATGGAAGGACTTTCAAATCACTTGCACCATTCCTCTCCTCTTCGGATACCCCAACTTTAGGTTGCCCAACACGACCTAAAAGGAAAACAAATATCCTAAGGAAGGAGTGGCGAATTGCGCTGCAGTTTTTGGATTTCAGATCTAAGGGCCTTGTCCTTCTCGTCGTAGCGTTCATTCAGAAGTTTTTTCAAAACATCAATCGCTAGTTGCTGTGGGGTGCAAGTAAACAGGGAAAAAAGATCAAATAATAGCATGTATTCATCTGGCTCTAAGTTGAGCTGTTGTATCCGTTCAACGAACTGTTTGCCAGAAGCTAAGGTTGCTGGTGAGCCTGTAATCATCGTTTGCGCTACTTGGAACCCATGACCAGCCGCACGTGAATGCTGAATTTTCACGCCCCACTGTCGCTAAATGTGCGCGCCTTGCCTTCCCATCGTGACCTCAATCCATCCAATGATATGCCCGCGTTATAGACTAGTCTCATTGGATAGATTGGCTTCAATCCTTCTGGGACACAGAAGACAATGCGGTGTCTGCCCACGGGCATCGTTTCTGGTAACGCCGCTTTGGCAGCAAGGCGTGCGCTCCAGCAATCAAATCTTCGTCCTAACTATTCTCCTTTCCGCCTGTATGGAATACACTCTTCTCATGACTTCTGTCATCGCCTTAGAAACTGGGCCAGGGAGATCGCAGCCGTTAGGGTTAAACCTTCTTACCCTTAACACTACTGCTCGATAAGCTTACTGCCAGTCTGCTATTGAAAATACCAAATTATTCCAAAAGGAGTAGTCCTACTGCTTGTCCATTTAATTTCCTTTCCAATTTGTGTTTTAGGACTGCAAGCTTTTTCATGCGAGGTATGTGGCCAAGCATTTACAGAGAAGTCAAATATGCAGAAACACCGCGATGCCGTGCGCAAGAGTACGTACATGTTTCTCGAGGGTTTTTCTTTTCCATTTTTATTGTGAACGTTTCTAGTTTGTTTCTGGCAATCATCTCTCCTATCAGCATATTTATTATCCTAATTTACATGGAATGGCTTTAGTCCAGCTTGCACCATTCGTCTCATCTTCGGATAACCCCACCTTAGTTTGCCCAACATGAGCGATAAGGACGACCAATATTCCAGGGAAGCAGTGATGAACTGCGCGTTAATTGGTTAATGCCTTGGCTGACGTATCTTGCAGTTCCTATCCACATCCACTGCTGTGCTCTTGCAACAGCAAGCCAACACGTACAGGTGTGTATCCCATGACTGATGAGTAGGAAGTCACATCTACACGCACCTCATGCAACATATTGCTGGGCTTTTGTGTTCTCCTGTCACGAGTACTGTTATTATTTCTGCTTTCCTTTTCTCTTCTTCGGCTGCTGGTCAGTCGGTATCAAATTTTTATAACTGCGGGGCCTTTAGAAACCTTGAGCTTCGTTATGTCTTAATTTTATGTTGAAATATGTAAGTTGCTTGTTTTTGAAGTTGGTTTTGCATGATTTACTGAAAACTTCCAATTGAGATTGTGAATATATCGAAGTATCCCAAAATAAGTAGTTCCGGTCCTTCACTAGTAGATTCTCCTTTCGGTTTGCGTCGTAGAACTGCCAGCCTGGGCCTGCGAGTCTTGCAGCAAATCCTTTGCATGTAGGGAAACAATGAACCGGCATATAAATGCTATCCACAAACGTACGTGCCTTTTTCCCGAATGTCTGCCCTTTAATTGTTGCTTTAAACTTCGTATGTCTTCTGCCTATCAGATTTGCCTTGCGGTTCCTCTTGGACAGTTTATACGAGGACCCCGATGCACAGAACACGTCCTAGTCTGGGATTTAGCTATGCAGTAGTCGCCGGTTAGTAAGCCCACGGTTAATACGCCCAGCCGCCTATTAAGCCCAAATCAGCTTGGGACGGAATTTTATATAGTAGAATCCGCCGGCTAATTAGCCTAGTCGTCGGCTATAAAGCCCAGTTTGCCAACAAGATAGAGTGTGATTCTCATCTCTCTGCGTGCGCAACTGGTTACATAAGCAGAAGAAGAGCACAATAGAAAACTGCTGGCGAAAAGGTGGTTTTAAAACCCCTAATGTTGTTGCTGCTCCTGATGTTAGTGCCTCGCGAAGGACATCAAAAAGCACTTGCGAGTGAAGTTTCCTCCAAAACAACTGACACTAGATGGTTTTTTAAACGTGTCACAAATCATCTTTTTGTTTTTCTTATTGCTTAAAATACCGACAACTAGCATTCTTTTCTTGTACAGAACCAAGCTCTACACATAATACAGTACGCATTTAATGTATAGTGCCTACCCAGCGTTTGCTAATCAAGAACTAAAACTCTCCTTCTAATGTGCCCGCTGCTTATTAAGCCCAATTTGATCTGGGCCCGAGGTGGGCTTAATAGCCGGCGACTTCTGAATTTCCGTCCGTTGTAAGATACTTGGTTCCGTGTGGCGAAACGTGGGCAACTTCATCCACGGAATTTTTTCAGCACGTCATGATGTTATATCGCCACTGAGATCCCATGTTTTCACTTTGTTTTCATCAAGCAGGCTAATGAATTTCCTGCGGTAGGATAAGTATAGTCTAACAAGTATACGTATATTAGTATTGATATGCCTAAAGATTCAGTATCCAGATATGTTATCGAGTACATCGTCTCCCAAAGTAGAAGAAGTAGAAGAAGAAGAAGAAGAAGAAGAAGAAGAAGAAGAAGAAAGAAGAAAAACAAGAAGAATAAGGGGTGGGTTCGTGGACCAAATTGTATTCGGACTGCCGTTTCAAAAGCTCACGCGCTTCCATCGTCAGAGTATCGTGCTTTCTCTTCCGCGGGCCTTGAGTGAAATCGTCTCGCCACCGATCTTGTGAACTGACCGTGTTCCCTCCACGTGTGTTCGCCGCTGGTTGGCTCTGACGTGTTTGCTGCCGACCAATGGCGGGTCCACATCTCCTTTCTGCCCTGCGCCGCTATCATGGTTGCCGCGGCACCGTCCTCCTCTCCACCGATCGATCGGCCGTTGGTCTTTACTGGCAGCCCTGCCGGCTTCACGTTCGGGTGCGTGAGAAAGCATTTCGTACTGGTCGGATAATTCGCTGTCGCCGCCGCCGCCGCCTTCCTCCCTCGTGGGTGTTAGCTGTTGACCTTGCGTGGCTTGTTCGTCGGCTCTCCTCTCGTCAGGCCGCGGATTGCTCGGCCGTTGGTGTTCACTTGCAGTGCTGTCAGCTTTACGGGCGGCTCTGTTGCGCCAGTCATGCGACTCCTGATCACAGCTTCCTTCCTCCGTGGGTGTTGGCTGCCGGCCCGGTGTAACTTCTTTCGGTCCGTTCTGAGCAGGTTTGAGCCTTGTTTGGAGTTTGGTAGACGCGATTTAAGTCGATGGCTCGGTTTATAGTGCTCGTCGAGGACCAACTTTCCAGCACCAATCTGGCCATTTTGTCATCGGACCTGCTGATCACCCTCGCATTCCCAAAGGAGAACTTGTGCTTCAGCTGCCGCACGGGACCGTAGACAAAAGACAGCTTGATTTGGCGATCGATTGCAAGTTGGTGTTCGTGCAATCTTGTGCCCAGGCGTTTGCCCGTATCCCCAACATACCTCGCATCGCAATTTTGACATGATATGCTGTTGACCACGCTCGAGTATATCTGGATAGTTGGAGCACCGATTGCACTAGAAATCAGGCAGTCAGTGCCGTAGAAGCAAGTACCGAGCGCTCAGCTTGTAGCATAGTAACACCGTCAGTCGTGAAATATCCTTTTTATTGCGATTTTGTACCTTCTGCCTGACCTTTTAGAATCCTCGGAATAATGGCAATTTTCTTGTGCTCTGGGACGGTCGCCGAGCGTGCAGGTTTCCTTTTATCTGCATTTATTTTGATGGCAATTTATACCACACTCAGGATTATGTTTAAACTCCTTTTCTACCTTTATATTTATTGATGAGGAAAAGCCTAAATATTCAAAGATAGATGTTGAACCCCTTCCTTCTCGTTTTCGACAGATACTGGAAACGGCCGTCATTTAAGACGCTCAAATATAAATATTTTTATTAAGATTTTTAAATGAGAGCATGTTGTGCATCTGCCAGGGAGGGTAAGTGTTTTGATGTATTTAATTGGTCAGTGGCACGGCCTTAATCATATCAGCTTAGCTTGGTACCATCATACGTGTTAAGAGCCATCGCAGCTGCAGTATTTGATAGAGGCAGCTGAGATGGAAATTGTACAGCTTCCGAATTTGGTTGACGTAGAGGGTCCAGGTCCTTGGTCCTTACAATAGTGCCATGAGGATGACTTTCTTAATGGTTTGCAATTTTGTCGACTGTTGCAGGCCATGGCGGTTCTAAACGCGGGCTTGTAATCGGTCAAGTGCCTGATTGGCTTTGGAGATCCGATGAGCAATCTCGTCGTCAATTTTTGTGTTGCGCTATCAAGATAGGCGAAATTGTCCATATTTTGATCTTCGCGGCGTTGACGTTGATTTGTGGAGTATAATACGTAACAACGGGTGATATTTGATGCATAGTTAGCGCTATTTTGTTTTGATGGTAAGTCGGAAGTTGACGTAACCGGCAGCGAGGAATTCTGTTATAACCTTGGGTGTGCTTGCTTATATTCCCCAGTTGCGTGTTAAGAAAGGAAGGTAGACAGGATAGCAGGTAATAGTCTACTGTCACTGTTTCTGCTTGTACATCAGCTCTGTCTTCTGTGTGTCCGACAGCTTTTCCTGTGTCCCTTAGCAGCGTGTTTTCTGTCGTCGGTCTCGTCTAGGGCAGCAGGGCCCCGTGCCTCCAGCAGCTGAATGCCACCTCCTGCGGTGGCAGCGTATTTAAGGACCGGCAGTCTTTGTTCTCTATTGGCCCCTCCACTAGCAGCCCATGCGAGTAGCCATCGTGTGGCATTCTCGACGTGAGACGTCGCGCCGCTGTGATGCGCGCATGTGCATGCGTCCTTTCGTGTCCTCTTGTCAGGCGTGATATCACGGATAGCAGACCCCGGCCGGCGGTTGTCCTCACGTGTCGGCCCTTCCAGGGCATGCGTCTAGGCTCGTTTCGCATGCACCCGCCGGCCTGTGGGTTTCTTTGGTTATCTTTTCCTCAGGACGGCCAGAGGGACGATTCGCGTGTCGGCTGTCCTAACAAATTCTATACTCCTGTGCACGGCCTTTTCTCTCGTGGTATTGAGCGCGTAGTTGCCCACGAAGAGCAACTCGGTGAACGCCAATTCGAAAATTTCTGCGATAATTAGATGCAATGACGATGAACTGGTTGATCGATTTTTCAACTGCCTCCTAAATTTCTTAAGTCTTGACAAAAGAAAGCGAGGGAAGGTCGATTCTAATGCATAGGGTTTCGCAATTATAGTGGGCAAAAATTCTAGCATTTTATAAGAGGCGACCGAGATGAATTCAGAAAGACATACAGCGTAGTTCGTGGAGGAGAAACTCTGTCAATCCAATAATAATAAGTTGTATATTTCAGGCCCAATGGGCCTCATCAATAAACCAAAAATTCGATAACACGAAGTACTAGAAATAATTGGTTTAAAAACAGTATTCGTAGTCTATAGCTATAAGACGAGTATAACTGTTTAAAAGCGAATTTGTTAGATTCGAAAAAAAATGAATATAGCAGTGTCATGCGGAAGGTGAAATTCAAGGGCACACACAGATTAGCCACATCGTTATCTATATTCTATGTATTCTGATACCCACTGCCTGTTAGTAGGGGGGGGGGGGGCTTGGAAGCAAACTCAGTCGAAGCTGAGCGTGGGGCAGAACAATAGGTATTAACGAAAGATTACTGGTATAGACGGGTTCCCGGCACTACACTCGGGTTCCTAAACCGGTGCGGCATAATAGAACATAGGGAACCCACCAGTTTATGATCGTGATGGGCACCGCCGTATGAGATCCAAAAGTCCGACAAATCTACAAGACCATCTTTGGGGATTTCTGAGATGTGACCAAATATAAGGCCTTGATGATGGTTGATGACCAGCGAAACGAGAGCCATCAAGATTGCGTCCAGATTCCGGGGGACACGAGTCAGAAGAAGGTATCAGTATCAGTATCAGTATATTGAGGGTATGTATGAAAAATTCCTTTGAGTGCCCTATTTGTACATATGTGCAGTGGTAGCAAAAAATTTGTTGCTTAGACTGTTGGCGAGGCCAGTTGTCCTGAGTCATAGGATGAAAATAGGAGCAGACAGTGAAAAAACTCCTCAGGGATTTTTAGGAGAAAAACTGTCGCCCTTGTGGGGGAAATGCGTGGGATTTAGGAGAAAAAAGGGAGTTCCCACTGGGAGGGGGCATTGCAAAGGTTCCCAGGATCAGGGATCCTAAATTCCCGATGGTCCTTTCTCGGGATCGCGAAGAAATCTGAACGATAAAGATGAGGAAAAAAAGGTTAATAGATTCAGTGTTAAGATAAATGTGCAGTCTTCGCTTGAATGCACATAGACTAGTCAACGCCCGAATATCAATCGGCAAATTATTCCAAAGATAGCTATACCTAGAAGCAAAAAATAGAGATCGTTTAGAAGTTGAAGAAGCAGGAGGAGGTATAATCAACGCTGAATTTCTTGGGTTGTAAGGGCAAGTAACGGGAGAAAGGGCAGAAATCTTGGGGAAATGTGAACTATTATTAAGGCGAAACAGGAGACAAAACCCTGCTTCAAGTCTTCTGACCCAACGAAATTTCAGTTTCGTTATCTCACATCTATGTGAACAGGAAGTAGCTGAAAATGCCGGATAGAGGACCCTTTTAGCGAATCTTCTTTGGACACTTTAAATTTTTGAACGGCTAGATTCGTTCATTAGACCGAAGAATGGACAACAGTATTCGAGAATAGGAAGCACATGCATACGATTAAGTCTTAGCTCCATTGCGGGAAGGAAGAAATTATAAGAGATGAAGCCGCATATCTGAGCAGCTTCTGCTGTAATTCTATCAGCGTGAGGTGAAAGATCTAATGTTAGAACATTCATTCATGGGGCAACCTTGAAAAATGATAGGCTGTGGCAGCCTTTCAAACCCAAACCACATGAACTGGCACTTAGAAGGCGAGAACTCCAGCTGCCACGTGGAGCTCCACGCAGATAGAGCGTCCAAATCCGAATGAACGCGTTCTAAGCATCGCTCAGCCGTAGAATTAGAGAAGAAGTATACACATTTCAAGTCGTCCGCGTATATATACGATTGTGAGTGTTTAACAATTGTTGAAATATCATTTATATAAAGCAAGAACAACAGGGGGCCCAGAACGGTACCTTAAAGGACACCGCTTAAAATAGCGGTAGGGGTAGAGTATGAGGACCCCACTGAGACCTGTTGTTTTCGATTAGAAAGATATGATCTAATCAAGACAATGAGAGGACTACAAAATCCTATAGCCTCTAGTTTGGCTAGTAGTCTCCTATGAGGTACTTTATCAAATGCCTTACTAAGATCAAAATCGATAACTACCACAGATAAATGGTCGTTACGAAGAGAAGTGAGGAGATTAAGAAAAGACATATGACATGCTTCACAAGATCGGTCCGGTACAAAACCATGCTGAGATATATTAAATATTTGATTGCTTATGCAAAAATCTGTAATTTTATTGGCGATTAATTTTTCAAACAGTTTAGCTAGAGAAGGTGTTTTATGAACACCGCGATAATTTTTAATGTTAGATCTGGAACCAGATTTAAAAACTAAAATTACAATAGAATTTTTCCGAGAATCAGGAAAAAGCCGTTTGCGGGAAATATTGTAAATAATTTGCTCAGTAAAGGAGGAAAATCTCTTAGTTGCTTAATAAATGAGTTTGGAATGTTATCCGTCCTGACTGAATGTGAATTGTTGAGACGAGCTATTTCTTTATGAATACTTGTAGGTGAGAAATCAATTGAAGTGAGATTTGCATCACACATCAGAGGTATTTCGGGTGTTGGACTTGTCTCAATTGGAAAGGACTTGGCGAAGAAGGAATTAAACATTTCTGCTTTGGCCAAATCCTCTGTAACAAATGATTACTACTATCGAGTAAAGGCAGAATGACTTTCTGAAGCTTAGCGGATGACCGAAAACGGAAGACTTGAGCAACGGATTTGGAAGAGTTAGCATCAGTTAGTGCCAGGGACTCTCTGCGCCTATCTCGGGCAAGCCTTATTTTTAGCGTAATTCAAATATTTGCGCTATCCTTAAGTGCACCGACAAAGAGCTATTAGACGGATCCTTAAGTTGCTTCCATAATTTTTTAAGTCTATTTTGGAGAAAATGTGCAACGGTAGAGGAAGCTAAATTTGATTTAATAGGATTAAGTGGGATAAAAGTCTGAATTTTTTGTAAGGTTTTGTAAAAGTTCATTGAAAAAGATTGGATCACTAGTTGAAAAAATAGTGTGCCAATAGTCACTTATGTCACTTTATTAAGGGAAGAAGGCTTTCGCCCTTGAGCTCCCTATTCATAACCAAAATCGCATAATAGGTCCACCGTAACAATAGTACATAATACAAATGTACAAATGTAGGCTTAACATCAGCGATAAGTGTGAGCCAGTTGCAAGGTGCTGCTATTGACACTTTGTTCATTATATCTGCCACAGTTTCTCAGCAAATGAGAATCAAGTTTGTGTTTTAAAATGTCAACAGTATCTGAGAGGACCACATCTTCCGGGAGTCCGTTCCACGCTCCAATGACCCTCTGAGAGAAGGCGTTTCGTCGAACGTCGATACGGGCCGGTTTCCTCTGTAGTTTAAAAGGATGACCTCGCAGATAGACAGTCCGAGCCAATTCGAAGAAATCATCAAATTCTAGGGTGCAGTCTTGGCCTCTAACAATTCGGTAGGTTTGTATGAGGTCCCCGCGGAGTTGCCTATAATTGAGAGGAAAAAGATCAAGTTCGGTCAGTCTGTCTTCATAAGGCAGATGACCAAGATTCTTGACCATCTTCGTAGCCCTCGCCTGCACTCGTTCCAGGTGCAGGTAATCCTTCTTGAACCACGGACGCCAGGCCTGGACAGCATACTCCAAGTGGGACCGAACAAACGCTCCGTAGGTTTTCCTGAAGAGCTCCTTGTCAATGTTGACGAATCCCCGCCTTATCGCAAACAGCACCTGTGTCGCGCGTTTAGCTGCCTTTACACACTGAGTAGATGGTTTAAGTGAGGAATTTATTAGAACAACGAGATCCTTTTGTTCGTTCACATTTGAAAGTGGGTGCCCATCGAGGAGGTATTGGAAGGAATCGTTCTCCTCATCAGTCCTTCTAGTACGGAGTCTTAAAACCACACACTTACTAATGTTGAAGTTTAAAAGCCAACGAGCAGACCAGCAGCTAAGTCGATTGAGACTCTCTTGAAGCGCTTTCCTATCGGCGTCAGACCTGATGGCTCTCCAGAGTTTGACGTCGTCGGCAAACATGATAGCACTGCAACCCAGGTCGTTGACACAGTCGTTGATATCGATAAGGAAGAGCAGTGGCCCTAAGACAGAGCCTTGGGGGACGCCACTCAGAACAGATGTAGGGTTTGACTTTGAGTCACCGATGCAAACAGTTTGCGATCGCCCTGTGAGAAAATCTGTGATCCATGCCAGCAGGTTTCCTCTTATGCCAATTTCTGACAATTTATACATTAGATGCTTATTTGGGACGCTGTCGAATGCCTTCTTGAATTCCGTATAGATGACGTCAACCTTACCATCTTCATCTAATGCGCGAGTCCACTGCTCAGTGGAGAGAAGAAGGCTGGAAAGGCAAGAATGGTTCTTTCTGAAGCCGTGTTGGAGCCCTGATAGTAGGTTGTTCTCCTCCAAGAACTCCATCGTCGTCTTCTTAATTATCGTTTCCATCACCTTACAGCAAATGCAAGTAAGGCTGACGGGCCGGTAATTTTTAACCTTCGTTCGGGCTCCGCCCTTGTACATCGGGTAAATATTTGCCATTTTCCATTCAGATGGCAGTTTTCCTAGTTCAAATGAAGAACGAAAGATATGTGCTAGGGGCTCTGAGAGTTCGCTTGCCAATTCTTTCAAGAACCGGACCGGATGACTTCGCTTCTTTGAGGCTCTGCAGCTCCCTCTCAACTAAAGATGTTGGAAATAGTAGAGAATGAAGTGCTGGACCGGCGTTTACAACAACAATGTTGGCAGTATCAAAATGAAGCTCGGTTTCCCTAGTGAATACCGAGGCAAAGAACCGGCTACAGAACTCGGCTTTCTCGTCATTCTCAACGACTTCTCCGCCATCATCATTCTTAAGTACTGCGACAGAATCCTTGTTTTTTAATCTACTGTTAATATAGCGGAATAGAATTTTGGGCTTTTCTTCGGCCTGTTGGAGGATTCTTGATTCATAGTTTTTCCTGGCCTGGCGAATCGATTATTTTACTGCATTTCTTTGGCGTCGGAATTCCTCGAGGTGTACTGGCGACCCAGTTTTCCTGAATAACTTCCATTTCCTATTCTTCTTCTTCTTCAGTTGCCTGGTAAGGTCTCTCGTCAACCAGGCAGGACGACTAGTCGTCTTGTGAACCTTGACCGGACAAAAGCGCTTAAGCAGATCTAATGCAACCCTCTTGAGTGATCTCCAATCCTCCTCCGGATCCCCCTTGAGTAGGCAGTCCCAATTCACGGTCGATAGTGCATTCTTCATTGAATTGAAATCTGCCTTCCATATGTTTGGCTGGTCCTCCGTTTTCCTCAGCCGTTGAGTATGGAATGAGTACTCCCACATTAGCGTCGTATGATCACTCTTACCGAGCGGAGCACTTGAATGAACTTCATCTATGTAGGACGAATCCTTCGTGAAAATGAGATCCAAACAAGTAGCCCGCTGGTTTTCTCGAAATCTGGTTATGCCCTTAACGTTCTGAACTAGAGACAGGTCAAGCGTGAGATCCATTAATTTGGAACTAAAGGAAGTAGAGTACTTACGAAGTCGTCTATGAGTTCAAGGTTTGCGTAAGCAAAATCGAGGGTATTGCATTTTACCTCAGGCTTTTTAGAAAGAGAGACTGGAAAACAACACTGAATTAATGCGTGGTCACTTGTGAAGATATCACGATAAAAATTCATAAAGAGAGGGTGGACGTCATTTGTAAAATTTAATCTAATATGCTCTCATTTATAGTCACTGAACTGACCAGTTGTGACATGTTTGCAAAGTTAATAGTTCCTAACAATTTTAAAAATTTTGGCGGACAAGTATTTGCCTCCTAGTCAAAGTCTGGCAGATTAAAATCACCTATGATTATTTTGACATCAACTTGAGCTTCTGCAACTTTTGCAAACAGTTCGCAGAGCGCACTTTAATTACCAGAATAACATGGGGGATTATAGACACAGCCAATTACAGCTTTTTTATTGTGTGGGAGGATGACTGAAATAAAACAAACATCTCCCGAAAACGATAAAATGCTCAGATTAAATGGGAAATGTACAAAAGATGATTTGATATAAAAAAGGCAACCACCACCACGTTTTTCAATGCGGTCTTGTACAAACTAAAATTATCAATAGCGAGCGTTGAGTCAGAAATAAGAGAGTGAGCCCAAGATTCAGTGATACAAATAACAGCTGGATCAAGCTCAAAAGCTACTGTTCTGAGCTCATTCATTTTATTTACAACTGATCTCGCATTCAGAGAAACTATACTGAACGTATCCCTGAGATGCAGGTTACGCTCATCAGTATTTATAAAAAAGGAAAACTTGGTGGCGGAAAGGGAACCGGCATGGGAGAAACAAAAGACGGAAAGCAAGATTGCTGTCGTCTACAATTAGCTGAAATTTAATTGTTAAATATATTACGATTATTGTATGGCGGCAGATTTTTTTGAAAATTGAGGAAAGGGTGCCCGTTTTTTGGCGAAAGAAAAGTAGGAGGCGGTCGTAAAAAAGGATTACGATAAGAATTAGCATAGTTTTTCTGAAAACGCACGTTTGAAAATGACCTAAATGGGTAAGGAAGTCTATGATCATAATTAGTAGATTTAGTTATGTGTTAATTTTGGGCAATTTGAGGGTTTGGAAAATAACTAACACGAGTATTTACATCAGCTATAGATTCTGAAGTGTCAGCATAATTTGTCGGAGGACAGGCATTCGAAAATGGCATAGAAGGTTGCAAAAAGCTATTCACAGTATTATTAGAGTGAATTAATTATGGATTGTGGGCCATTTTTGGGATTGGGAAAGTAAAAACGTGAGTGTTTACATCTGGTGTTGATGCTGAACTGTTAGTATGGTTCCCATAATTGGGTAAATTACTGATTTTTGCAATT
>JAYGXS010000001.1:96403715-96430138 GCA_036362985.1 Ligula intestinalis
GAACCACGCGCCAGTCTTTTCAAGACCACGAGTAGTACGGAACACTACAGTACTTCGCGAAACTAAGTTTATGTTCATCGAATTTTATTTAGTTTTATGAAATTTAAACAAACATATACTTACTTAAGTTAATACTTTGTGACCTATTCTCCCACAATTACATATAAATGCATGCGCACTAGCCAATTATTAAATGTTTGACCACAAAATACGTTAAGTAGTTAGGCGGGGGGATAGATATCTAGAGGGGCTCTACACATCATATAACACGAGCTTCGAACTTGACCTCCACTTCCGACCTCCAAGTGATTTGAAATTTCTTAGAGATCAGGGCTATAAGAAGACTCTACACCCTGTCAGGACTAGGAATTAACCTCGACCGACAAATGCTGTACCCTTCAGAAATCTACAACCAGATTGTAGTGATTCCTGCAAAGTTTTTGCTTCATCGAGCTTTATCCTTCACCGTTCTACTGCCTATACGGCCAGAAAGCCTATCTTATCGCCGAAAAATACAGCTAGAACTACTATAAAGGCTGACTCGTTCTTGATAACATAGATATTATTTGTACTATCGTGTCCAAGCTATATAAATTACGGTTTTGGGGAATTTTCTTAAGTATAATTTCACTTCTATCGGTTCTGGTGCAGACATTTATCTAAATACCTTCACATAAAGCCACTTAAGGCAGGGTAATTGAAAGCTTGTGCGATACAGACCTGGAAGAAGGGAAATAATGTTCGCCAGGGCCCGTATTCAAACTCCATACATCATCACAACAAGGAAAATAGTAAGGCTGCCACCCGGATTTGAACCTCAGTCCCCTCACGTAGAAGTCGAGCGCCTACCTGATTGGGCAACCGAAGCAGGCAGTGCCAGTTGTCAAATTACATTACTAACTACCGAAGGGCGGTCTCGAAGTATTTTGAAAAGTCCTCCTGCCAAAGGGACGAAAAGTCTTAAAATTTTAAGGGATGCGACTTTTAAAAATGAGGCTTGCATACCATATGTTACCCTTTTAACAAAGTTACGAACCTCGAGAAGGTGGTAAATAGTCTAAAAAAGAAGATAGAGGAGTTAAAGAATATTCTTTGATTTCTTTCTCAAGAGGCGAAATTGGTGATGCGTGATCTTGAGGGAGGTAAGCAAATGTAAGGAGAAGTAGCATCCATCGCTGAAGCGCCTACGCAGAAAAACGATCAGGCACCCAGGGTGCTTGACGGAACCGATAGTCTGTCATGGACAGAGATAACGTTCAATCCACAGGCTTCTCAGAGGAAGAAAGAGCGCTCATAGGCCACACGACTAGTATAAGTGGGCCAAGCTCAATCACGATCCAAACATAAAGAGCACTTTCGAAGGCTAAAACACACATGAAGGCTTCAGTAAGCGTGGAATCTGGCAGTGAATCTGTCCTTACACAACAAGGCACAGATGAGAAACTAAAATATTGGCCTAGAAACCGGAAGTGCAATATCGTGAGAAAAGTATGTTCCCGAGTCCACAGCAAACATTCCAAAGGAAAGCTGGACACATGATATGAATCATGTGAATGATTACGTCGACAAGGTCCTGCCGGATGGGGGAGAATTACAGTACAGAAAACATTTCACCTTGGCAAAGCAGAGCCAAGTCGGGATTTAAGCTTATCCCCAAGAACCCTTAAAGTAGTCTAGGTGAACGATGCCCAGGCAGCCCTCCTACTAGAGCGAAGAATGGCCTTAAGAAACTCGCATAAAAATCGCTCGTGAAATAAGCGAGACGAATGTTGGGAAAGGAGATTATAATAAAATGAAAAGAAAACTTACCGTAACTGATTGAAGCCCTGCGTACGCATCCGACCCGAGCGACGCCTGGTGCTTCCTTAGAAACAAGAAGAGGACTGTGGCCCGCTTAAGAAAAGCTTGCGCATCTCTCGGCCAGAATGGGTGACACCGATCATAAAAACGAATCTCAAGAAGAATAGAATGCTGTGGAAAACATATGCCCGATATCAACAAGCTGAACACTTCGCAGAATTTAAGAAACAGCGAAATATATGTCGAAGACTATTACGAAAAGGACGAATGGCCTTTGAAACATAACAAGTCAAGGGAAAAGCTAACAACCCAAAAAATCATTTTCTTACGTTAATAAGGCAAAACGCAATCAAGATCCCAACCCTTGCCTGAAAGATGGTCAGGGAAACAAGTTTACGGATAACTCAGCTAGGGCGAACCTCTTGTCCAATTTCTTTATGTCTGTGTATACCGAGGAGCCGTCTTTTAACAAGAATGCATACGGATATATGGGCCCAGCGGTGCATATGATTAGCACGGTATCGTTCGAAACAGGCATATTAAGAAGAGCTCCGAGACAACTGCAGCCCACTATATCGCCTGGTCCGGATGGATTATCAGCAAAACTTCTGAATGAGCTCGCAGAACAACTGGCCTCCCAAATTCCCATGATCTTTGAAATTTCGATGGAAAAGGGGGTTCTGCCTACTGACTGGAAGCTGGCCAACATAACCCCTATTTATAAAGAAGGAGAGAGAACTTCACCTAATAGCTTTATACAAGTAAGTCTCGCAAGCATTTTTTTGAAAACTAATGGAGGACCTAATCAAAACGGTACTCATGAGGCATATCAAGGAAAACAACTTGCTAAGGGTAGCGCAACATGGATTTCGAAGTGGCCGCTCTTGTACCACAAACTTGCGAAAATCCATGGAAAGCTGGACAAAATCTGTGGAAATGGGTTCGACGGTCGATGTGATCTACATTGAATTCAGGAAGGCATTCGATAAGGTTCCACGCAGACGCTTTATATCAAATCTGCATCAAATGGGTGTGACTGGAAACCTACTCAAATGGTTAGCTGACTTCTTAACAGGCAGGCGTCAGCTTGTTTGTATTGGAGACATCAAAACAGAATGGAAAACCGTTTCCAGTAGGCTTCCAAATGGAAGCGTTCTGGGTCCCAGTCTAGTTCTGGTATATTTTAACGACTGCCTTGACTACCTCACCTGTGAGAAAGTCATGTTTACAGACGATCTAAAGATTTGGAAGTCAACTGAAAGCTCAAAGGATGGACAAACCTTAGAAAATGACTTAGATAGCCTGCAAAAATGGTGCGAAAATTGGCTACTGCAACTCAACTTCAGCAAATGCTAGGTTATCCGCTTACGGTCTAGTCGCAGAAAGGTGATACGATTAGAGTATGACTACTTGATTGCAGGTCACTAACTCGGGGAAGTGAACAAACTACGGGATCTAGGTGTATGCATGACGCCCAACCTCAAACCACTGTGCTAAAACTGCAAAGAAGGCTATGGGCATCCTAGGAGCGATCCAAAGATCCTTCCTCTATTTTGATGAAGAGCTTTTGTTTGGCTGACGTTAGAGTTGTACGTCCAGGCGTGGTGCCCCTGGATGAAGAAAGGTTACGCAATGCTTGAGACAGTCCAGAGAAGGGCGACCAAGCTAGTCAGCAGCTTAGGAAGTTTCCCATATGAAGGTCATCTAGATAGGCTCAATCTTTTTCCTCTCTATTATAGGCAACACAGACGAAATATGGTCATGGTGTTGAAACTCATCAGAAGAGAAGACTGTGCTCTCCAGATGGCTGACTTTGAATTCGCACAAACGCAGTCATTCGTACAAACTGAAGAAACACCACACCAAACTAGAAGTGTGGGCCCACTTCTACTCCCACCGGGTCATTGAAGATTGGAATAAACTTCCTCAGTTGCTCTTGCCGAAAGCGTTGACGCATTAAAAAGAATGCTTGTTCTTACTGTACTTGCTGGTCATACATTTGGTAGACAACAACGATTTCCATAATGTATACGTAGCTTTAATCGACATGCATGATGTGACAGTATCTATATGTTAATAGAATTTTTCAAAGGCTCTGCCAATCTCCCTTATATATACTGAATTATAAAAAAAGAATGAGATAATGAAACATATTCATATTTCGCTCGTAATCGTTAATGCGCATAAAATGAAATCTCGCAAAAAGCGTCAGTTGACGTGGGGTCTCCACATATCAAGAGACAGAATGAAATTCTGGTGATGGTGAGCACCCACAAAAATGGGGGGAGCGTAGATTTGATAAGTCAATATGACTTCCGTCGTTTGAATGACTGTTGGTTTATGGAAAGATCGTGGTTCCTGAAGGGCAGGTGGCAGCGAAGAATGGCTTCAAAGAATTCTTCTTAATTACTGATGGTTCTTCAGGGAGAAATGGACAAAGATGCTCGGAAAAGGAGAGGAATTGAGGCATTGTTCCAGTGATCGCATCTTCTTCCTTAGGAGCCTTAGGAGTTTTTTCACTGTCCGCTCTTTTTGCTCAGTTACACTGCTGGCTCGTGTAAACTGCGTGTGAGTTTATTACTTGAAACAAGCGAGTAGTCAATTGAAATTGTGTCAAAGTCTTCTTTGGAATGTTCGGCTTTGCCGATGCATTTCTTAAATCCTATGTACCAAGAGGGAGTTCAAAGGCGTTTGCCTATATTTCCTTTAATATATTTCACTTGACTTGACTTGACTTCTTCTAAATTGAGTTAGCTAGGTTTGATAATTGGTTTTGCGGTTGCAGACCTTACAATTTGGTTTTGGCTGTTACCACAGTTTACCAGTTAGTCAATTCCTTTTAGAGAGAAATGTCGAATGCAGTTCCCTCTCTGCTGCTTGTTACAATCAAACAGGCAAGCATATTTCTGCTTTATTACTGCCGTCTTTTCTTTTTCAAGACATACCCTCTAATCTTAATTTTTACGGTGTGCAGCAAGATTTTCCCTGATAGCAATGTCCTAACGTTACGCTAGGTCCAAAGGTCCCAGCTTGATTTAGTGCACTAGGCCAATAAAGTGTCTTCTGAACTGTGACCTGATTAGCGTAGGTTAAAACTGGTTGTTATCTCTCCCAATCACCGTGCGGAATACTGCCCAGCTCTCCATCTAAGCAGCACAGGGACCACATGCTCTAGGGCATTGCTATCGAGGTTTGTACTTATATTTTTTTATAACTTTAATTTTTGCACACTTACCATTTCACAGGAAGAAGTAAGCTCCGAAGAAGAATGCACGGTGAGGTCTTACAAGGTAATGTTAACAGTCTTTCTGTCTATATTGGCCGCAAGTTGAAAAGCTAGTTCGGCCAAATCGACTTAAGTCCTAACTAAGTGTATTTTTTTGACAGCGTCCATGCACTGAAATCCCTCCTCAACACGAATCTGCATCTGTTAAAAGTGATTGTGCGAGCAGCGGAAATGAATGGCAACCGCCAGCGTCTCCAACATCGTCAACTTTACACAATGAAGTCAAACCTACAAGCCTTTCACCTTCGACTGTTTCAAGTGTGCCAGCAGACAAATCAACTGGAAAAAATAATGTATCCTCCTCCATCGATATGCTCACTACAGGAGTAAAAATAGCATCAAACACCTCAAGTTTCGCTTCAATTGAAAAGTGTAACCTGTTGTAGAGATTAAAGCTCCGAAGTGTGAACCAGAAGACCCTCCGTATGCGAAACACACTGACGATTTGGCAGGGGAACGTCATTCCAGTGAGTGATTTTTTGTTCTATGCATTTTGATCGTTTTATTATGGAGGTAAAAAGTAGCCTGCCCTGCATGGCTATGTCTGTGCGTATTGCAGAGTGTGCGGACGGTCCCAGCTAAAAAGTCGGTATACTTCACTCGAAGGATGGTCCTCAGGTCACAGCACTCAAATAATTCCAGTTCTCGCTCATATTTAGCGCACTAGATCCAGTATTCACATACATAGAGGAGCATTGACTGGACGGGTGCGCGGTACATACGGATCCTCGTGTTGATGGAGATATCGCAGGCACTACAGGGTCACTACAGAGATGTCTCGTCTGATCCATAGGTGCTCTCGTAGGATTTAAAAAATCCAGCGAGAAACATCGATTCGGGAGACAGTGCCGTCTTTACTCTGTCCTTTTAGTAGCAACCTCGTCCGGGGTACTAAAGCTTTCTACTTCTTCAAGTTAACGACCTGTAATCATCAGGGAGTGCCTTCTCTTGATTAGGGATGCAGCTCGAGGATAATTTTGTCTTTCCGGTGTTTATGGAGAAGCCAACTGATGCAGCGATCTGGTTCGCCCGTAAAAACACAGGCTCTAGATCACCGAAACTTGAGGCTGGCAGGCAAAATCGTTGGCGTAGTCAAATTCGGCGAGTTGGTGTCCTTATTCAAACTCAAAACCGTGTAAGTCCTTTCTGAGAATCCAGTCAATGTCATTACTAAACAGAATGGGCTAGAGAACGCATCCTTGTCGAACAATTGGGAGAGATTGTTGTGCAGGGTTCTTCCGCTGATCCAGTCACTGCGGCGTCGCTTATTGAATCCAAGAATTTCCTCACCTGCCCCATAAACAGATGTCTGCAGTGATTACCATTTGCTACGGCCTTCACCGTCAGCTCGGGTCGTAAAATAGGGTCGGAGTACTGTGCTTAGGGTTTCGGTAGTGCTGAGTGGCCGGTTTTTTGACATAATGGCGTCTCGCGCGCGGCATTTTAGGCGCAGATCAGATGTGAACTTTCAGGCGTGTGCGGGCGTTAGCAGTTTTGGCACCACGCATTGATCTGCTATCATAGATTAACTCGCGGAACCTTCAACCAACTAGAATAAAATCGATCTGACTGGCGGCACGGCGGTCGTTAGAATACCATGCCAGTAGAAGTTTGTGACGATACTGAAAGCATGTGACGGTAAAAAAAGTCGGCTCTGATCAGCAGTATGTAGCATCCTTTCACCATTTTTGAATCGGAAGGCAAACCAAAAACTATAAATATAGTGACTATTTAACAAGTCATCGGTTGCAGTCCGACTATTTCACTTCCCGGCAACAATCAGCAAATCGCGACAAAAAAGTCTTTCAACTTGCTCCAGCAGCTGCTACTGGTTCCTATGCCAGTAGTGTATGGTTTGCTTGTCCAGAGAGAGCAATAGCCGCACCGCGTCTAAAGAAGAGCTGCGTGAGTTTTCGAACACCATCAGAAAGCCCTCGCACGCCAAATGACTTTCCGATTGAGGCGACTGTTTGAATTCCACGTGTCTAAAACGCTTTTTAAACGCCGAAATATTTCCCTTATATGCCTAAGATTCAGAACACGCTCAGAGAGCCTTCCTCAGAGATAAAAGTGGCACCGTAAAAGCAACAGCTATGGGGCATGTGAGTCAATCGAAGAGCAGTGCCGCAGGTCTGGAGATGACTGCGCAGGCCTCTGTATACCAACGCGAGATGGATACATCGATTGAAGGAGCTCTGAGGCGCAGGCTCCAATCACTTCTCGGGCTGACTTACTTATGGCCTCAAACACGCCTGCTGGAAGCCACTTACTCCTGTACAATTGGAGGTTCGTAGTGGGTCAGCAGGAGAGGTGGTTCGACGTAGCAAATGCGAGGCCGTTTTACACCGGCACACACTGCTGCTAACTACCACTGTGATAGATTTCTCAGTCTGCATATGCGATTCTCGGGAGTCTTACATCTTTGTGAATGCCTGCTATACCACCCAGTCTACCTAATAGCAGCTGGAACCAAAACTGTCTAGTCTAGAACACTTGCCAGGGTATCATCTCATGCAAAATCCGATTTGTAAACACAACTTGGACATTATTCCCAGCATCTGCTCTAGAAAAAGGCTAGAAATTTATCTTTCCCTATGACTGGTCCTCTAAATTGCGGACATCTTTGTCATCCAGTTGCCCGTAAGTGTGCATACGACAGCTGTGGTGCTTTTAGAAATCTAGAACTTTATTGTGTTTTAAGTTCAGGTCGAGTTATGCAAATTCGGGTTTCCTCCATTTTGTTTTGCATTTAATTTGTTTTCTAGTTTTTTTACATGCTTACCTTAACTTTATAATTTGATGAGCGTAGAAGTTGTAATATCCCAAAATCGATAGTCTTACTCCTTCACGCCTTTGATTTTTGTTGTAGAACGGCGAGAATATGTGTGTGAAGTGTGTGGCAAAGCCTTTCCTTGGAGGTCCCACTTGATTCAGCATACTGACGCTGTCCACAAAAGTGCGTACCTTTTTCCCCGAAGTTTTCCCGTTCCATTTCTGTGTTACGTTTTCTTTTATTTTTACCACGACTTTCACAACTAAGTTTCATCGGGCAGTAAATTTTCTGCAGTGGCGGCATTCCTGGGATAGAGGTATTCACAGTAGATTACATATCTGATGAAAGGTTGGAAATTGGGTGATTTAACAAACTTTTGAGGTTTTTTATTTAGTTCATTGGGTTTAATTGAGGCGCAAAATGATCTTTACTAGAATTAAATTCCGTTCAGCTCAGTATACTGAGAGAAAAAAGAGGCGAAAATGGGTGAAATCCAGCGTTGGTTGGTATCCGAGGAATTTCCTACGCTATTAAACGTTGCGGAAAAGAACTTCTTGTGCGTGCATGTTGCAATTTAAAAGAACATTCATGAAGAGCAGGAACTTTTTCATTTTATCTGTTCCAAAAGCGGAAAATTTGTTTTGCATCCATAAAATTGTGGTTAGTGTAATTATAAGATTGGGCATTATTTTCAGAATAAGAAGAACGAAGTTTGTTTAAAAAATTCGATTTTGTAAATCTACCGAGTTTTGTGCCATAAAATTGAGCAATAAACGTTTGCGGCTGTTGCGTGCTATACCTCAATAAAAATCGCATGTTGTATATTTTAAGGCAAGGAATGCGTATTAAGGCTTTATTAGAATACAGTAACTAAATCGATTGTAAAGTCAATATAAAGTTGAAGACAGTTACCATAGCATGCACAGTTTTCTTAAAAATCGCCGTTTATATTATTGACACTGTGCTCTGCGTTTTTTATTGTAGAGCTGAGCCTAGAAGTAACAAAATCTGCGTTTTTTATTTCAGAGCTGAGCCTAGAAGTAACCAAATATACTGAAAACTGTTCCGATTTAAATCGAAAAGTTAGTTCTTAAAAGATGTGTCCATAATGTTTAGGGAAATCAATAAACTGGCCAAAATTAACCATTTTGACCTTGAATTAATCTTCAAAGTATGCAGATATCTGACGACAAAATCTATAACTAAAGCTATTTTTCAAGAGGTAACTTGATATAGAACATTTTTAATCAATCTGAGGCATATTCATTCGCGAATCTTGATGTAGACCTACATTTTTCTCGGCAATGAGTTGCATGTTTGGGTGGCTCAGAAACCATGACAAACGAGAGAGCTGCTAAAGAAAAAATGTTTAACAGCTCGTTATTTAGGTAAATGCTTTTAATATATATGTTATTTTGAAGGTTTTGGTAAGCACGTAGAACAAAATCATCATTTATTGTCAATCGACTGAAGCCAGCGAAAATCGTAAAGTCTTAATTAGCATTTCAAGGAAGATCTGAACCTCTTCGTAATTGAAATATCAAAATAATTACAAAAAATGTGATGGAAGGCAATTACTCTTAATGTACAAAAAATGGTACGTTTAAAATTGTACCTGACAATTCCATTTAAATTTATTAGTCACTAACCGGCATTTTCGCACGTGAGCTTAAGGAATAAAATATTCCTGTGATCTCCCAATGGGGCATATCAAGCGAAAACGTAGTTGCCTTAGTCCAATGTAACTCAAACAATGCATGAATGAAAGAAACAACTAGCAGTTCTCGTGAAAACGTGTTAGAATACATACTCGAAATTTGGGCTGTTCGGTAACAGCCATACATTATACTGCACGTAATATGGAAACATATATATCCGAGAACTTTACAAAAAGATTATTTTCCTACGTACTTTTACTTGTGCTGCTTTATTCACTCAGTGGTTTTGCATGAACAGGCTTCCTTTACATGTAAAAAATAAGTTTACCTAATAGCCCTATTTCCACTGTTTCAGAATTTTCCATTTTGCTAAAAAGCTCGTATTTCTATAAAACTTTATATTCCTTCATAAATCACAACATACCCTTTTATGAAGAACAACCATTTCTTTATTGCTGTAAGACTTTGGGGGCCGCAGCTTGGACTGCGTTTGAGTAAGAGGGAGTTACTCGTAAAAGTCGTTCGATTTCATGAGATAGTGAATCTACTGTTGTTTAACGGCCTGGCACTCTGCATCTTCACTTCCGCTTTCGAAGTAAGCAGGTTCTCGACGAGGACAGTTCGACCATCGATTTCGGCGATGTTCAACGTGTGCTCCGAATAGGGTGGTGGTGCACGGGCGGTGACTTGCGCGTGAATTAGGTTTAGGTGATAGTAGACAAGACAGAGTCAAGAACACAACCTCGTCAATGTCATCGTGTCCCCTCTCCTGTAAGTTCAGTATATTTAGCGTAATAGCCAATGCCTTTGAAGACCCTATTGAAAACAGTATGCATGAAATATCCAACATAAAATGTGTTACTATAAAAGAGTGAGTAACATACACATGTACAAATTTTAGCTGCAGGTATGGTCAACGTGTCCATGAGAGCATTCAGATGGTCTCTTGTGTGAATAGTATATCCAACATAAAATATGTTGCTATAAAATAGCTAGTAGCATATGCAAATGTAAAGTTTTATCTATAGATTTTTCCAAGGCGTAGATTACTCCTACTTCCTTGTGCATATGTTAAGTAAATGTCCATCCAGTTTCCGTTTGAATGTATCTGTCGAGTTTGACATTACGGCCTCCTCGGGCAGTTCGTTCCAGGCACCGATGACTCGTTGTGAGAACGACTGTTTGACATTTGTTATCCTGAACTTCAGTGTAGTTCCTTTGATCTGCTAGTAGGTGAATATAGGTTTGCTGGTTGACAGTGGTAAATAATTTCGTTGATAAATGCTCACCGATTGCTGACGAAACTCACTCGTCCCCTCATACCTTGCGGCTTATTATTGAGCCAAGCCGGCAGTCGCACAATGGCTAATAGTCCGAGCAGATAACATTGCCGTCAAAGAAAAGGGAGACCTGAGCCCCCTTGCCCGTGTCACGCTCAATTTTTACATCTTGGCCACACTGAGGTGCGGGAGGGAAGAAGGGGCATTGTAGCCTGATGCTAAGTCCCACGAGTTATCGGGCGGTACATTAAACCACAACTGTCAATGTCTGCATCCTTGATTTGCTCGTCCGCGCTCGTTAGTACTACCCGTTGTCCCCCTCCCCCCTACGTCAGTTTGACACTTAGATGTATGTTTGTGAGTCTCTGTCGTCATATTTTTATGCGGGAAAACCAAATAGTCAAATCGACTTGTTGCGCCGCATATATTTGGTTTTTCACTGAAGTCACAAATGAAGAACACTGGAAAACAATGTGAACACGGACACGCCCAACTCTTTATGGTTTGTTTCAGGAAAGCTTTAAGGGAAACAAATGCTAGGAAATCACATTCCCTTTGAGAAAGCGCAGCAGCTAATGTAGACTAGGGACTTCACTGCACATGCAGACAGAGACAAAACTGTGAGAAAGAAGACACGGTAGGGCTTTCTTGTAAGGCCACTTTTGTCTGTGAGTAATAATAAAATAAACTACTTCCTCATTTTCATTTGGTTGATTTTCCGCCTGTCTGAACACTTCCTTGATTATATTGACGAATAAGAGTTTCTCTAAAGGCTTTATTGGTCTATAGGCTTTTTTTTCAGTCCTTTACGCAAGCTTTTCATCTACATTTTTAGTTAAGTAAAACTATTACAAGCTGACTTAATTTCTTTCTTATTAGGCAGTTACCAGCCCCTGGCAAGTCTCACCGCTTAATTCCCCTTTAACGACGAGTTCCGTAAGAATCTCGGGCGGAGGAACTTTTGCTATTAGGCAGTCTCACAATAAAAACCTTACTGAAGACATTAGTGTGCCGTCCATCGCGGGGCGCAGGTAAATAAACTGAAACCAATGTGTCGTAAATGTTAGACTGCCGCAACTAGATGAAAAACACGGTGAGATGCAATCCACACGACCGTCGTGGAGCTCGTCATACCGCTGCTGGACTGGTTGGGCTAGTGAATTCGCTACCTGAAAAGGCCAGCCAAATATCAGTACGAAAGCCTTTTTATTGCACGACAACTTTAAAAAGATTTAGTCTCTAATGGTAGACAAACTCTGTTGGGAATTTGGGTACCTCTAGGCTCTGGAACCCACTGGGATATGTGACGTCGCCGCTGTACACTTAACTTCTACAGAATAATCAGGTCGTGAGCCCGTCAGTCGAGTTTCCTATCGGCGGACAATTATATGAGCAGGTTTGTACTTACGCCGGCAAACGAGGATGTTAGTGACTTTGCTACGAGAAGGCCTTGGACGTGAACCTTCAAATTCATTTTCGAATTCAACTTTGAAAGAAAGAAAATTGCCGGGATAAATTTTGCGCGGCAATTCACTCAGTCTGAGCCTTCCCTCCATACGGGAAATAACTTAGTAACTGAGGTGACTATTCGAGTTCTAGGTGTCTGAGAACGCTGTTTAAACGCCGGAACTGTTTTCTTATTGGCCTTAGCCAACCCTCATCAACACAAGAAGCAGCAGCTATAGGGCAAACGAGAAAATAAAATACCAGCGCGAGATGGATAGATCGATTGAACAAGTTCTGATCCGAGGCGTAGGCCTATTTGACTTCTGACCTCTAACTCTCCTGCTGGAAATCACTTACTGTCGTTGCGATTGTAGGTCAACAGTGGGTCACCAGGAAAGGTGGTTTGACAAGGCACCTGCGAGGGCTATGTCCACTCACATCGCCTTCAACCGTCACTGCAGTAGACTTCTCAGTCAATCCTCGAGAATTCGCCGCATCTGTGTGAATCTAACCTCTTCCCAACAGAAGCCTGATGCAAAACTGTATAGCCTAGGACGCCTGCCCGTGTATCATCCCATGCAACACTCAAATTCCAAACACAACTTGGAGGTGATTGCCAGCATCAGTTCTAGCAAGAGGCTGTGACTTTGTGTTCCCCGGTCGCTAATGCTGTAAATAGTGAATATCTTTGTCTAATCCGGGCGCCCGTTGGTCTGCGTCGAAGTGCTGCAGTTGTGACGCTTTTAGAGACCCTTAAGTTTATAAAGCCTACAGTTTAGACCAAAATATGTTAATTTATTTTTGGTTGGTGTGGTTTAGTGAAACTTTCTAATTTAATTAGCGAAGAAGCTGTAATATGCAAAAGGCAGTTGTGTTAGTCCTTCACTAGTTGATTCCCCTTTCTATTTCTTATGTAGAACATCGAGCCTTTTCGTGTGACTTGTGTGGCAGAACCTTTCTTTGGGCGTCAGACGTGAATCGACATAAAGACGTTGTCCACAGCGGTGCGTATCTATTTCCCAAAGGTTTCCCGTTCAATTTCTGTGCTAATTTGTTTTTTTTTATTGTTACCCACGACTTTCACATAATTATTTTTTGTCTGGCTATGAATTTTCTGTAGCCGCAGCATTCGTGAGGTGTTTAGTTTAACGACCTGGCGTTAGACGTCTTTTCTTTCGCTTCTGAATCAAGCAGGGTGTCGACGACGACAGTTTGACCATCGATTTCGATAATGTTCACCGTATGCACCAAAAGGTTGATGCAGAGACACTAACATTCGTGTTAATTAGTGTTTGGTTATAGTAGACTTTCGCAGCATCCCTGACCCATCTGTGACCGGTATCAAGAAAGAGTCAAGAAGACCGAAGGAGGGTGATTCGGCCGCAATCCAACCATCGACCTCTTTGTGGGACGCAGCCAACGTAGGTACACTCGCGGCTAACAGAGGGCAATAGCAGATACTACTGGGGATGTTATCGGTAACAAAAATTCCAATTATTGCGGCGTCAGTCTCATCGATGTCGCCGCCAGTGTTCATGACCATCCTTCTCAATAAATTTTCGATTGAGCGCAATTTTTACACTCTTCCAAACCAGGGTGGATTTTGTACGGTAAAGAATTTTTTGACCAGATCTTCATTCTATTTTATTGACTTCAAGATCGCCTGTGATTCCATCGACAGAAAAGCCTTATGGCAAATATTGCTTGCTAACAGTTTCCTAATAAAGTTGCTCTACTATAGCACAACATCAGCCCCAATAAGAGCCCTTGTTGGAGAGTCAGGTTCTTTTACGCTAGTGCAATCAGACCTACCCTAACACCTTGAACTGTCCTTTGAAGTGGAAAAGGAGGAGGAAGGAATGGGGACGAAAAATAATTTGGTTTGTGTTTTGTGTGTTTCGACTGCAGTTTTTGCGGTCTCTCAGCTACAATCCGTTAGCGGAAGTCGTGACCCAGAATTTGTTTAGGGCACCTTTTCTAGCTCGTTCCCATTTGCAAGGGTAAGCAGTGCTGTCCCTAAATGGGGCTGCTTTAACGTACCGAACGGCTGCCAAACTCCACCATGGGTCAAGTCTATGGGTTTAGTGGGAGGACGACCCTATAGCTCGGTTCGCCTACTTGATTGCATGTCGTTTTCACCGTAGAACTTTTTCGACCGTGCGCGAAAATGGACTGGGGGATTGGGATCAGAGCAGCCGTACTTATCGTAGTTGCGATAGGGCCGTATTTCCAATATTACCGCGACCAATCCGAGTTCTAGGGCGGCTGATAGCCTTATTGCTGCGACTCGTATTTTCATTACTGTTGCTAGAGGTACTAAGTCTGCTCAACTGACAGTACTAGAGAGGGCAGTGTTATTACTATTTATAGTAATAGTGGACGACTGCGGTACCAGTAACACAGGATTAATAATGACAAGGAAGTGGAAAGGTAATCCAGGAAATAAACGATCGTAAACTTGATAGTCAATAGTACAATACTACAATGCTACAGGAATGGTATTATACTAGAAATAGTGATAGTAGTAATACTAGCGATGGTAAGTCCAGTACGAAAAGACTGGGAATACAAAATGTACAAGTATTAATGATGATAACAGTACTGTACCTACTATTAGTATCAGTATCAGTATCAGTATATTGAGGGTATGTAGGAAAAATTCCTTTGAGTGCCCTTTTTGTACATATGTGCAGTGGTAGCAAAAAATTTGTTGCTTAGACTGTTGGCGAGGCCAGTTGTCCTGAGTCATAGGATGAAAATAGTATTATCAGTGATCATGGTTATCTCAATTATCCTAGTGGTACTAAAATTTTATACAATGCTTCAGGAATAGTGAAATGCAAGTGAGGATAGTAATACTCGTGACAGTAATAATAGTATCTCTAAAAAAGTATATTTATAACAAAAGTGAAAAATAATAATAATAACTAGTAGTACGGGCACTATTAGTATTGATGGAGATTACAGTACTGCACCTACTGCTGGTATCGTTTATAGTGAGGGTACCGGAATAATACTGCGAAGGTATTCTACTACTGGCAGGCTACTGTGGCTTCTAGTATTATTGCAATGATTACGGGAATCCGAAAAATGTTTCTAGTGTTGTTCTGGTATCTGCGGGATACAGTAACTAGCTGTGTACTTTCCGTCTACTATGGTAACCATTACTGCTATCCGGGGCATACCGGTTGTGTGGGAGGACACACCGGAGACGCTCACTTGGTTTAGCCCGCCTGTCGAGGCTGTTTCCTGGGGGTGACCGCTAGGCAGAGCCTAACTCCGGGGAGCCATAAGTGAGAGCCGGGTGCCAGCTGAGAACACTATACGTACCCACCACCCGCACGAGGAAGGTGGTGCGACCTGCTACGACCTCCATGTTGGACCCCTAAATGAGTACTCCATAACCCCCTATCCCCTCTCCCCCACACAAACGACAGTTCGACCGTCGATTTAGACGATATCCGCCACGGCTTAAACGAGTTGAAGTAACGCAGTGACTTCCGCGGGGCTGCGAAGCCAGACGGTGGTAAATCTACTTGTCAGACAAAGTAAACGCCACTGGAGGTTTACGCTGTGACTGAAACCACATCTACACGTACCTCATACAGCCTATACCCAGGCCTTCGTGTATTTTCTATACCAAAGGAAGCAGTTCCTGTCCATCACTAGTTGCTTCTCCTTTTGGTTTTTTTATAGAACTTCCGGCCTGTGCTTGTGAGGTGTGCGGCAAAACCTTCGCATGGAGGTCAAGCATGGTTCGGCATATTAATACCATCCACAAAAGTGCGTGCCTTTTCCCGAATGTTTGCTGCCTCACTTGTTGCTTTTAATTTCGATTTGTCTTCAGCTTATCGGCTTTGTCTTGCCGTTCTGCTTCTGTGATAAACCCGACGTAGTCCTTCACTGGTTGATTTCCCTTTCGATTTCTGTTGTAGAACATCGAGACTTTACGTGTGACTTGTGTGACAGAACCTTTCTTTGGGCGTCAGACGTGAATCGACATAAAGACCTTGTCCACAGCGGTGCGTACATATTTCCCAAAAGTGTCCCGTTTAATTTCTGTGCTAGTTTATCTTTAATTGTTACCCAGGGCTTTCACATCATTATTTTTTGAGCTGGCTGTGAATTTTCTGCAGCCGCAGAATTCGTGAGATGTGTAATTTAACGGCCTGGCGTTTGGCGTCTTTCATTTCGCTTCTGAATCAAGCAGGGTGTCGATGACGACAGTTTGACCATCGATTTCGATTATTTTCACCGTATGCTCACCATTAAGAAGTGTCCGTAGGTAGTTTGATTTTACTAGACAACAGCGCTTGGTATACGTCAGAAAATTATAGGAGCCAAAGTTTCGCAGGCGATCTCTCTGGCGCTGACTGTGATTTGGCTTCCATCACCGCCTCTTGGAGGTTTTTAGGCTGTTCAGTAGCAAGCTGGTGGAAGAAGTCAGGCAGAAACTGGAATACGGGAGAATATTCGTTTTTTGTGGGGGCATTTTAATATGGGTTACTGTTCGTATAAACTGAAACACACGCATCTCAAGAAATTTTAATTTGAAGGTGTTCTTTGGGATGAAAAGTAACTTTAAGGAGTGAATTCTCGAGTTGGGCGCCCCAACTCATCTTCGGACTAACGAGAAAAATGCAATAAACAACTAAAATTTCAAAACTGCCGAAAAAATCAAGTTATATGTGGTGAGACGTGATCGGTAGGTGTGATCTCAGATAGTCTCTGTCGTGCGGCTTCTGTCTTTTCCATCGTTCTTTGACGTGCTTATAAATACCATCCAACTCTACGTGCCGGTTGATGTATAAATCGTCGGAGTGCATGGCTTCGAGAAATTCTCGCCCATTTTTGGAAGAGCAAACTCCGACTATGCGTGTTTTATTCCACGCAAAGGTGTGTTTTCGACACAGGATTTGTTGGAGCACCGGTTGCACTAAAAGCCATGTATTTAGTGCCGTAAGTTCGGATGCCGAGCAGTTTTTCACTGTTGTAAAATTATCCGAATTTGCCAAGAGCATATATTTTCATTTTTATGTTGGAGCGCTTTGATGACAGCGTAGTAGCATTCTGAATCTTTCAATATCCTTTTCATTGATTTGGTTTACCTTTTGACTGATCTTTTAGAATCCTCGAATTAATGGCAACTCTCCTCTGCTCCGGAACTGTCACCTAGCCCACACGCTACTTTGATCTGCATTTAATTTGGTGCCAATTCATACCGCACTCACGATTATATCTTTATATTTTTTTTACGAAAAAAAAACGATAAAATACCACTTTCTTCTGGTTTTTATGGATGCTGAAACGGCCGTTTTGATTTATAGTGCCTTCTAGACGCTCAGAATAGGAATTTATCTATTTATGAAGAGTTCTAACCGAGAGCACGTTGTGCGTCTGCCCAACTCTCCGTCGTTTCCTTGAGAAAGGGTTGAATGGGCTACGGACTAGATTCAGGGTATAGACTTTCGCGCAGGTCAGTCAATATGTCATTTTTCAAAAGGTGAAACAAAGGAAGATGCTCGCAAAATGTTAAACTTTGTGAGATTCGCGTGCACGTTGAACTTTTATTGGCTGACGCCGCCAACTAACGTCAGTTCACTGATGCGTCAGTCACCATCGTCTTTCAAGGTTGGCGAGGTCCCAGAGGGGGCTGCTGTGTTGAGGTTTTTGATTGTTCCCTGGGTAGTTGTGTGGCTTTCATCTTATTAGCTTAGCTTGGTACCGTAAGATTGACTTCAATAACCGTGCAGACGCGGTCGCAATGCCTGGCAAAGCAATGACCAGTCGCTTGGCCAACGCGGTCCAAGTTGACGGGCGTAGAATCATCGGCTGAAAAGTATCCAGTTTGGTGGATAGACGTGCCCTGCGGACGGCATACAAGGAGTGAGTTTTGCGGACCGCTAATAACTGGCCATTTTTTACGGACAACATAGCAGATGCGCGTAGCAAGCGAACGCTCAGCGCAACCCTTCTGTCTACCGTACTTTAAAAAAAATTCCAACTTATGGCGTCCCTTGTTCTCGATACTCGCCCTCTTTATAACCAGCGAGATTCATTACAGCGAATCGGGGTCTTCGCGATTGTAAGCACGCCTACCAAAAACAGTTTCTGTAGTTATGACAAAAACTGACCCAGTGCCACCCCTTATAAGGCCTCCGCCGCACTTTGTAGAGAATCAGACTTGCGAGGCATTTACCGCACTCTTTCCTCGCATGAAAGCCCTGGTAGGACAGTCCAGTCTGCCGGGATTTTGCGGGATCGCAGTAGCTGATAAGGCTGCGTAAGATTCTCAGCACATACACCACCCGGTCACTGCTGCAGATTTACCGGTCTGCGATAAGGGCGACTCTTTTACCGCATCGGGTGTGAAGGTACTAGAGGATAAAGTGCGACAGATCCGTGGCTGCTTCTCCGTAAGTCCTGGCGGAGCTGTGCTGTTACCTACCAGAATTCCACATGAGAACCATTTGTGCGTTTTGCAGACTTGGCTGTATTAATGTTCGATTCAGTGGGTCCTGTTCATGTCACGCGCTTTACCTCGCTGCATATAATGAAATGTAACAACATATCTGGAGAATTTGATCTAATCTGTTCGTCCGTGGCGGCGAGTGAATACGTCTGCAATCAACAAAGCGGTTATTGGGGTCTGTAATATAACAAGGATGTTTTAGTCAGAGAAGGCTTTAGCAGCATCTACTGCACTCACGCACCAACCTTGAGCAGATATAAAGACAATGTTTAGAAGACCGGAGGTAATCGCAGTTACGGACAACTCGAAACAGCGCGTGTACGCCTGTTAACCACGGTGGACTACATCAAACATGGCTCGGATTTCTCGATCAGTGGGAATCATATGAGGACACCACTAACAAGGGCTCCTTGCAGTCTGTCTCGCAGATCATATAGGGACCATGCCTCGTCGGTTGGCAAACCATCACTTTACAGCTCATGCTGGACCGCAAAAGAAAATGTTTGGCACACCAGTGTGGCTAGCTCTGCTATTTGCATCAGATTAAAATATGTTATTACTAATGTTGGTTAAGTATCCAGACTAGTTTGTGCTAGCGTCAGGCGGTGCTCACGTGGTGCAATCCTGGAGCGTGAGGCCGGCTGGGATATTCACGTTATTTTCCCGTATCGTTTACTTAGCTTCTCCAATATCATCCCACTCCGTTCTTATTTGTTTCGAGGAACTGATCATCTTTGTGCCTAATGTCTGATGGGTAGACGGATAAATCTGAAAACTTAAAAGGTGGCGTTACATGCTGCAAAAATGGTTCTGTTCTAGGATCAAGCTTAAATTATGCATAATAATATAGTTTGTCACTAAATGGACTACTGCAAGTATTTGGTGTCCACGTAAAATGCATATAACATGGGGTTTGGAGTATTGTTCGGCGATGATTGAATAAGAGAGCTCATTGAGAAGATTTAATAGAGAGGGTGTTTTAATAAAAGGTGGATGTGGCAATTAGCGGACTTTGCGGTAGGCGGTGGTTCTTTATGCGTTGCTTCTATTACACAACCGAGATGTCGGAACAGACCGCGCAATTTGAAAGGTGAGAATTAAAGTCTCGAAAGCGGGAGGAAAAAGAGGCAGTCCAGTAATAATTACCAAAGAAGGCCGAATTAGGTTAGATTGTATGCGGTGAGCAAACTTAACGTCAACCCTACCCTTAATCTCACTTTAAATATATTCGAAAGCTTAACCGCCACTGCTGTAACTTTAATCTATCATGTCTACTTGACTTTAATTAAGTAGGTGTATTATAGAAAGTAAAGCTTCGTATCGCGTCAAGCGTTACCTATTTTTCTTTTCAAGTCACCTGAGGCTGTTTGATTGTCCGATTATATACGAAGATTGAATCTTCCCAGGGCTACTGACTTGAGTGGTTAAAGAATGAAACAGGAGATCTAGAGTGACCGTTTCTGGTCACTTACCGTCGAAACAGGTCACGAACGCCCCTGGTGGAAGCTTGGCTTTATCGACAGCGCACCCGCAATAAGCTGCATTGTAGATGCGCTGAACCCAGGCTGGGGCCAGATGTGGGGTGCAAAACACGTTAAGCAGGCTGTGTGTAATCCGCGCATCCCATTAGAAATGTCGTCCACGGTGTGGTCCGCCTAGGTGCAGGCTTCGCACCGCGCCAGTCACCTCCGCCTAATCCCAGCACCAGATGACTGATCAGCTAGAGGAGTTGGCTGAGGGGGGGAAGTGGGTGCGATTGACTCTGAAGAATTCATCTCCATAGCAATTGTGTGCTAGTCGCATTGATAAAGAATTCCAAACAGTTATGGCCTAGAAGGCTTCTAAGTGGCTGGATAAGAGTCAGAGTGTAATGGTGCTTTACTAATATGGCCTCTATGGCTGCACTATGTCGGGATTTAAACCGCGTCACTGCTTCTGTGAAAAGCCTGGTCGATCATGCGCGAGCCCATCTCTGATACGCAGTCTCGCTACCGAGCCCCGGCTTGAGGATAAAAGATACTGCGGCAGATACTACGCAAGTCTGCTACCGTTATAAAGTAATTCAGTCGTAAGTAGCCGTCCTTGCCCCCAAGCATGCTGTTGAACTGTCGCCCTACTGAAACACAGTGACAGACGCTAATACGACCCTATCAGAAGTAGGATGCTCAACTTTGACCCATCAGCAAAAGTGACCGTAGTGTCGAACAGGGAGTATGATCATCCGAGCGATCGGTTGCAGCCCCTCATTACTTCAAAAGATGCGTGTCATGAACGAGATTCATGTTTCTATAGCCAGTGGTGTTACACGTGTTCCTACTCATCAGTTAACCCTGGCATATCATTAGCCACAGTCTCCATGTTATAACAACAGGTTCGTTTATGCAATTTCATAACAATAGGGGATCTAAGGTAATTACGAGACGCTCGGTAGCCTTGGAAACTTATTGAACGCAGTGAAGTGTGTGTTTGCGGTGGTTGGGTTTCAATTCCTTTCCACAGCATGTTTTATGGCCAGGTGGGTTTCAGCTACCCTCAGTGTGACTCCCTTGCTGCCTGTGCGTTCCGGGCCCGCGACTACCACGGTACACCGATTGTCGTGGATTAAAAAGATGCTAACTGAAAAGTACACTGAGATCTCGCAGTCAGTCCAAGGTTTTTTTGTGCCCGACTGGTGGTCTGAAAGCCCGACTGCAATGGCTCCTTCTTAACACGACCTCTGGCACTCAAATGTGAGCAGACAACCCCCCGTGCGAAATCTTGGTGGACTAGGCCGTGTACGTAATACACATAAGCGACGTCATTAGATGTATCAACCTGCTGTGAAGCAGGCAGTGGCCAGCATAGGTTGTGACACTCGGACGCTCGTGTTCTACATTTCTGCAATCTGCTGTGCTAATAATTGCCGACAGTCATTAGAAAACACCTCAGGTATCTGACACAGTCTTAAAATGTACATATGTTAAAATCCCTTTTCGATCTCGTTTTGTTCTCGTTATTGCAAACGCAATACGGGCGCGAAGGCTGATTTTTGCCTCTTTTACCTCCGGGTCCAGGTTAGTTAGTCTAGAAAGTGACCGAAGGGACAATTTTTCTGCTCAGTCTAGAAGACATACATGCACGGCGAGCTGCCTATTCGTTCACATCACCAAAAAATCTGTTTTGAGGCACTCAGTTTACACCAAATCCGGCACCAACATAAATATTTATGTGTACCTAAAACCCCTTCTCTGAAACTAAACACTGACGGCTTCCATGCAAGCCTTTGTAATGAAGACAAAGGCGCGATCGCTCGGACAGCAATTGTATTAGTCTGAGCTTTCGGTTTCGCACAAGAGGCCATCATCAGATAAAACGAGAGAAGAGCAAGCATTGGCATGTTTTGTAGTCCAGCTATGAGTAAATGGGGGTGGCAGAGGGGTTACATCCATGATTAGTCCACGCTCATGCCGTCTCACTGCATCTTCTCCGTGCACGTCCTTGGCGTTATGGTTTGCGGCCTTTGCACCGTGCCATGCGTCCTTGGCGCGGCAGCGTGCGCAACTGGGCACCAACTGTGCCGCGTATTTTGGTCGCGTGGACGGAGGACAAAATAACAGGGCGATATATCCATATGCCTGTGGATGGAATTGGGGTCTAGCACTCAGGCCTCCAGTAGTTTTCGCTCCTCTTATTACTGGCGCCTGCCATTATCCGCGTGCCCGTGAAGTCGAAGTCGTGTGGGTAGCGATCTGGAACAGTGGGTCGCGTTTTCGTATTGCCCGTCTGTGCTCCGTTATTCATCGTCGTCGTTGACGTCGTCGTCGTCCGGTCTGCCCTGTGTAATGGCAAGAACAGTCACGACATGGCACTTGGTAAACGACGTCAGACTGCTCACTTACCTCCAGTGGGCCTTTTATTTGCTTGACTCGTGAAAACGTGGTAGCTGTCGCACGATGATCAATATTCATGCTGAGCTATGCAGCAATACGTTAGTTGCTTCTGACCATTTTTATTTACGGCAGAGGGTACCAGAGTGTTGGTGGCTCTCCTCCACTTGTTTTCCGTGGGCGCATACAGAGACGGTGGCTGACAAAGTTGTTAGGGTATCAATTCAAGCCTTTGTTTCTCGCTAGGCTACTTTAGGATTTTGGCAAACCCGTCCTAACAAGCTTGTCTGCGCAGCTGTTTTCTCTACTTGGGATGAGGGTTCCGTTTAAACTACTACATTCTCCTACTTTTTTGGTGTGCCGAAGCGCATTTTCATCTAATGGCGAACGTAACACTGACCTATTCTTTATCCACACGTTACACATGCGAGTGCAAGCATGCAGTACGTTTTATGAATTCTGTTCAAGTTTCCAACACCTTTATTCAACAAGCACACCTCTGCCTGTCGCGTTCTTTTTCCTCACGCACCCGCTGCCTCTCTCCCCCCCCCCCTCCGCCTTACGCGACATAGTTTGCGCAATGAATAATTGTCAACGCACCGCCAAGACACCAAATGGGGATCGGCAGGGCACGGCACGGCGGGGGGGGGGGGAGGGAAGTGGGCATGGGAGTACCCAAGGCCGCGGAGACTGGCTATGTTTTAGAGCTCGGCCAAGGTGTACTATTTTCACGGCTTGGTTTTCAAGTTTGCATGATTGGGACGAATATATTATGCGAGAATTCAAGGCCTCTTTCAACTTCCACATCTGACAAGTCAGGGGTGACCAAATGTCAGTAGCGGGAGTGGGACGTGCCCACCCTCCCAGTTGTCTTAACGCCAACCTTTTCTCCACGAGTTGTAAGCTCTTGTGGCTCCCCTGCCCCTTGGTTCAGCCCTTCCCGCCGGTCTCAGTTTCGTGAGCGCCCGCCTACAGATCTGACGGTTTGGGGCCAGCAGTGCATGTTAAGATCCACAACATTAGTTAATTCCCAGGGCCGACGGCAGTTGAAATGATAGGCTTTACTAGGGCAGAGATGACTAGCAATCGGAGGTCCTATCACGTGTGTGGTCTACTTGGCTTAGAGGTACCCCAAGGTCGCATGACTCGACCGGGCAGACACCTTCGTGACTGGTCATGATCATGGGGCGTGAAGCTAATTCAGCAGAAGACTAAGGTAAATTACTGGACACACTCCGAGCGCGTACGGAAGATGTGGTGTGTTTCTCGGATGGTGGGGGGGGGGGGGAAGACACGTCTGAACAGAAACGTGTGAGAGGGTGCTGTCACAGCAACAAAGAACTAAGACGCCGCTGGAAGCAAAAAGACTAGTTATAGGAGGTGGTTGCGAAGCTTAAGACTCAAGTTCTAGGACAACAGTTTTTTTCTTCTAAAATGACCTTTTGAATTCAAAATCAAACCAAGTTTCAGAGACAACGCCAGAGCAGGGCATTAGACACACAAAGGTTGCAGTATTTAAAGAACAATTTGATGGATAAATTCTTCGGGAAATGGTAACATGGTAAATTTTCGACACTAGCACGCTAGGTCCTCTTCAAACGTGGGGAAATAGTGTGAGGAACAGTTTACATTTTTAAACGTGTCAAAAATCGATAATGCTGTGTCAGCTGTAGTCATTAGCCTGCTTTTTTGGTTGGTATATTTTCCAGGCCTTTTTAAGGTTGGTGTATATTGGATCCAATTCAACGTGCCTGTTGATGCAGGATTCGTCGGAATTCTTAGCTTCTAAAAATTCGTGACCCTTCTTCTATGGGCAAGAGCCGACAATGCAAGTTTTGTCCCATGCAAATTGGTGCTCAGTTTCTACTGTGTGCATGGCGACCTCGGACAACGCATATTGCTTACCTGAACATCAGCGAGCGGTAAAGGGGCGATATCCGTTGTCCGAGGTCGCCATGCACACAATAGAAACTGAAACCAATTCGCATGGGACAAAACTGGCATTGTCGGCCCTTGCCCATGCAAGAAGGGTCACGAATTTTTAGAAGCTATGAATTCCGACGAATCCTGCATCAACAGGCACGTTGAATTGGATCCAATATACACCAACCTTAAAAAGGCCTGGAAAATATACCAACCAAAAAAGCAGGCTAATGACTACAGCTGACACAGCATTATCGATTTTTGACACGTTTCAAAATGTGAACTGTTCCTCACACTATTTTCTCACGTTTGAAGACGACCTAGCGTGCTAGTGTCGAAAATTTACAAATTAAGTTTGTTACCGTTTCCCGAAGAATTCCTCCATCAAATAACATTTCTCGAGATGCCTATTTTCCAATTTATAGAACACTGTTGCTGTCTCCACACGCCTATTCAAGTTAGTAGCTTTCCAGTTTATCGCGGATGATCGCAGCAGTCCGTATCCGAGACATTTCTATCCACATCCTCATCACCAGTTTTGATTATTGGCATGATAATAATCCAGCCATTTGTCTTCCCGATACTGTCGCCGCGAGGGTTGGTCGTCCGCACATTCACCGCATGAATAATTAGCCTCTGTCCAGGTCAAGATTAAGCACTTAGGACGCAGCAGACAGGTCATTGTGTTTGTTAATCGACAGAGGACCGAAGAGTCATGGCTCGAACAGCTCGCGACTCACATGGTGGCCACTTCTCCCGAAAAATTTGGTTTCGTCGAACCTGAAGGTGTGCTTGGTTTCCATAGAATCTGAACAGTCTATAGGAAAATGAACTGTGATGGCAATTTGTGACCAATGCTACGACTGAGGAGACCTGCATGCAATCCTGCGCCCCGTGGGCCTTTTCTGATTACTATAGATTTTAATGACAGTCATTTACTTGGAAGCAAGGCTAGTAGGAGTTCACAAAGTCTGCAGTCAGCAGTTGGCGGTAGCAAATGGATGTGTGGTCCCACTTGATCGTTACTTTATAAAAACACCTACTTGTAGCACTTAGGTAGTAATGTTAATTTAGGTTTTGCATAGTAATACAGTAAAGAATGGTATGCGGCAAAGGAACCTACGCTTCTCCAGCTCCTCCCCCTCACGCGTTTACAGTTGGCGTATGCTTACCTCTACGGAGGATAGTTAACGGTTCGGCATTAGAGTTAAACATTTATGGGCAGCTTTTTAGCGCTGGTGCCAAGCCCACAAAGCGCACGTGACTTCGCTACTCTACTTCTTTCTGGGCCAGCCAATCACAGGTGCCGCAGACTTCTATTGGCCAAGTAGTTGATCAAGCGTCCAGTGATTCACTCTCACATGACGGTTATTCACTTACGCCCACAACACACTAACAAACAGGCCTGCCGCGCGTCTGGGATTTAGACCACCACTGAGTTCCTGTACACAATAAACAACTCCTATTGGTCTTACCCATTTTCTTCCTGTACGGAACGGGGCGTGATAATTGTAGTGCTCTGAGCACATTCATGGCTTGGAATCCTACAGGATCGGCGATTATATTGAGGGTTAGATTAGGTTTTAGGAATAGCGGCTAGGGCAGGGATGACTTGTACGGCCGCCTTAGCTGGACATGTGCATAAAATTGCTCGCCAACTTAAAATTGGCAGCTTTGCGATAAATTTAAGGACAGGTAAATATTCCCGGTTCCTAAACTTAGAGTACAACTTAACCCTAACTCTAGCCCAACCCAAAAGCTTACCGTTAACACGAACTAAAACCTCAACCCTCAGCATAATCCAGACTCTAACTCCAACCTTCAAACCACCCCTAAACTTAACCATTTTCCACACCTCAATCCAAGCCAGACGTATTGTGGGTGGTCCGTTCATCTGGACTCTGTTTTCGCGGCCGTAC
>JAYGXS010000001.1:96430148-96469046 GCA_036362985.1 Ligula intestinalis
TACACTCTATAATATTCGCCTTTTTATTGCTGCTGCTAGCATACTCGAAGATGAACTCCAACAAGAGTTCAAAAGCTCAGAATAATGAAAAGAACTGCGCCGGTGCTTGATCGGTCTTCTCGTTTACTCACTGAAAAAGTTAACTGCGAAACTTCGCATCAATTCGTGAATATTGTTATGTTTGGGCAATTCATAGAGCTATTACAGTCGCCTCGGTGTCTTGACTTTTCTGAAGAAATAGGCTTTATAGCATGCTGGCTATGACTTATAATACATTTTCGAAATAAAAATTTTAAAGCATAGGTTTTGCACAATTTTAAAGTAAACAATTGTTTTCAGCAACTCTTCATCAGACCAAACATTTGCAAGGGAAATTAACGCTGTACATAACAATAAAAGTTTGAATAGGCAAAAAAATCAATGACTATCTAATATGGGCGCTGATTGGCCAACGCGGACTATGAGAGTTTGCGCATGTAGGCCATGTCAGCGTGTTGGTTGAGGGATTGTCGCTTGTTGGTAGGAGCGAAATCCTATCGTCACCTGGTGTCGGTTTAGGCCATGGAAGTGACAGAGCTTGTGTCAGAGTCTTCTGACAACACGGCGCTGGATTTGTTAGCCTTATAGCTACTGCTTCGGCTGTTGCAAGCATCCATTGGCATAGGCCTGTGGAAAAATTAGATGGTGTCCTGTAGACCACCTGAAAGGCTTCGTTAGTATCGACTAGATGTGCTAGAATAGCACTCGAGATCGATCTAGTTTCACCTTTACTTAGTCAGGTCGGTATGTGCTCACGTACCCTCGTTTCGAGACGCCTCGTTGTACGGCCAATGTATCCCGCTCCACAGGAGCAAGTGAAAGAGTAAATGCACATTGATGTGGCCTTCAAAGGGAGTCTGTATTTACCTTACAATCGTAGGAGGGGAGAGTTCGTGAAGAGCACCCGTAAGTTCGCCGCTGGGAAAGCGTTTGTGATTGCAGTCCTCAAGCATCGTCTGACCAGCTCGCTGGTTGCATCGCCTAAGAAAGGCAGTCTTATGAACACGTCTTTCTTTTCTGTAGTTAAGGTGACAGGCTTTTTGGCACGTTTATCAATATTTCTGAGGATGAACCTTTCCGGGTATCCATTTTCCATTAGTTTATGCTGCAGCTGTTGGAGTTCTGCTTCGACAGTTTCAGGAGAACAGATCTTTCGTATTCTAGCTGCTAATCCCTGGACCAGATTTCGTTTTATATTTAGGGGGACAAAACTGTGGAAGTAAGTGTATTTTCCTGTCCAGGTTTTCTTTTGAAAAACCCTGCGTAGGATAGATCCATCCTCTTGCCTTCGCAGAAGGACATCAAGGAACGCAATTTCATCATCCACTTCAGTCTCAGCAGAAAACTTGAGCGATTGGTGAGCGCTGTTAAACTTCGTGACCAAGGCGTCAATGTCAGCGTAATAGGCTTTCAAACAGAAGATATCATCTACATATCGACCGTAGAATGCAAGGTCATTGATGGTGGCCTCTAGACTCGTTTTCTCGACCTTGCTCATAAAGACATTTGCAAGAAATGGCCCAAGTGGTGAGCCCATCGCCACACCATCAATCTGTCTGTAAAACTCACCATTGCAGAGAAACTGGACATTTTGTGTGCATCGCGTAAAAAGATCTTTGAGGGTTTTCACGGGCATACCTATCTGGTAGTTCGTGTCCCAAATAACGTCGCAGAGGTAGTTTATGGTTTCTGCCACGGGTACGTTGGGGAATAGTGACGATACATCCAATGAGAGCATCTTACTTCTTGCAACGTTTATATTCTTTATAGCTTCGACAAATTCAAATATGTCTTTCAGGCTTCGAGGATATATGTAACTTCCAAGAGGTTTCAGCTTTTCTACCAGCCATTTAGCAATGGTGTGGTAAGGGGAGTTTCTCATATCCAGGATAGGACGTAACGGTAGCCCCTGTTTGTGAATTTTCGGAAGTCCATACATTCTAGGTATCGTCGTTCCTACAGGTCTTAGTGTTTCAAGCTCTTTGTCAGTCAGAATTGTAGTCAGCTGACCTGCAACAGTATCTGTCCGATCTCTGTCCTTCTCAGCTTTTGAGAAATTTTTATGATCTGCTAAAATTGCTTCTAGTTTTGCGACGTAATCATCTTTATCCATCAGTACTATTCCATATCCTTTGTCTGGTCTGGTTAGCATGATATTTTCATTTCTTCGTAGCTCTTTTAGGCTATCAAGGTGGGCTTTTGTTAAGGGGCCTTTGTTTATTGGAGTCTTTCTTAAGTACTGCTGGCAGCAGTTAACCAGGGTTGACTTGAGATAATCAAATTCTTTTGGCATGGAAGATTTTAGATCGGATGTTTTGTTAAAGAGGCTCTCAAATTCAGTTTCTGATTCTATTTTTCTCAGCCTTTTTCGTGCAATACAGAATCTAGGGCCTAGGGATAGTACCTCTATGAGGGTTTTGTCAAGACGGATTGAGGAATAGTTATGCATGTACCTCTCCGGATTGTTTGGGAGGGTGGTCGGTGCTTTTATTGGTTGGACACTTCGAAGAAGTTTAGTCCACCTGGCCTCGATTCTTCTGTTTCTTATTTTTTGTTCATAGTTTTCAAACGCTACTTTCTCTAGACTTTCAAGACGGTCGAGAACCGCTGCTCTCTGACTTCGGTTTCTTTGAAGTTCCATAATTCCGGCGTTAACAGTCTCCAGGTAACTTTCTGCATGTCTTCTTAGTGCAGCCATAGAAACGGCTATATGGTTTCGTTGTAAACTTTTCCAGTACTGTCTTGGATATTCACCTCGGTCTATACATTCTGATAGGAATTTGGCTGTAATGTTTGCCTCAGCAAGCCTGGTGTCAAACTTTAGGAATCCATTGAGTTCCTTTAACACCGCGGGATCTTTGGATTGTCTAAGTTCCGCAAATATTCCCATGGTTAATATTATAAGTCAGTTTATGGCAAGCAATTGTTTTCAGCAACTGATCATCAGACCAAACATTTGCAAGGGAACTTAACGCTGTACATAGCAAAAAAAGTTTGAATAGGTAGAAAAATCAATGACTATCTAAAATGGCGCTGAGTGGCCAACGCGGACTATGTCAGTTGGCGCATGTAGGCCATGTCAGCGTGTTGGTTGAGGGATTGTCGCTTGTTGGTAGGGGCGAAATCCTATCGCCACCTGGTGTCGGTTTAGGCCATGGAAGTAATAGAGCTTGTGTCAGAGTCTTCTGACAACACGGCACTGGATTTACTAGCCTTATAGCTACTGCTTCTGCTGTTGCAAGCATCCTACCTACCTACCTACCTATTCAAACTTTTATTGTTATGTACAGCGTTAATTTCCCTTGCAAATGTTTGGTCTGATGAAGAGTTGCTGAAAACAATTGTTTGCCATAAACTGACTTATAATTTTAAAGTACTTTAAAATCAAAGGGCATCATTGCCAGGAAAGACGTGGCGGAGGAAGCATCAGAACTGAAATTTGAAACATCGTTTCCCAGGTAAAAATTTGAAGACAGCGTATGTAGCAGAATTTAATGGCACCATAAATTTCGCGAGCGCTCATCAGCCGCTTCCACTCGCAAAATTTATGGTGCCATTAAATTCTGCTACATATGCTGTCTTCAAACATCACAACTGAAATATTCTTCCGCAGAAAATGCTAATTTCTAAGGGTGTTTGAGTCATGTTGTGTGTAAGAGGTGACCTAAGGGCATCTAACAAATGTACAATTGATTTCTAGTGCAACTTCCCACGTTTGTAACTTGTATATCTGTTATCTCACCTGTTATATCCTCAAAGGTCAACGCAATTTCCCAAGGAGCCTAGAACCGGGCATGACTATTCGGCCTAAAGAGACCCATGCTGTGACAGGACTGTGTATCACTGTAATGAGTGTTATGAGGCTATTCTACAGATGTGAAAACTGAGGTTTGGGGTCAAGTCCTATGGATATGCAGAAACTTTAATTCGTAGCTGTTAGGCTACTTACCCCAAGGTAAGTTAAACTTTGTTAAGACGAAGTGCAGTCTCAAAATAAGGATTAAGAATGCAGGCATTATAGACTTCACTCTGGACCCTATGTAGACTATTGAAAGTTATTTTTCATGATCCTTGACGAGTAGGTTATCCTTCAGATACTTGCGGCATTTGTCTTTAGGTGAAATCGGATAGACATATGCATTCATGATGGGTGGCCTGTACCAACCAGGCCAGGGAAGCGTATTTTCTGCCGGTATGCACTTAACTTCCGCGACGACCTCAGGAATATTATGCCTCACAGAAATTAAGTCCACCGGGGTCTACTGAATACAAGGCGGAGAACGAGCAATTACCACCGGTGACTGGGGTAAAAGTAAATGATGCTAAAAGCCAAACCAAAAAAACATCCTCCCAGTATCATGTTTCTGTCTACGTTTTGTGATTTGCTTACTAATGTGACCGGTTGTATGTATGTGTGTGTCCCAGTTCTTTAAGGCAAGGCAGAACGTCCGTATCCCATCCAAAATTCAACTACATCGGTGGAGACAGTTCCGATGACCAGCTAAAGTAAATGCATTATCGCATGAAAAGTGTTTACGATTAGTTATGATATTAGTTATGATATGATATTATGATATTAATTATCCTACAGCACGGTCCTAAGGTACTTCAATCACATCAGTTAGTCACGTCAAAAACGTCACTCTGTAAAATATGATAAACTAAGCAGCATGAATTTTTCCATTGATTTTTAGTTCAAATATATAAAATATGACAATTGATATTCTTCCTTTACTTACTGTAGATCAAATTATGTCTTTTTCGAATTTTATAACTGACGCAAGGGCATATTTTAGATTTTTTATCACGAAATGTTTTAACACCGTGAAATATACCTTCATAAATATCGTATCCGTCCATTTATTAACGATGCTTATAAAATATACCAAACCCGTTATAAAATTATACGAATCCTCAATTACTTTTGCTTAATAGCATACATAGATGCCAAATTTCAAAATGCACGTAGAATGTAGAGCTTGTGCTTTGGAAGTCGTAAATGCGCATCTAACAGCCGATTGGATTCAAAATTATTCAGAAATTTAGAAGGTACTCTTTAACTAAAGTACACCCATTTTCAAATTTCAAATTTGGAATATATATTAATTTACTATCTAATGAGTACAAAAAATGAATATTTTGGTGCCCACGTACATTATAAGGGCATTGAAAATCAAGGGGAAATACTTAAGTAACCAGTCCTTACAGAATGTAGCATTTGAAAGCGGTCGGAAAGAGGCCTCTTCAAAAGTAAGCATCCTGGCCTGACTGAAGTACCTTATGGTTATGCTGTAAGACAACTAATATTGCATCTCCACTTCAGTTATATTATGTAATCGAAGACAAACTTCCGAATTTTGATTAATATTTCATGACAAATTGTCGTTGTAACTTTTGTGTATGTCTGCCATCTTTTCGAAGTTTTGTTCAGGAAGGATTTAAATTTCAAAAGCATTCCATTGAACTTGCAGCCACCGAGAGTGACGGCCATGAGAGCTCTACGCAGTACTGACTAGTTAGTCATCAGCCATGCATTCGCTCGACAAATACAACGTTAGTTATGCTGGTGAAACTAGGAGTGATTAATAAATACACATAGGACCTGATTGCAGCAGAGAGCATAGATAAAAAGTACAACCAATATCAAAACGCTCACAGTTCACCTTCTGATCGCACCGGACCTCTGAAAGTTATCCTCATGTGAATGGGAATGCTCCGGAGCTCAGTCGATGGATCTTTGGTTCCTGGTCTAAACAGTAGAGTAAGAAGCTTAATGACCAGCCAAGGTGGGCCTCAAATCTCCGATGTTCCTAACGTGGATTTGGGCGATGGCAAGCCCGAATTGGCCGTTCCAATTTCTTGTATTTGGAACATTTTTTGCGAAATATGTTTACGTTTAGGTCCCGCTGGAAGGTTGAAAGTGCAAAATAGCATGCCCGAATATGCATTAAGATTTTTGCAAAAAGGCAGCTAATTTTCTGCTTCTTCCGTTTCTGAATCACACATTAGCGGAACCCGAGTTATGCAAAAAGCGTCTTGCCACATGCTTCACATGTGAAACAACTTTTTATTAGCGTCCATCTCCACAATAGCATACAGGTATTTTGTTTACGCTTCCAGTTCTCGGTATGACAAAACAAAATACAGTCAAATAAGTTAATTACTGGGCCTTGTGGCGATAGGTAGTTTTTTACGGTCAAATGCTTTCTCGTTTGTGGAAAACAGTGTGATTACTCACACTTGCGTTTATCTGGTGTTCATTAACTGAAGATCAGATTTTCTGGTTCTAGAAGGGATTTATTGAACACTTTTCTTAGTTATATTACTGTTCTGTCCTAGCACAATGCGAAAATCAATATGTTTTACTCCTATGTGATAGAAAATAACACATGACATTTCTTTGATAATCAGAAATGTCAAGTTTATTCCAACTCCTGCCTGTTTACCGTCAGTACACAAGATTGGAAATGCATGGTTCTTTATCTCAAGACTTTCTGACCATCAAATCATCTCAGCAACTTAAAATAACAAGACCACATTCATTTATGCTAAAGTGCTCCCTCAAATCCCGATTACGACATTGCGTGGGTGAAGCTATCTACTGTATGCACAAAAGTCTTTAATCCTGCTGGCGAGTAAGGTTTTGCAGGGTGAGCACTCACGGCAAGAAGGTTAATATAGGTGAATGATTTGTGCTCGGCTAAAGCAAAGGAAATTAATTTTTTTTGCATTTACAAGTCGCTGCGTTATTAGCATAATAAGTATACTTAGAGTTTCAAGAGACGATGACATGTGACTGGCAAAACTTCTCCTTCGACAGGAAATCAGGTTACTGAGTAGTAGAGGTTCGTAGAGAGAACATCCGTGCAGACAATAACGTGTTGCCAAGAAGTGTTCGTAGAGAGAGTTCATTAAAACCGCAGGTACAGGGTGTCCCGAAAATGTATACACACTTTCAATAATTTTAAACTCGGTGTTTCTGATAATTTTATTATTTCAAAATGTAAAAATATTTACAAGTGTCATTTCTTTGTTTTCTTACCGCATTTAAAAAAGTTGTTCATAGCCAATAATGAAACTATTTTTTGTTTATTTTGCAGATTTAACCCCTGAACACAATAATGACTGCCAGACTAAATTTTGAAAAAGGAAAATTTATTTTGAAATGCTACTGGGAGTGTGAAAATGCAGTTGAAGTGCAAAGACAGTTGAGGAGGTAAGTTAAAAAAGAACATTCTAAGCCAATTTTCATCACTCGAATTAGAGATAATCTGAAGCTAATGAAACTGTTCAGAACGATTACAAAAAGCCTTCCGGAAGACCACGATCATCAACCAGGACAAAAGAGTACTGGAAACTTTTCAGCGAAGTCCGAGAAAGTTTGTACGACAGGCTTGTTATGAGGTTGGAATTTCAAAATCATCTGCCCATCATCAAGAGGATTCATTGGACCGTTCTTTTCGACGATGCTGCAACCGTTCCCATTTACTTGAACTTGCTGAAACAGTCTGGTATGCCAAGCATCAGAGAAGACTATGAAAATGAAGAGTTTTATTTTCAGAAAGATGGGGCACCTTAACAGTACCATCGCAATTTTAGATCCTTCCTTGATGAGATCTTACCAACCCGCTAGAATGCACGACGGGTGTTTGTTGAATATCCTCCCCGTTCACCAGACCTCACAGCGCTAGTTGTTTCCTCATGGGGATGCCTAAAAGACAAGGTCTATGGTATGAAACCCGCAATCGTCGCTGAATTGAGAGAAGGCATTGAACATGAATGCGCCAAAATACAAAAAAAATTGTTTCATGGTGTGTGCAATTTCATTGCTTCGCATTGTCAACAGTGTCTGGATCAAAATGGAATATTTTTGCATTCTTCATATAATAATATTATCATAAACGCCAACTTTAAAATTATATAAAAGGTGAACGCATATTTTTGAGGACGCCCTGTAGTTAAAGAGAATTCCGTTAAGTCGATTGAAGAAAAATCATCCTGTCCCAAGCTGGTGCAGAAGCCAAATGAGTGTGGACCGTCCCTCCTGCCTATTCTACGTTTTCCTTTTAGTAGTATACTCCATCATACCGTCAGTATCGTTGGCTTCGGAACCTCTGTGAAACCTAACTCCTGTTGCTAGTTACCCAAGCCGCCTGAACTTTTATGGACTTCTGGAAACAGAAATTTTATAACCTAGATTGGGTTTCGCTAGAGGTGTTCGGATATTCTTGCCGCGTTTCTCAGCACGTAGACGAAGGTCGCTTAAGGTTTCACGACCTCAGTACATGATGTGCATGTTCTTAACCACGCAAAGGTCAATATAAGTTCAAAATTTCAAAATTTTAAATTAACCTAGAAATAAATGCACGAACCTGGGGTAAAGCCTTTGGCACAGACTTCTCCAGGTTAAAAAAGTATTTCTAAAGTTGCTAGAGAGTAAAGCAACTTCCTACATTAACGAATTACAGTTCTAACGTTAATTCTTTTATTATTTTCTGCTATGGCCGGAAAGATAGGATAAACTCATGACTTGAGTGGGGCAGTGTAAAATCTTAGCCAAGGCTGCTCAGCTTCGTCATTTCGCAAGTTTCATCTAGTTCCGCAGTTGTTGGAAGCACGCTCAAATAAATCGTCAAGGATGCTTACCTCACTATGCTTGAAATGGCATTAACGATCTTCGTTCTTATCCAACTCTTTTTCTCCTGCGATCATCACCTGCAGCACTGTTTTGACTTTTGCACGCCTCATCCTCCTCCTCCTCGTTCAAGGCTGTCACTACTTTTTTACTTACTCAAAATTTGTCTTTCCAATCTAGCTCGTAATCTTTACTTAGCCATTTTTTCTAGGCCGCCGAGATTCTTATTTCAAACTACTTGCATTACATTTCGTGACTTGTTTGTTAAGGCTTTCGCCACTTACTAGCATGTTCAGCGGTCCAACCGTTCGCGGTCCTATGCCTCCATGTTTTTTAGGCATTGGCGTCCTGAGTCCCCGCCTGCATGCGGTCATAGAGCAGTTATCGAATTTTGGGGTCTCCTGACGCATGAGGCTTGCGGTAGTTTTGGCCCCTGGATGAACGTTCAGAAGACACTCGTAGCGTGGGAAACCGTTAGGTAGCAGGCGATACGGTTACACTTTCTTACCTGACGCCACTCCTCTCTCCCCCCTTCCTGAGACGGCACTCAGAAGCTTCTTTAACACGTCAACTCGTCATGCGCGTTACATCTCTTAGCTTATCCCACGCGAGGTTTAATCTGCTACTCTCCCCTCTTCTCATCCTTCTCCCCCCCCCCCCCCCCCCCCGGCGTCCACGGTCGGTTGAGCTGTGGGCATACGGGGTTTATGGGCCACTGGTCAGCCGATTCCGCAACCGTGGGAAGGCAGCGTGACAACGTGCCGTCAACACTCAAAGTGGCCTCGAAATAGGCGGCGTCGCTAACATCAAAGTATCACCCTGTCAGGCACTAAATTCGAATCTTAAAGAGGCATGTATTTTAGAGTTGTAAAAGCTTGCCTTCTCAGACGCCTTGTCAAGGCACTTTAAAGGTAGCAGCATGCTACTAAAAGAGCCTAGTAGTGTTGAGGCGGCAGACCATCCCTTTCGAGTTGGTCCGTTTGTTGCCATTTATTTGCTGACAGTTCCTAGCACGTTTCGTGATTTAAAAGCATGAAAAAAGTGTAGGTGATCACAGTTTTAGTTTTGCTAGCTAATTTCCAAATGTATTAGCTATTTCTCAATAATACTTCACCAGCCCGATTCTTTTAATCAATGCAGCAAACCAAGGAAAAATAACTCAGTAATTATGGAAGAATTTCAGCTTTTGAAGGGGTTTCACTGTCCCAGTTTAAGTGACTCATTGTGTAAAACTCCCCTAATCCTCGCAGAGAACCTGGTTCCGATTTTCGTTCCGAAAATGGACGGATTAGCGTCCTAAAAGGTACAACAGTTTACTTCGCAACAATGTCGTCGCTGTCACCACTAAGCCATATTATTTAATTCGTTTATAGGGCTTATTTTTCCATTCGTTGTCGCTTATGACTGTGAATATAGTCAATTTGTTTGTACATAGGGCCACAATGAATTCAGTAAACATTGTTGGCGGCATTGTATCCATTGTCTTCCTAGCTGGTTATGGTTTTTGAGGACATTGGTTCGTCTGTTCCCGTGTCATGGTAATTTTGATTTCCGTTATGCATGTTTCTCAAAGGGCCCCAAATTCTGCATAATGTAGCTGATCGTCACTCGACTACTGTAGCTGAGACGTCATTGATCTCGTTTTTACAGAGTTTGTGGTTTAAAAAAATTTGTACAAAGATTATATGGAGTGATTCATCCTCAGTCTTGGGTTTTGCGTTCCAGAAACCCCGCAAGGGGTGAAAATCCTTGAAGTAAAAACCAGCTATTTATAAGGTTATTTTTATACATTTCATGTCCGTCTCTCTCCTTTATTCTTATAAATAGTTCCCACATAGTTAAACGGCAGAAACCCGATATATTCTCTTTCATATTCAGTAAGACTCATGCATACAAAGATACGTCTCCTGTAGCATGGTAAAGTTTTATTTACTACGTACTACAGCTTACCACTAATAGTATCTCGTGTACGAAAATAACCGGGCCGACCAACTTATGAAGCATGTACTGGAAATAAAAAAAGAGGTATTGGCCGCAAAAAATAGCAAACTGGCGAAATATCTACGAAGTATATATCTTTAGGTATTTTTGCGTAGATACTCTGAGATAGAGTGAAGCCCCGAAAGTCGAAGCGCGATATAGCGTGGAAATATTTTACTAACAGATTTATTGCAAACGTTGATAAGACCCTGTTAACACGAAAATCCATGGCATTGGCATGCAATTTCACAACGAATCAGTCACAATGTGCATGTTTTTAGTGAACTAGTTGGTTCAGAAAAAGACCCGTAAATATGCCAATTGAAGACGATTTTACCTTTCGAGAAAATTCATTAAACTGAATCAACCTACCGTCGAAGTTCGATAGATGCTGAAATAAATAGTCTCATCGAACTATGGCTTACGGTCCAAATTTAAGGAATTTGGGAATTAACCATAAGTTGTCAGAAAGAACATTGTCATTTCAGTAGAAAAATGAAAAGCAGACTAAGGTATGGGAACGATATGTTTATTTGCGACTATTCAGATGGAGGATGTCACACCGGAGGCTTAATTGTTCATCCCACCCGAGAACTCAAAGGACCACTTCCTGCATGCTAATGAATTTACTGTATTCATAACATGAATGCAACGCAGAAGTTCAGATTGTGTTTCGCCTAGATTTCCGTTGAACCATGAAGTAGCCATTTTTTCAAGTACATACTTTTTGTTAGCGGTCAGAAAGAAGTATTTTAAAAAGTCAACATCCTGTAGTTAGTGAAATGACTTGTGAATAGACTACACGGTCATCGGTGTTTCAACCTTATTCTATGCCGATTAGCGAGTGAGTATTGATCTTTCGCAAATATGGGTATGTTACACGAATTTGGAGCCATACTGTTGTGTCAAATAACAGTTGCGTGAATACTAATATGCTCATCATGGCTTCGAGATTGTTGCCTCTATGTTGGAAATGAATAGCTGCCGTGAAACACTCTGCTAAAGCTTCCAGTATAAAGCTTCAGGGGGATATTGATCTCACAAGAAGCGTTTAGACGCACGAGCCATCTACCCCATTCCCTTTGTACGTGGAATGGGCTAGATCGGTCAGTGCGCGAAATTGGAAGCAATACAACACAAAATCCAAGTCAATTCTTCTGAAGTTGTAGCACAGTGGTCTCTTAATCATAGGATTTGCAGCCACTTGCCTCAAGGGTACTGCAAAATAATCGCAGCTTCATTGATACTGATGTGTTGTCATTGCATTTTTATGTCTGCTATCTGAATATCAGCATATAAAATAGGGGAAATGCATGCATACTCGACTCTCTGTACTTGCTTTAAAGGAACTAGCCTCTTATTCACTTATCGAAAGGGGAGAAGGGTGAAGTCTTGAAAAGAAAATGATCCTTGTTTGTGTACCTCCAAGCATAGTCTAAAGAACAAATTCCGTTTTAGGCGACTAGCCCGTGTGTAAGGTGATTTCCCGGTGACAGATGTGCACAGCCCTACATGAAGCTATAAATAGGCTTCCTTGTGCCTGCAAACTATAAAAGCAAAATATCCTATGCGGTGTTGATATTTACATACCTAAGGACATTAGCCGAAGCCAATGATTGCCGCGCACACGAATTCACAGCACGACACTTTGTGAGAATCAAAATAATCCTTCCTTAAATCAGAAAAATTAAAAAACTGACGCAGTTTTCTTCTCCGAAAACACGAATACTTAATGGCGTCTACAGCATAAAACCGCGTCCCCGTAAACTTCCCGCTGGACTGGTGGGATGAACATGCCCCGTTAGAAAAGATCGATTGTCTGTATTTATTACTTTGGTTCGCAACCGTTTCATTATAAGACTTTCATTGAAAGAAAAAGGAGTCCCGAGTGCTAATGCATAGTCGGGTCTTTTATTTACAAGATGCTGCACGACCGAAACTACCCGTACGCAAACGAAAAGTAGGGACCAGTAAAGATTAAGACGATTGTTGAAAATACGTTATGAAGAATGAAATGTCATACCCTATATTTTGTGAGGAAAGTAACGAGAGCGTTCGGTTTTCCGGGAAGAGAGGTACCTTGAGGAACGAAATACGAATAGTGGGTTTGAATTCTGAAGGTCCCTAGACCAGATGCTTGCAAAAAATACTTAAATAATTTAACCAGAAAGAGGACAGTTCACTTATTTCCAAAAAGAGCAGCAACAGAAGACAGGGCCTCCATTTTTCACAAAGTTATTTTGGTAGGCTGATGAGGGCAGATTAAGTAACAGTAGCGTGCAGAAAACATACTTATGCTTGAAATGATTGTTGTTATTTTCGCTAACCGACCGTGCTGCCAACCCTTGAAATCCTTGTTTGTCTGTAAGCTTTTGAATATTCCTCTGCACGGGTTTTTATTTTACCTTTACCGTTTTTAATATACTTGTGTTTATTATATACAACTAATGATTAAGAACTGCACACCTAAATTGCTCTCAAATAAACTGGATTCAAGCCAAACTCTTTGGTGCATTGTATCAAGGGGAATTTAAAACGGCCCATTAGTTGCCTCATGCCATTTGATGAAAACGGGACAATTTGAACTTTTTCATAAAATCTGTAACGAAGCAGCATGAAAAAAGTTCGAAACACACAATCTAGTAGATGAAAAAGGGCAAAATTGCTTTTTAAGGCCCCTCTAGATATCTACCTCTCGCCCAACTGCTTAACGTATTTTGTGGTCAAACATTTAATCATTGGCTAGTGAGCGTAAATTAATATGTAGTTGTGGCGGAATCGATCAAAAAATTTTAAATTAAATAAGATTATTTTTGTTTTAGTTTGCTAAAAAGAATCAAATTCAATCAAAATAAACTTCTATTGCGTAGGATACGAATGCTGATCGAAGGAAATTTGACCTTTTGTAGGCGGAATTTAACGAAAATTGAAATTCGTCCTCCTGTTGGTGAAATTAAACGAAAGAATCTAAAGTCAGGCTACCGAAAATTTGAACGTGGTTTTTATCATAAGTCGGCTGGATTTTTGCGGCCCCTATAATCAATTTTACCGAAAAAAGTCACTCAAAATGTGGTATAAAAGATCAGTGGATGTTATCAAAAAGACTAGGGTCCATCAGAACAAGGTCGTGGTTACCATATGGTTTAGTTGGTTGCTCAGTTTTAATTTTGCCTTCAGTAGGTAAGCAATTTAAAAGTATTGTGCTGTCCTAGTTGTTCGTGCAAAATAAGTATTCTGTCGGCTCCTTTTTACAAATAAATGCTGCTGTTTATGCTTGTTTTAAATTCATACCGAGGACAAAATATTTCAGGAAACTGATACTCAGTTAGCTTGGAATTGTGGTTTTTAAAGAGGTATTTAAAAAGCAGATACAAACTTCTTATAGGCCCTTCATCGACGTGACAGGAGTGCAGGAAATCTCCCCCTCCGGAAGGCAGGTGGGCTTGCGTTACACTTCACGAAGCTTAAATATTCCCTTGTCCTAAGCTTGGCACTAACTCTAGCCTATCTTAACCCGAACCATGTCTTTACTCTTAAATCTAACTTGACTTCTAAACAAATTTCCTGGAAGTGAGTATCGAGCCACTTGTACTACGGATTGACCCTGTAAACATGTCTTACAATGGGGGATGTGAGGCGCATTTAAACGTCCGCTAAGAGAACGCATACTTAAACCTGTATTTCTTTAGACGAAGAAGGTAACATCAGAATGCCGATTTCTGCCTAACTTCTAGCTAACCAATGGCTACCCTGATGTCAGAATTTTCCGAAGTTTTTTTACGAGGACAATTACAGTGAATTACTTGTGGGCTGTCTATGTGGCCTGAGCGAGCTAGCTGTCAAGGCAAGGGTCACCACGGCTGACGAATATATGTGACAGACAGAAGAACTGTAGTCAAAAACTAGAACGGCTTCTTCTATCGCGACGAAAGGACACACAAGTGAGATCCCAGCCACCCACGCCTTCGTGCGAAATCATCGTGTGTTATGTTTAAGGAGCAGGTCGTGCATATGGCAAGCGGAGCCAAGCCATTTAACTCTGGCAGTCACTGCGCTTAATCCCCACTCCAGCTATGAGATCAGACTGGTGTTTGAGAAAGGGAAGAGTGAGGGCAAAAATCTAGCATACTTTAATTTCTCATGGTTCGCTTAAAGCCATGGCATGGAAGGCTGCCAAGTAAAGGGATAACTCGTTCCTCTTCTCAAGATGGAGAGTCAGAGTGCAAAGCATTCTGTGGCAGCATGTGTATATTTCACAGGGCTTTTGACACGAATATGCACTTACAATTTCGGTCTACGCCTAAAGACCTTATATATACTGATATATACCGCGATCAGAAATTAATTTCTCTGGAGATTAAAAACCTAAAATTTTCTCAACTGGTATATCAACCAGAAAGCAGATAGGGAAAGCGGGGGACCCACTGATGAGCCGGACTCCTAGCAGCTGTGTCAAGCAGCGGCAGAATACCGGTGAAACACGTGTCTGGGCCTTTTAGCAAGTACCTAGCCTGTTAGTATGGTAAGTTACAATGCAACGCATCCTGCCTAGTATGACCTTTTTAGCACCCCCGGTCACTCGTGCGTAGGCCTGGGGGTTCTGTGGCATGCCCGGGCGCAGACTCACACCGTGTCAGCCACCTGCACCTTATACCATCTCTGATCTTCTTTTTTAAAACATGGCTTAGGTGGAGGAGGCAAGAGTGTGGTAGATGCATACATCATACGCATAGAACTCTCATAATCTTCATTGAAAGCAGACTTTGGCAACTCTGAGTTCTTGTTGCTAAGGTATGACATTAGAATACAGACGACGAGGAGCAGTCTTGGAAACTTGGATCTGACTGCGGAGCTGAACACAGTTATTTCGCCAGCGGCCAACCCCCCGTGGCAAGATGATTTATAAGCGCAGCGCCAAATATTCCCATTATCGGGGAAAGGTCGCGCAGCGTACTCCTGCTTTGATCCCTGATCTTTCTTACATCCGTCCCACTGGCTGACAAGTTCAAATCACCTCGACTGAAGATTGTTAGATCAAGCGCAGTAGCTGACGTGGCATCGCACACACACTTTTTATCTACCCACTTGACTCTTGTTTATATTTGGCAGCCCATTTGCGCGGTGCCCACTTTGAGACACACCGGCCCGGCCAACTGGCCATTTTGGGTGCATGTGGCTCTTTCTAGTGCATAACCAGGACGCCTGATCAGCCGAGAGCTTCACCACAGCACCTGCCAGAAAATTGGATAATGCCTTGAATGACGAAAGTCATGAAACGGCAGCTGAAATTCTGAAGTGAGATTTCAGTTAGAAGTTGTTATGAAGTGCGACTGTATGTATCATGCTCTCGGGCTATTTTAGTCGCAGCATGGGGCCCGATCGTGAGTGCGCATCCTTTCAACCGACTATAAAATCACATTCGGACAAAATGGGACAGGTTAATTTTAGCAATGATGGCGCATGTCCATGTAGACCCAAAATATTTTATATAAATCGATGCCATTCGATCAGTTAGGTTTGCATTAAATTGGGCCTTCAATCAATTTTCTGCTCAAAGCAACAACGCTTTCATTTAGAGAAAACTTTAGACTATGAGCTTCCCGGAAATCGTTGAAGCTCCGTCTGTTTAATAAATGTATGCTCTCACTTACAAACGTCGTAAAACTGCATGATCTTCTTTAAAATGGAAGATTGGAAACGCATGGTTGCAACAGCTAGTGGGTTCAAAATAATTCAGCACCTGAAATATTTACTTTAAATTAGAAAATACATTTGTTTGAAGTCGAAACATAAAAGGAAGGACTTTTTACATTCGCTGCCTATAGAAAATTAATTGAATTTAAACGAAAATTAAGACGCAGTGGAAAAACATACAAATTTAATAATCACTTTTTGTCGAGTCTGCTTCTTGCAGGCAGTCGGAACTAAGGTACATATAAGTGAACCTTCATCAAAATGTCTGCTAAAAAAGGTTTAATGTTGAATGTGTTCATCATCTTACGCACGAGCCGCAGTCCTTAACAAACGGCCTCATTTCCTGGATTGTCTTAAAGTTTCAAAAATTCCCATCAGAGAATTCGGAAAAATATCGATAAATTCTACTCGGGCCATTATGTTTATATAGAAAGAGGGGGGGTAAAAAGTAACAAGCTGGCAAGTATATTTAGCATAACAGGCAAATTAGTCATGAGAAAAGGGAGGGGGGGTGATAGTACTCAGCCGGGTGCGAGGCGATCAAGACCCCGGCGAAGCCTTTAAGGAAATTTATAAGGTCCCGCGAAGCTACCCAAATCCCTGGGTCAGCGTTTGCTACCAACAACAAAAGCAACCGCCATCCCGTTGAGGAAGCCGGTTTTGTGCGCGCAAAAGAACCTCCTGCAAACCTTCAGCTTAGCATGGCCAACGGTTACATAGGTGTCTGCATCTTTCCGCGCTTCCTATCCCTTCCCACCCTTCCCCCCCCCTCCTGTCCAGATTCAACAAACCCTCATCGCCTCGCAACCAGCCGAGTACTAAAAACCACACCCCCTCCCCTTTTCCCATGACTAATTTGCCTGTAACGGTGAACATAATTTTCAGCATGCTATTTTTTACCCCCTCCCAATGGAAATTTAATGGCCCAATGAGAATTTATCAAAAGCTACGTATGCTCGTCAGATAGGCTTCTGAGGCCTCATTTCTGCGCAAAGTGGGCCATAAGCGAAGTCATGGTTTTAATACCGCTAGCCTACCAACTCAATCGTGCGTTTCTCCATACAGCTTGACATTGTGGTTTGTCAATGAAGAATTCAAAAGCTACCCACTAAAATCCTACATGTGATAGACAACTACATCATTATTTTTTGGCTGGTGTACTCAATCCCGCCACTTGCAACATTGTGCTCGGATTCTCGCATTTTTCAGGATTCGAAAACGTCTGAAATATCCTTTCAATCACGTAAAGGGGTAGGCGTTTCCGGTGATAAAGTCCGTGAGTTACTGGGGAAATGGTTTGGTCTACTGTCTCACCGTAGTCTTGTTTATATCTCCACATCGCCACTGCCCAAATAGCGCCTGGTAGCTGCATTAACTTTACACAAATGAGAGCTTCAAAAGTCGGCGTTTGGTTGAGATTGTGATCGGTGCCCAGTACGTGTTTTGTTGTAGAACTCGGCCTAGTCTGTTTGGGAGGTGTTCCGCCGGCCGAACTACCGACTGCCATTGTGTGACCCAATGTACTAGTTAGGTCGGCACCCTTTCCTCTTCCCTTGCACAACCTGCTCTACAATGCTCATCTTCGATCTGTTTTCCTTTTCAGTACGGCGCCCATTCCACCTCAGGCGACTGATCAGCTAGGCGGTGGCCTGATGCTGGTGTTGGAGGAGAGAGTGAGGCCGAATCTCAGCGCATTCCTTGCCTCACTAAAGACAATATGATGCGCTTGAATCTGTCGCGGTGCGCTAAAAGCCGTCGCTTGGAGGGTTGCCAACAGACGGGATAAATTGGACACCGCCGTCGGCCCAGTGTGTCTTATTGGATGGAGTGGCTCACTGTGGGCTCACTGTGGGCTAAGAGTCAGGCTTAATGGCCTCTTCTTAATGTGGCCTTTATTTCACTCTCAGTCAGGAGCCTACCTAGCGAGGCGTGCTGTTGGTAAGGTGTTGAAGGTTGGTCGCGCCAGCCGCCTGCGCTCTCCCGCTTCTCTGATCTTCTTGACTTTTGTCTTGACAATGGGTCCGGTGTGGGGGTTTTGAGAGAGTAGAGTAGGTTCTCCGCGAGTCTAATTTCACTAGAATCCAGCGAAAATCACCGCGTTTATCTCAGCTTGCTGAAGCGCGTGGTGGACGTCGTCGAACTCGATGGTTGGATTGTCATGTCGTCGTAAGCAGTGATTGTGTGCGCAAGTCGGGATGGCCATTGACGCCAGGCTATGTCCATTCGATCACTCTATGGAATTTGTACTATTTTATGGTGGTTATCTGTTCACGTTTGAATGGGAGGCAAGCACTTGCAGAGTTCTCCAGAATCGACAATTTTCCAGAATTTACAGCCTTGAGATGGCAATAATTTTGGAAAAACACCTCGCACTAGCCAGTGCTTATTGGAGGATTCTTGAGGAAATTGACCCTATCTTCAAACATTTCATCAAATAATGCAGAAGTAGAATTACAAAACAGAACACTGAAATCCCCTTTGTAGCACTGGGGAAACGCCTATGATATGGAATTGTGGGTCATCGCAACTTGCCGTTCGATAAGTGGATCTATCGAATTGCATCTTCATCGATACAAAGAGCACACAAGAACACTCCGATTATCCACAGAGCCCATCCCACCACTTAGAAACCGAATATTAATTGCATCAGGGTTCACTAACCTTAACTGTATTTTGGCGTGTGTTCAGAAAAGGACTCACAAATTATGATAGAGTAGTTTGCTCCGGTTGCGCATTCAACCTAGCCTTTGTGCGTTTTTGTCGCTAAAAAAGAAAATTAAAACCACCGCAGAGACAAGAATTGCCATATCTGGCCTACTCGTTCTCATCATTCAGTCGTAGCATGAATGCTCAGTTTTGGAGGCTGACCCACTTGGTCACTAAACCGGACACTGTAACAAACTGTTTTAGGGTCCACCGCGGAAACCGAGCCCTGAAAATTCTGTAATATGGTACCGGTAGCAATAGGAGTTATATGGGTGGGGCAATACAGGAGCGCAGGAGAGAAGGTAAAAGAAATATATCAAATAAAAACAGGAAATATTAGAGAAAATTATTATAAAAAGCAAATATCGAGCAACGACAACACTTGCGATACTTAAAAAATAAAGTTAAATAATAAATAAATTCTTATTACCACCGGCCTCATCTCACAGAATTCTTGGGCTTGGTTTCTGTGGTGAGCCCTATAATAGACTGTTACCCCTAACGCTCATCCCTTGTGCCACGACGGCATGCTCTTGTGGAAGTGTTGGAAATCACGGGGAGTAGCTTTCATCGCACAGCTTTATTGTAGAGCAAAATGTGACGTTCTGACCGCCCATACCATATCACACTGATCTATCGATTTCGTGGCCAATATGCATAGCCCGTGCAATGTATTTAGGTTAGGTCAAATTTGGCATCGAACGATTAAAGCAATCGGTTATTTAGAACAGAGCTAAATAAATCGTATGCTTAGCTCGTTGAAACTGGCCCCAGCATGGTCCACAGAATGCGGTCTTTCATTTTAGCCGCAAAAGTGGGCTCCCTATGTCCTTTGGATCTGATAATCTCTCTGTCCTTTGTGGGATTATATTATCTCGAAGGAAGTTCATCTTTTCCATTTTTTAATGCTGTTCCTGCTTCTTAGCTCCGTGATCTGTTCAGGTTGCATAAAATTTTAGCAATATTTCTAAAGTTATATACTGTTGGGCTGTCCCGGACGTTCGTATGGTAATTACTTATCCAAACTGGTACTATTTCATATTTTGTTTGATGCGGGTAAAAAAGATATATGATTTTACTTCTCTAGCCAAGCGCTTTAAGGATTTTGTAAAATAACTTTTAATTCAAATTAATGCTTGCTCAAAGAAAATAGAGTGTCAGATCGACAAAGAGAAACATTTTCGGCATCTTCTTTTATTTGAGTTTGGTCTATAAGTTAACGTAGCTGAGGCCGCCAGAACCATTTGTGCTGTTAACTGGAAGCATAGGTCAGAACTTATTTGCCCCTTCCGAAAAAGGCGATTTCGGCCCGGCGAGTGCTTCACGGTATGAACGGAAGTCAGACCTCGATTACGACTATTTTTATGTTTTTTATCATCTCTGCAGACCCCTGGCCAGCAATTGGGGAATTGGCCAGTGGGATAGGATGCGGCAAATCAATAATAGCTAGTCATCTGCGATGGATGTGAAAGGGGCACCATGTTGGTTCTTGGGTTCCGTACACTTTGATTGCCGCCCGTAAGATTCAGTCGGCAAGGGTTTCTGCTTCATTGCCGGCCCGAAATCGCCTCATTCCTTCGAGAACCAACCCCTGGTCCTCATCCTCGCACGACTATGCTGCATGTCTGGTGAGACATGGAGGGAGTTGTCCTTAATGGATTGCTCGAACGGGAATAGACCATTAATGTAGAGCTTTACAGCCAAGAGCTTCGCCAGCTAGATAGGGCAATTAAAAAACGCCCAAACAGTCGAAATGGCCTCATTTTGCAGGACGGCAACCTCAGGCCTCAAGTCTCAAAAGTCCTTAAGAAGGTCATTAAATAGTTCGGTTGGGGGTTCTTTCACATCTATCATATTCTCCGGACCCTGTTCCACCATTTTACCAACTTTTTTCGGTAAGTGGAAAATAACTTGACGACGCGACATGGATTTTAAAACTTGAGTCGGCAATAGTAGCCTATGTAGGCCCACCCATTAATCTCTACTCCCTGCATGTTTTCCTACGAAAACGGTGATTATAGGGTTTTATGGGTGGGGAAGTAGGACACGCAGTGGAACAAAATTTAATAAAGGCTAAATGTATTTTTTTTAATTGTATTTAGAAGTATTTTTGATTTATATCTGTAGATTTTCCTAATCTGTATTATCGTTTAACTTATTGAGGAAAAACCCGATTATCATAAGTGCATGTTCCTTGAAATTCCTCAAAAAATAGAAATGGTGGCAAGAAAGTCGTTTACTTCAACTTACCTGAGCTTCAGTTTACCGTTCTGGAGTAAGCTTAGTATAGTCCGCGGCGCGAAGCGCCACGCACACCTTCAATTTACATGCGGAACAACTAACTCCCAGCGGCCGCGGGAAGCAACTTTGACTACATTTTTTTCACTTGACACTTCTAAAAATTTCCCCCTCTGCCTACTCTATTTCTTCACTCCCGAAAACTCTATAACCACCGTTTTTGCAGGACAAAATGCTGGGACTAGGGGTATGTGTGTGTGAGCCAACATAATCTACTTTTGCCCTTGATTCGATGACATCTTTGCGTTCAAACCCATGGATTTCTTCAAGTGGAGCATCTAAAAACTGCTTAATTGTGGGAGGAAACTGTAAACGACGAAGGAAAATGCATAATTGATTAATTCTCTGAATGCTATTTAATGATATTTAAAAAATTTGAATGTAGTAGAACCTCGGTTAATCAGCTTAATCCGTTCCAGCACCAAGCTAGTCATCTGAAATGCTCGTCTTACGAAAGGTAGTCAATTAGCCTGCGTCAAGTCATCGCTTGGCTGCAGTCGAGGACCAAGGACCCACGCCCTGGAAGCTAAACTCAACGGCGGATGCAGGCACACACCCACTCATTGACAACTCGTTGACTGGGCGAAAGCTTGCCAATCGAAGCAGATTTTTCTGCTAGTGGCTCGCTTGTTACCTGAAATGCTTGTAGGTGGAGCTGCTTGTAACCCAAGGCTCCATTGAGATTATACGAGAGGGGCATGCGTTTGTCTATCCTGATGTGAATGAGCATTTCCATTTTGCCTGGGGACTGAGGGCTGATGGTTCCGCAGGCCATTGCCTGGTGACGATAAATTAACAGTATTGCGTTAAAAAATGGCGCAGACCAGGGAACGAGATATGCTCAGTCAATCCTCCATCTCCGATCATGCATTGGGGAGGACGAGAAGTGATTTCAGTCCTACTGCTGTCATCACATGGTCTTGCGCGCAGGAGAAGTTGCAGCCTCACAGACTGTTGAGCTAGATAGTCCGAAAGTAAGCCAGTCCAAACGTGACGGGTCTGTGACAATCCTTTGGACAAAATTTGCACATACGACTTTTGCTATTGCACACGTCATGTCGACTGACATTGAGAGTACAGTGAGACCTCGGTTGAGTTTCATCTGTTCCAACAGCGAACTCATCATGTGAAACGCTCGTCTTTCGAAACGTATCCAATCAAAATGCATCCGTTCACTGATTGGTTGCAGGCTACTGAGGAGCCACACCCCGGGAGCAGGACCCAACGGTGGACACAGGCAACCACACACATTGAAACCGCGTTACCTGAGCGGAAGCTTGTCAATCGAAGCAGATTTCCTGCTAGCAGTTCGTTTGTTATCTGAAATGCTCGTAGGTGGAGATGCTCGTCACCCGAGACTCCAGTGTGCTTGAAAGCCGCATGAACTTATGGGACAACCCAACAGATAAGAAGCGTACATTCTTGCTTCAGTCTACAGTCTTTACTTTGAAAATTTGATTTGGCAAACATGTGTTTTCAGAGACTCTTTATCAAGCCAGTACATTTGCAGAGATAATTAAAATTTTACAGTTGACCAGGGTTAATAAGTGTGCTTTGATTAAAACTTATCGTTTTCAAGCTGCCCGCATAGTGCAGAGGTCCTTGTGCACGGGGAGGAGGGGGGGGCTGGAAATTGGGTTAGGTTGTGGGCATTGGGCAAGTGTCAGGTATCTGGAGTGATAATTACTGTCATTTGACGATTTATAAATGTCTGTCCTTCCCATCCTATTCATTGTAATCTGCCTACCATTATTATAGTTTGCTTACGACTATGCATTATGCTCTTAACCATTACCTCCCATAATTTTAACAACTTTGATTTTTGCCATGAAACTTGGATACCTATGGTAAAAAAAGCGTGAGAAACACGATGAAATAGTCCGATTTTTAAAAAATTTCATGTGGATATCAGAGAAATATACCTAATAGATATAGCATGAAGGTTAAATATGCGTTTATGCAGACAGATAATTACGAAAGCTCTTAATTTTTAAGTGATCTCATATGAGATCACCGAGAGGTAATGGGTTAAACCACTCCATTCGTGCACTCTTCCCGGCTGCTGGTCTATCACATCCCGTCCTAGTCGATAACAGTGCACAATTTTTTTCCAGCAACCGTCAGGCACTTTGCTGGTCGGATTTCCGAAGGAGGCGCTCAGTCCATTTATTCGAATCTACGTAACCCCACTTAGCGGGATGTTGCCATATCTGCCCTCGTATATCAGCTTATCAACAATCGGCCATATCACCCCTGGTTTTATATGACTCCCACTACGGACCGGACTTAAGACTGCCTAAACCAAACTGCGAGCACGACTCTATCAGGACACGCTTTAATTGAGTCACTCAAGAGTTCGAGCGAATCCATAAATACTGGTGTAAGTGGGAGGGGCAGTAGGCGGGGGGGGGACAGGGGGGACAGGTGGGGGGAGGGGGGGGGCGGGGCGAATGGCGCGCTTAGAAGTAGTCCCTCATTGCACGTCCGCCACTGCCCTCGCTCCCAGCCCCAACCGGCTGACAGGCTCGATTGGTACGTGGGGAGAGGGAAGAGGAAGAAAGGTCAACATTATGAAGAATCCATTCTCACGGCAATCTAGCGCATTCCTTATCACGATAAAATGGGCAGGTTTAAATATCCATGTCATGACGCGCTAAAAGTTGTGGTTTGAGAGGCGAGCGTCGACTGGCTATTTGGCCTTATCAGCCGACTACGTGCGAGCTCGTCTCCGGTCTTCTTGACTCCGTCTTGACGCCGGATGAGGGAGGAGAGCGAGCGAGTGTGGCAGATGCCACTAAAGTCTACCATCGTCACTGTAATCTAATTATCGCCATGATCTAGCCACTCCGAAACGCGGCAGACGTGCCCGCTCTCTGCGTTCGAACTGTCGCTTTCCCGGTGCGAAATGTAGAAAATAAAATCAGATTTCTCATCTTTGAGGTCGTGTACTGTACGCTTTTTCAACCCTCTAGTGCTTGCATTTTACCACACAGGATTTTATAGAATATCCGCTAGCGAAAATTCCGCGTAAAACGTCCCTCTTCCTTTCCTCCCTCCCTTGGGAGGACCGTGCGTGAAGGGCTGTCCAGTTTAGAAGTGAGGGAGAAATGGCTGAGAGAATGGCGCCATTTTGGACGGCATTCAGTAGCCGCAAGTTCAGTTAACTGCAGTAGGTTGCACGGCTTCTGTATAAGTAAAAGCCGTGCTAATCAATCAACTTTAAGTGTCGAGACTGTCTCCCGGTTGTGCAAGCCCTAAGAAAGACAAAGAGGTAGGGAGGGGTGGGGGCGGCTGGATCCTGCGGTTGGCGTTGTATCCGTGGCAGTTGCGTAGTAAATCGTCATGGTCTCATCTTCTAAAACTGTTATTCTATCCCACCGAGGCCACGAATTTTTCCACAATTAGGTCAACTTACTCATTCACGTCTGCCGAACCCGCCTAATAATTAAGTGAGCCTGGTAGTCATTCTGTTTATTCTAGATGATCGCTCAGGAAATCTTGCCTGGGCAGTCAGCTTACTATATCCTTAATGGTGGATTCTCTACGAGTAGTAGGCTGGGCAGGTAAATCAATCCAAATGTGAGTAAATTCAAAGCTTCGGCGTGCCTTCAGTGGAAGAGCGTCGACTGTACAAAAACCTTCCCTGTTGTGTGGGTTCGAAGTCCACTGAGGCTGCGAATTTTTCACAACTGAATTATTTAAATCTGCCAAAACCCCCTAATATTTATTCTGCGAATTTTCTCTTCGTTGACTGGCTTCAAGTAAACTTCTTTCGACCTAGTCCAGCACTCGTGCTACATATACAACCAGTGAACCAGTGTTTAGAGTGTATCGTCCTGTGAACCTTCTAAAAAGTGTTCTTTCGTATACAACGTCCCGCTTTCTTTCTTTCTTTCTTTCTTTCTTTCCTTCCTTTATTTCGTGACTGCAGGGTTACCAACTAAGAAGTGCGAGTGCAATGGGTGGGAGGTTGGTCGCTTTATTTGACGGATAGGCTGACTGTGACTGACTCCTAGTTCAGTTAAAGGGGGTTGTTTACACAGGCCATGTGCACCTAAAAGCCGCGGTAATCAGTCAGCCGTGAGACATAAACGTGTCGGGACGGCCTCGCAGCAGCCGCGCGAGCGCTAAGACCGACAAAGAGGGGGCCAGTGTCCTGCTGTGCGCGTTGGACCGGTAGGAAAAGCACCAAGGCCTGACGGTTGCGGAGTCACAGTCTCATCTCCTACAGCTGCTACCCTAAAGCTTTGCTTTCGACTGATACTTTGTTCTTTGTTGATCGGCTTCAACTAAATTTATGTCTGCCTGGTCGAGCCCTCGTACCACCTGCTTGCGCATAACCGGTGTGACGGAAGGAGGATTGATACTAACCTGCGAAGCAGACAAATTTGACCAAAGGAGAAGTCGCCAGTCGAGCATTTGTAATCGCTTTCTGTTGGTGATACCAGATGCTCCGAAATCACAGGTGTGATACAACACCGAAGCCAACAGCTACCAGCCTGACAGGAAATTCCAACTATCCGTTGATTAATACTCACCGATCCCTAACGAAATTTGCTCTTCCCGTTCTGTCTTGTGGCTCACTCAGAGCCCCACCAGCAACTGTAGGCAGATGAGCACTATCAGCGAATACGAGGACGACGGAAATAGTCATTTATGACTTCGTAGCCGTCCCTGGCCAGGTATGTCCAGCTCCAGGTAGTGTACCACCCTAGGTTAGAACCCACGATCTTAAGGCAGGACGGGACGAGTGAGTTCCGTTAGCGATCGGTGAGTGTTTGTCAACGAGTGCCAATATCCCCTACCTAAACCCACAAGAAAACGAGTCCGTGGCTCAATGGTTAGAGTGTTGACTGCATGATCCACGAGTCGCGGGTTCCAGCCCTGGTTATGATCGGCATATGGTGGCTAATAAACTAGAAATGGAAATTCTAGTCTCCTTTGCGTTTGCCAGTAAGGTTCACCAACCCAAACTGTGCGCCATAACTCTTTTCAGTCTTTCGGATCAATAAAGCGGTTGCTTAATCCTACAAAAATGTTGTTTTATTGGAGATGCTCAAAGACTAGCCAGGGCATTGTTCCACAAGCTTTCAGTCGGTATTTTAGTGGCCTCTCTCATCAGAGCTTAAGTGGGTTGTAACAAGGGTACACATTCCAGTTCTCGATTAGGCTTAGGCTGCAGTGTTCGCTGCTGCCAGAGTCCCTCCTAACGCGCGAGGCCATAGACAATGTCACTGAGAGCATAGGACCTCGCGTGAAGGCTGTTCTCGACGTGCCTCGAGCCAGACGCAAACTGACGCGTGAGCGAACACGTGCACTGTGTCTCTTCCTATTCTGGTCTCAACCCACAGTGGCATGAACTCAATCCGTCTGGACAGTCCTCAAGGCCATAGCTGCCGCTAGACGGCACTTCGGACTTGGTCCGCATCGTGGCTGGACATGCGCTCCGATAGTCAAACCACCTACTATCTATTCTCCTTTGCGTCTGCACGGAATGCAGTCTTCCTATCACTCTGGCCTTCCCGTGACTTCTCTTATCTCCTAAGGAACCAGGCCTGGAAGATCGTAGCCATTAGGGTTAACTTTATCAACCTAAACACTACGTGATAAGGCTACACATTCGTTTCATATGTTAATGCAGCAGAAATTTGCTGCCTTGGATGAAACTTTAATCCCCATGAAAATCGTAGAATGGACACAGAAAGGTTCCCATTGAACCTGCTTGTCTGTTCCTTCGGGCGCAATTAAAAAGACTCTGAAACACAGCTCGATCTGAAAGAAGATGTAGACATCGATAATTCTCATTAAGGAATCCTAATTTACACCTCTCAAAACGATAAATTTGTGCTCCCTTGCGAAGAATACTAACATACAGTTCACTGACGTAGGAAGCCACAGGGTGGATGCCACTAGCCACTACCGTTGCCGACAGGGACTGGTGTGTCGAAGTAGACACCATCAGCCAGTTATGTCACAATCCCAACTGATGGCGCACCAACATGCCAGTTGTTCACTGACTGCCTAGTCTCGTTCTGGAGACATGAACAAGCGACCTAATTGAAACTGCGACCAAAATATCGTGGACAGATGCGCAGAGTTTAAGCCTCGAAAAATCCCGGGCGGAAAGTTGATCTGTCACAGTCGCAACTGGCAAGCGGTGCATAAGTGCCTGCAAGAATTCCCACTTTCCTGTCTCATCGCGAGCACGACTCCCTACGCCACCCTTCGCAGCAAATTGATTTCCCGTGCTTGAGATTGGCGTCCACGGTAAGGATGACTTACATAGCCACCTAAACAGTAGATAAGAATGCAAATGCTTTGCCCGAATAATCAACTTGACCTTACGCATAATTCCAAGAGGGTTAAAAATTATTGTTTCATAACCTTAACCGTAAACCTAGTTTTGACCCTAAGCTTACCGTAAACAATAAATTTAATCTTAACGCTAACGCTAAGCACAAACCTCAGCGTACTTTCCCCAGAAATTTGACGTAAAGACGCCAGCGTCGCCTGCGATCTCTATCCTTATATCCTTTCTAGGGACCATATAGGTCATCCTTACCGAGTCTTCTTCTTTCTCTCACGGATAAGGATCTCAACTTCCGTACGTGCAGTCCTCAACGCGGTGATGATAAATATCGCACAGTTCTTTACTTGTATATGACACGGACATCAAACTTCCCAAATGGCTGCGTTGAGGCACACGCGGATACCTAGTACTGTAGTACTTACTTGCGAGATTGGTAGAGAATGACGGACAATTAAAGCTCCGCCAATAGGAGTCTCCGACAGCTCGGTCCAAGAGGCAAGTGCACGGCCATCATCAGTATGAAGCCACGATACTTAGTACATTTTTGCACATTGCGAAGGAAACAGTCTGACTGGGCTGTTTTTTTTGATACACCACGCTCCTAACCGGTGATGATGTAGGTGTTGCCCTAAAAAGGACACGGGAATAAGATAGCCTCGCCCATGTTGGCCTTGTGCGTAATTCTCTCGAAGCCCTAATATGAATCCTAAAGTTTAAGCCTATGGCTAGCCCCAACCCCAAGCTTAAATAATCTTAACCCAGCCTTTAAACACAACCCTGACTATAACTATAACCTTATTTTCCCTGGAATTAGGCCTGAAAGTACCTGCATTGTAGATGTCTCCTGTTCCCTTGCTCTGTTTAGGCTGTCATAAAAGGCATCTTTATCGTGACCATTGTACACATGACAATGCCGACCCCGAAACCGTTTGCAGGCAGCTATTCACTTACTGATGAATAAGGAAGGAAGGTGACTAGGGTTCGGACTTCTGGACATCCAAAAAAAATGTTTTTTCAGCCAGTAAATTCATGAAAATGAGAGGGGGAAGTGCCAAGGAAGGGGAAAAAATATAACAACGACATGCACCGGAAGTCAAATATGCAAATAGAAAGATAATGGCTTTATCCTCTGCAGGCACAGGCACGCACTCTTGGATTTTTCGAACTCTGCATTTCCCTTGAGCTCCTGGGATATTCCTAGGACAGCAGTGCCTCTCTAGGCACGCATAAATTGACCTTTTTACACTCGCCGCCTCCTCTGTTCTTCCTCGTTCTACATTAGAATTCATTCTGCATTACGTCTGTAACTAAAGGTCAAAAAACAAGAGCAACAGGGAAAGCGATAGAAGGAGAGAACAAAGGTCAGAGATAGAAATTCCGGATGAGACTTGTAAAAACAAAAAACAAATTCCTTGTAGGCACAAGTACCTTCACTCCCCTCGGATATTTCGGACTTCTTACCGCCCTACAGCTTCCCGGATAGTCTTCAGACAGGCAGGTTGCTTGGGGGCTGCATAAAAAAGACCTTCTTGCATTCGGGGTATCCTAGGTTGCCCATCGCTCTATCTTTGGAAGCAAGTTTGATATCCAGGGTTTTTTCGTTTTATCTGCGATCTGGGTACTCCCCGCCACTGTTATTAGTGTTCCATATTGAACGGATATAGCATGGCGTATGCGGCTCTGGTTGACCTCACATCCAGTATGCGTTGAAATTCATGAAACCTACCGAACTCTTTAAAGGGCAAAGCGTATTCCACTGGGATTCAAATAATTGTTAGATGGAACCTCCTCCCCAGTTAACCAGCAAATTTGTGTTCGTCTAGGTAGCTTCCCAACCGCCTGCATGCGCCATATCCACACATAATTAATTATACAAGAAATGGGTATTTTTCACCTATTTGCTCTTCTTTGATGAATTTAAGCGTGTTTAAAAAAGGGAGCGAAGAAATTCCTTTCGGGCACTTACTTAATCGAAAATCAGTTGTCATGCTTTTTTCGCACTTGAAGACTGTAATTAGGCCATTTTTAGGGAGCTTTGCAGCCCCTTTATGCTCTGACTTAACATATGACTGTTTACTTGCTCTAACAGACTCAAAACCTGCCATGTTTAACTTGCGAGATGACTGATGCGCGCACTTGGGGTCAATCTTTTCAGAAAAAAACCTTTCTAGTTGGGTCTGAAAGTTTATTTGAATATTTAGGCTTAAATTAAACAGCTATGGCGGAATAACTGCGCATTATTTACAAGCTACCAACAGGCAGGTAATTATTCGCCCCACAGGCAAATAATAGGTACTAGCTAAAAGTCCGGACGCAAGTGTTTCGCGGATAGTGTGCCACTGTATGGCGCAATTGCGAGGGATTCGGCTCAGCAGTAACTCCCTCGGCGTTCCCGTGATTTTTTATGATACAACGAGCCATCGGTGCCTGGAACGGACTGCCCAAGGAGGTCGCAATGGCGAACTCCACAGACGCGTTTAAATGGAAACTGGATCAACATCTACTTAACAATTACCGTTCATATTTACAAGGAAGCAGGAATAATTTACGCCCCGGAAATACCTATAGATAAAACTTTACATTTGTATATGCTACTCACTATTTTACAGAAACACATTTTATGTTGGATATGTGATGTACACAAGAGACTATTCTGACTGCTCACACGCACACGTTAAAATTTGTACATGTATGTATGTTACTCACTGTTTAAAGTGACATATTTTATGTTGGATATTTCATGCATGCTGTTTTCAATAAGGTCTTCAATGGCATTGCCTACTACCCTAAATATACTGAACTATAATCTCCAGTTTTCATGCTGCCAGGGCTAATTTGCGATGAAAATAATGCACGAACTGGGCGTTATTCCAGAGAGAGAAGCCTTTTCAGACATGTCGCCAAAAAGGCCTTCTATATCCTCCAGATTAAATGCATGCTTTTTTCCTGTCGCTGGGAGGTGGTCGCTCAGTCTACGTACCGTTGAGGTGCCCTGCTTTAATAACCGTATCAGTACTTCATCGTATGCCTTAAAACTTCTCAAAAGTATACACTAATTAAGACTAAAATAAGTTCTTCCTGAAGCACACATTTTGTTTAAGCAGCGTGTTCCTATAAATTGACCATAACTGCAAAATTGACTGCATCGTCTCTTGAAAATGAAGTTAAATTTAGAGTGGGAAAAGAGGAGTCGCACTCAGCCACAAAACAAGGGGTCGCAGGATGAAGTGAAACGGCTGAACACCAAATTCATGTCAGATGCTCTTCGAATTAAAAATTTTCACGATTAACTGACTTTGGTTTAACTATTAGACCTCTGGTCTGGACTTGAAGTGTTACCAGGTAACGACGGCATCCTAGTGCTTATGGTCTTTGCCTGTAGAGCTTTTCTATCTTACTACTAATCGCACGATGTTGGAGCATATTCGTACGCAGTTTAGGAAACTGGAGGATTTATCTGTTTGTCTCCATTTCCAACTCCTTTATAACCACGCTGGACTAACGTGGCTGTGAGACGCCTGATCCTGATACACATTCTGGTCGAGTGTACCTGCAAGTTAGATAAATACACTTTCGGCTCCGAATGTGCAGGCGACACGATCTGAAGGTGGCATTCAATGCTTCTAATTAAGGGAACTAAATCACCAGACTCCCCTTATGTTCCAATTTGCAGCATCAATCCTCTGGAAGCGCCTGTTCTGTCTTATCCAAACGCCTACGGGTGACAAATAACACCAGCGCGAATCAACACGTCAGGCGGCGCCTGCTTCGTTCACTTGCGCAATCCATCGAGGCGTGAAGAAGGCAGTTGGCATAAGACACTTAATCGATGGCCGTGGGTTAGGTGAAGGGGGGATTATGGGGGAGGGGGGGGGTTCCAATCTAAATTGCGCGGCCTTGGGGGGAAGGTTGGGGGAAGGGGGAGTAGACACTCGATGGGATTCCACTTCAGTAGAGATATTTTGTACATGAGTGGTTTTCAGTTGAGGTCTCCGCAGGGCAAAGGGGACGTCGACTCTCGTTTACTCTGATAATGTTCAGATTTTGTGGAAGGGGAGGGGAAGAAGTGGCTGATGGGGTGCCAGGACCAAGGGACGAACAGTAGATGGGACGGATTAGTGAGGACGCCATTTCAGAATCGGCACCCTGGAAGTCTGATGAGTAAATGCTAAAGGTAGGAAAATCGATAGCGAAGGGGAGGGGACTCAACGAGGGTTGAATTAAGTTTTTTTTCATCCTAGGGAATATTCTCACGAATAACTTTAGAAGACTGAGGCCGATTAGACAGGGGGTGGGGGACCAAATTGCGAGTGTTTTTTATTCCTTCTTCACCCCATAGTTTGATGAATGAAACTGTCTGCTATATTTACGACCTCATTAAATTAGGGATCATTCAATCATTCAACCAGCAGGTTTAAAGGAGTATGATTTCGATGCAACCTGAGTGTCCGATTTCTCCTCGAAAAGTGACGGGGAAATAGACTGGATAGCTATTGAGGTATTGCTTAAGCTTCTTGTGCTGAAGGTGTTCGTATAGAATTGAGAGAATTTTTTAAAGGAAGTATTTGTTATCAGACTGCAATTCTACGGTCACCGCGTTTATGGTATCTCCGAGAATCCAAAAGAAGACAAACTGTATCGACCAAGAAAAGGAAGACTGAAATGGTCACTTCTGACCGAGTAGCCATTATCACTCAGTCCTACCGAAACCCAGATGTTGGCAATTCCTGCCGCCTGAAACTAGGACCTACAATTATTGCCCGTTTTTATCAGCCAAGCTCGTCCATCGATCGGCTTTACACTTAAGAGATAAAATTTGCGATCTGCACTATTCACGAATGGCCGGCTAACTAGAAGGGCAGATAGTTAAGATCGGGAAAGAGTCTATTAGCTGAAGACCAAATGGGACTTGCCCATTAACTCCAGAAGTTTTGCACTCGTTGGTCAACTGTGCAACTTAATCAGCCAAGTATTATGGACAAAGAACAGGGGAGCTGAAGCAACCGTTTCTAGTATATTTCCCATCATCAGTCAGTCAGACCCAAATCTTAGGTCAGCAATACTGGCGATTCAAAACTGTAGACGTTGGTCACTGAGAAATTCATTTAAAGCTCTACTTTAAGGCTTAGACCCAAGTCTTGCTGGCTATGCCCATACATCTTCAAAGTTAGTTAATTCCGTGTTGGACGAACAGATCAAAAGAATGTGTTCGTAGATGAGGGCCGAGGTGGAAAAGCTGTTAAAAGCAGCTTCAACAGGGTCTACTAGCAGAGTGTGAGAGCAGACAAGCTGCATAACCTGCATACGCTGACGTTGCTGATACCCGCTTGCATATTAGAGTAAACTGCTGATCTACATCCCTACTCCAGTCAACTTTTACATGCCCCTCTTCCGTCCTCACCTTTTACAGACAGAATGAGGATCCGACTACCTGATTACATTTCATGCACCTAGATGCTCGACTTCGTTCTCCGTATGCAACCATACTGGCACGGAGCACAGATGAAAACTGGTATTCGACTGAAAACCAGGCTTACGGGCGCAGTTCTATGAAATGAAAATTGACCTTTTATGAATTCATTTGTCCCAATGGCGAAAAATTAGACATCTGCAGTGGCATCTGAACCAACGAAAACAAGGAGAAGGCCTATTCGCAGCCAACGCTCTAATCCATAGGATGGGTCAGCAAATTGGCGCATACATGGTTACACTCACGGCTCCCAGTGGGCCCTCGTCACACAGGTGGTTAGAGTGTTCACTGTACACTAACCTTGTATTTGCTATCTGTGGATTCGAATCCCACCTAGACCACTGTACTTCGCAATTGGGTCGCATTGGGCCCAGTCTGCAAAAACAGCCATTAATTTTATGATTTAGCTTCCTTTAACGTCTCGAGAGAGAGAGAGAGAGAGAGAGTAATTGTTCCTGCCCAGATCTATAACTGCTGGTGGACGGGTCCATAGGTCATAGAAAGGGTGGTACGCTGGCTGCCCGAGTTAATGTAACCTTTCGGACTACTTTTCATCTCCGTTTGCTCCTATACCACTGCTCTCATGCAGACAGTTTTTCGTCTGTATATGGTTGCGAGCGGGTTCGCATCCTCATACTTCTCTGTCCGTTCGTATTTATGTATGTGTGTAGCCGGCTACGCGTTTGCCGCAGGCAGAGCCACAAATACTTAAAAGGGTATTCAAGTTTAAAGAAAGTGGACTTACAATCGAATGTTGCGGCCTGTAAGAAAATGAACATCATTTCAAGCATAGCTATGGGAAAGAGGATCAACCTATCAATTCGTGGTCATCAGTTTGCGTTAACTATTTCTTCGGTGCAATAAGTATTGCATAAACAGAATTCAAGTATAAGTAGCTAAAAGTGTCAGAGGAAGGCTTAGAGCTCAGGCCTCCTAAATTCAGCCAACCCGCTGAAACGGGAATTTCTTTGAGTTGATCGCACATCCGGTCGGTAAGGGATGTTCATTGTAGTGACAGCTTGCTCGTGTTCCACTGGCATCTCTGTCGTTTCGGAGGTCAGCGGCTGCATTCCTTCGACGCCGCTTTCGGACTTGTCCCCGGGAGGTTGAATTCCCTTCTTTGGCGTGGTTCTAGGGTTTGCTCGTACCTAGGTGTTGAAAGTCTGTGCCCTTGCCATCGTTCGGATTCCTGTTTAACGTGTGGGAGACATACCCGAGTGTAACAGTGAATAGGGGTGAGGCAAATTCAAGTAAAAATCCATTGTAGAACGCCAGCTCATATGTCGTGTGCTTACTAATTCAAACACCAACTAGAACGGAAAAGGGGGCCAAAGAACTATCGGTAAATAAACAGTTCCAGGATTCGGCAAAACTACCCTATATAATCCTGAGGTCCTGGGCTACAGATGGCGCAGAAGCCTGACGGGCAGACGATGACAAATCACCCCAAAGTGATCATTCCGTCACCGTTTGTCAGCAAAAAGTCTCAGTTCTGATTCGTGTTCGCCCACGACCGAAACCATAACAACATTTTCTGGAAGGGAATTTTGACTCACTCTACTTAGGATAATAGCAGAAAATCTGCTACGGAGTAAGTTCTCCGAGAGTTTAGTAGCCAGAAGGGAAGCATTGCAACTGGGATGAGTCAGTAGCTGTGGAGAGAGCCGCATCACCAAGAACGCTGCCAGTTGGCATACAGGCTGCGCATTTACGACGGCTATCAGCTGTGTTGTAAAAGTGAGAACAACTACCGGTTCCAGTAACTGTCAGTATACGATTTCACTCCGTGCGTGTGTGCGTTAACACGAGGAAAGATCCTGAGAATGGCCGAAAACAGTGAGTCATAACTTGCCCGTACGACGATGGTTCATCCTGTGCCGAGTCTTGTGCTTTATAGCTCTGCGTGGCTTGAACCGTTGGTGGTCCTCTCTTGGTCTTGGCTAAAATGTGCACAGAGCGGTGGGGGGGGGGGGGGGGGCTTGATGTGAGGCCTTACATATTTTCTCAAGGGCAAAATGGCGTGCGGAAAGCAAAGTTAGCATTTATGCGACTGATAGTTGCTTTCTGGTGCTTGCCAGAAAATCCACTTTCCGCGGCAGTCTGTGATAAAATGACCGCCACCTATCACACCTGCCAGAGTTTTCGCGGAATTAAGTCACTCTGAGAGCAACAGCCGCAACATTCAACTTTTATTACGTGCTGGTAGATGAATGAAGCTCGAGGGACTGTGGAGGAGAGTAAGGGGTGACTTATAGAGCCCCTTAAACAGAACACGGGAAGAAGAGCACCCTGCCCAAAGGTTGTGCTGCGCAGAATTCCGGTTAAAATTGCCGTTGCTCACCTCTTAAATTGGCCCTAGCCTAAAACTGGGTCGAAGTGCTAATTTTAACCCCAAAACCTACCCTAACTGCTTACCCCAAAGTTAGCACTACTTCCTATCAGTCATAAACTTTCAGCTGACCGCTAACGGAACTCATATGTCCCGCTTTGCTTAAACTACCAGTTACTACGGTTGTCAGGACGTCTGTCAAGACCCCAGGCGGAGGAGGACAGATGAGTTCCGTTAGCGGTCGGGTGAAAGTTCATAAACGAATTTCACTATAAGCTGCGCAGCATGAGTGAGTTACTGTAAGGAAGAAGGTTGGCCTGTTGCACGCAACTACTAACACGAACTGCGGCTATGTAACAGGAAGCCGGAACCCTCTAACGAACACTCTAACTGGTGCACCTGCATATTCCATGTACCCTAGCGGGGCACCCATTTCTGGGGCAAAACTTGAGTTGGGTATGACCAGCTGATAACGGTTAGTAAGCCAGAAATCACCATCCTAGTCTCTCTTGTCCTTGTCAGTAATGTCCTGGAAATGGTCATTCCAGGCTCCCTCGTCCTCGTCGAATATCTCATTCGCTACAGTTATACTTTTTAAATGAAAGTCTTAAGCTTAACACATCCTATTTCGCCCTGTTTTTTTTATTAAGAGAACAAATTCCACCTGTAAAACAATCCATGTACCCATCTAGCACCATCTCAAGGCAATACTATTTGATTATACTACCAGCTTCCACGGCTGTCCGGGCCTCTGTATAGATCCCAGGCAGAGCAGGTCAGCTGAGTTCCGTTAGCGGTCGGGTGAACGTTCATCAATGTGTGTCAATATTTCCTGACCTTAGCCGGTGAGTGAACGAGCTCGTGGCTCAATCATCAGGGCATTTTAATCTGGTCAAAGAAATCACGGATTCAAGGCACCGGTGGGACGCCACATGTATCTGGATATGACTGGCTGACGGTGGTTGATAAGCCAGAAATGGCCATTCCAGTCTCCCTTGTCATTGCCGGTAATAATATCTGCCTACACTAATTCCAACCTTAACTCTAACGTAACTCAACTTCAACCTAGCCGTACATCTAATCCGATTTTTTCTGGAGTTCGGCACAAAGACGCGCGTATTGCGGGTGGTCCTCTAGTTTATCCTGCCTCCTGTAAAGGGGGCCATGTAAGTCATCTCCAATTAGATGGGTTTTGATACAGCGGATAATAATCACTCAGCCAGTCTCCGTATGTTACAAAATCCTTGGCATTTTTACAAACACCTTCCAATGTCTAGGTCAGGGCAGAATATGTTACACGTGTGCTTGGCGAGTGTGCATTGATGAGGGGGTCGGGCCATTTCACCTATCACTTTGAGGGCAAATGACATAACGGAATAACCGTGTCCAGTGAGCTGGGGTTTGTAAGTCAATGACAGGCATAAAAATAAACAGATGGGCTCCCATAATCTTATGGCTAGACATTAAAAAAGCTGATTTCACGCTTTTACCACGGTGGAAAATTTTAAGCAACTGTATTTGCGACACCGAAGGATCCACTTACTATACGGCTCTCACCAGGTGGTGGACGTCCATATGGATAGGTGACTGTAACTAATTGCAACGCACCTGGCAGGTGGTTTACTGACCTGGTGGCTTTCAAAAGTAACTTTCTGGACTCACAAGGAAGATTGACCGACAGTGGATACACGTAAACTTAGACTCGAAGACTGATGTAGTGTAAGGAGCGGTAAGGTTCTGCACCCTATATCAGGAAAAATCTAGATTAAAGTATTGCACCCATTCAACGAACATCTCAAACAGTGGATACTTGATGCTGGACGAACTGGCCGCAAGCGGATGGGGGAACGGCCTTCAGCGGGGGGTAGCTGTGAACTAGGCAAACTGTGAGTTCTAAGAAAAAAACTGTTCCAGAACTGCACCGACCGTGCTATCAAGGCGCATGAGAATTAATCTTGGCACATCGATCACAGAACTTGATGACGCTGTTGAGATAATTTTATAAGTCTCCGTTGTCTTGCAGGTAAGTTTTTGAACCAAAGCGTTAAAGGGAGCTACCTCGAACAAACAACCCGGCGGTCGTTGGAGGCCATCCTGTACTCAGAATTCCAGGAAATGAAGTGAAAATGTCAGTGTTTAGCTCCATGATCTGCCACCTCCATCGAAACCAACAACGTCGTCAATGTTTCCTGCCTTAAGAGCTGCCGCAGACATTTTTAAACTTTATATTTAACCGAGGATTGAGCAGGGTGTCTTGGTATCCTTATGGTGAAACAGATCAAAGCAGCGGAGGTGCTGAGCCAAGAAATCCCATCTTGTTCTGCAGCCCAAGTCGACAAATGCAGAAGAAAATGGTCATCGCCGGGCCTCCAATCTACCAGATGACCCAGAGCATTAAGGGGTTCTCCCAGTGGGTTTACCTGCCTGAAAGAGAGAGAGAGGGAACTGGCTTTCAGTGCATATTCATCCCCATAAACCACTTTACGTACCTCTAAACCATCACGGTACGAGTAAAACTGATGCTTGGAAGGCTGCCAACTGATGGCATAACCCGGGCCTCTTCTCAGGATTGATAGTCAAGCTGGAATATGACCTGTATGGCATTCCCACTGAGTTGGGATATAAGCCACCCCTTTCTTACTTCCAGGAAAACCTGACACATTCTACATGGGGGAAGCGAACATAACAAACGCAGATGGCTTACTGCACTTGATTCCACCCAATTTCACCGCCAGTGTTCTTCACTCTATCTTCACACCGGTTTCAGTAGATAAGGAAATAGAGAGACACTAGTAGATGCAGCGTAAGCCTTCTATCATTACAAACTAATTCATGTGCAAGTAACCGTGTCTGTACCTACCTTGCTGCGTGGCACATTTTTGACATCTTCACGCGCAATGGTATAATTATCATATGTGCGGACGATGGACGAAAACTAGATGCGCTTGTATAGCATTACCAAGTGTTCAATTAAACCGGCTTCCTCGACAGTCGTGAATCACAGCTACACCATCGCCAGAATTGCTTAGATCATCTAGGAAAGACAGTTGGGTGGGTTTGGACACGTCCGACGTGGTTTGCCCCATAGATTCAGCGTTGCTGCGTTTGATTCGGCACCGTCGTCCATCAGGAGACGTCAAGAAGGAGCTCAGCTCAAAACTTAATTCAAAGCATTCCTCCAGACATTTTAAGCGGCAAATTTTCGCTTTGTATTCTGCTGTTATGGTTGGGCCGAACTGCCCAGATTCTTTGTTGTGAACCCTGGCGAATGGAGAGGTGCGATCTTCAATATCATTGAGGTCGCCTACGTCACATGCATAGTAAGTAATAGTCATTAAAAGTCTGTAAAGTATATATCCAAAACTTCATGTACATTTTTATGAAAACTGAATTAACTCGACTAATCTTATAACTATGATGAAGCGGTGATTTTGAAT